>CM076968.1:11279097-11341349 GCA_039105355.1 Benthosema pterotum | reverse complement strand
CACAGTTTTGATCTCATTTTTCTTACCGTAATCACATTTTTCACCCCCCCCAAAAAATAAAACACACCACAGAGTTGCAAACTGCACCAATGCTCCTTGATCTCATCTCTTGCAAGCGGAGCTTGTAGATATGTGGTGTTTTTTTTACCCTACTTTAAAGGGGAACTCCACCCATTTTCAACATTTTAATGTCATGTCATGTCATGTCATGAATATACCTTAGAGATGTTGCGTGGACATAATAAAAAAAGTTCCCCAAATTCTGTATTTCCTAAAAATGGAGGTATGAAAGAATCATTAACATGGTGAAATACGTCTGATGACATCATCAAGATGTATTTCACCATGTTAATGTTTTTCTTTCAGACCCCTTTTTTGAAAAAAGAAAAACAAGAAAATGGGTGGAATTCTCCTTTAAGTCCCCCCAACGCAGAAACGGCCAAACCTAGGATGCAAAACAGCTGTCTCAGGACTAACGGATCTCTCCTCAGATTTCTGATCCGGTAAAGTTTGAGGGTCCCGACTTGGCTATAGAGTGGCATCCATCACTATAGTAGGCCTACCCCGAAACTACAGCTATAACCTATAACTAAACAGCCAACGCTACTCCTTACTCCTACATATGTATAGCGTATTGATCGAACTTGAAAGCCATCCGTATGACAACAATAACAACAACAGCAACAGTAGTCGACTCGTGGGCTCGGCCGTAGAGCGGCGTAGAGCTTGTAGATCTGATATTTGACACTGCCATCAGCAAACGAAAAGTGTATATAGGCCTTTTTAGGGCTATACAAAACATCAGACATCAGAGCACATCAGAGCTCCAGTTATAGGACAGTAAACTGGTATACTGACTTTTCAACCAGTGGTCCGGGGACCACCAGTGGTCCTTGAGAGGGTTCCAAGTGGTCCCCAGCTAAGTTGTTTAACCAGATGTAACTCTTGAGAACGTACAAATGAAACCAAATGGACCCTGGCGGGTCCATTTGGTTTCATTTTTACACTCTCAAGAGTTAAAATATTCATCATGTGAATTAGTCCTAATCTACATAACGAGAAGATTAATGGTCATGGACAGAAGCAAAGGAAATCTTTAGTTTGGGGGGGTCTGTGGGGCTAAAATGTCCTCAAATGGTGGTCTGTGTGGCTCAAATGCTGAGTAAATGGTGCGCCCTGGGATGAAAAAGGTTGAAAACCACTGTTCTAGTGTGACTACAAGCAAGCATCTTCACTCAAACAGCAGCAGAACCTGAAGAAGAATAACTACAAGTACGAGCTTCAGCGTGTTTAACGGAGATGCCAGTTGTGCATGTTGTGATGCTGAGACACACACACACACACACACACACACACACACACACACACACACACACACACACACACACACACACACACACACACAGACACACACACACGGATGAACGGACGGACAGATTAAGATGCTCTTCTTACCACAATCTCTAAGGTCCTTTAATCCACTTGTCCAGAGCCGTGACCCCCTCCTCTCTTCCTCTCTCAATCTCTCTCTCTCACACACACACACACTCACACACACACACTCACCTACACGCAGCACGCACACACAGGCACTCGCACACTCACACACACGGGCAGCAGCAGCAGGCACAACAAGCGCGTCCTCTCCTTGTCGTTCATCAGTTAATGTTGGGACGGTCCCTTTCCCTCTCTCTGTGTGTGTGTGTGTCACACACAGCTTTACTCCAAGATGCAGAGTCCTCCTCTCTCCTCTCTCTCTCTCTCTCTCTTTCACACACACACTCACACACTCTGCTGCAGTAGCACACACACCGCTCTGGCTCTCTCTCTCTCCCTCTCTCTCTCTCTCTCTCTCTCTCTCTCTCACACACGCATGCATTCACGCACGCCCGCCCGCTCACACACACACTCACTCACTCACACACACTTGCTCATTCGCTGTGACTATACTACCCCACCTCTCCTTCACTCCTCCCCTCCCTTATTCCTCTCTCTTTCTCTCTCTCTCCCTCCACACACACACTAAATGGATCCCCTCCCCTTTCCCCCTCTGCATGGGCTCCCATCTCCATCTTATTCCCCCCGCCCACTTCTGCCCCCTCTCTCTCTCTCTCTCTCTCTCTCTCTCTCTCTGTGTCTCGGTGTCTCTCGCCCATGCAGCCCAGTGATTTGTGGTGATGCCTCCTCTCTCTTGCACATCTCTGCAGAATGGAAGAAGGAGCGACAGCAGAGCAGAGGAGGGAAGCAAGAAGCAGCAGCAGCGTTATCCATAATGCAGTGCAACGCCGCCCTGCTGGGAGGATGGGGAATGCACTTCACGCCACACCACAGCGCACGCACGTGCGCGCACGCACACACACACACACACACACACACACACACACACACACACACACACACACACACACACACAACACCCGCACAACCCTCCTGTATGTACTGCAGCCCAATCTCAGTCAGTCTGTCAGTCAGACACACACACATACACACTCATGCACGTGCATGCACATGCACGCACGCACGCACGCGCACGCACACGCACACACACACACACACACACACACACACACACACACACTTTGTCATTTTTAACGGTGCGTCTAAAGGCAGACTTGGCGGAGCCTTCGTCCGTGACTCTGTGTCAAAGAAAATGATCTTCCCTCTCCTAAAGTGAGACGAGGGTCGTCATTGGTCGCTGTCGGACGCGAGTGTCCCCCATTGGTCATGCTGTCAGTGGACGAGGGTACCTCATTGGTCGATAGAGATGAGTGCGGCACTTGGAAAACGAAATCAATATAAGGACGACTCGAGCATTGGGCGTGTTTGTTTCCCCTTCATCATTAACGATACAATGTGGCTAATAAACTATTAGCTGTCTCTGATGTGAACATCAGATCAGAGATTGTTGGTCAAATTAACAAGTATTCTACATTTGCTAATTGTGTAGATTCTGAAAAATTAAGCATTTCAGAGGTGTAAATACAATTTAACTCTTGAGAGCGTAAAATGATACCGAATGGACCCATAAGGGTCCATTTGGTATCATTTGGTATCAAAATGATTTGGTATCATTTTACGATCTCAAGAGTTACAGTTCTATAAAGGTCCATGTAGTTACCAACTGTCCATCATTTAGCTGGGGACCTCCTGGAATCCTCTCAGGGACCACTGGTGGTCCTCAGACCACTGGTTGAAAACCACTGCGTTACGTTATTATTCCCCCCCACCCCACCACACACACACACACACACACACACACACACACACACACACACACACACACACACACACACACACACACACACACACACACACACACACACACACAACACCACACACACACACACACCACACACACACGATAAGATTTTGTCCACAATTTCATGCTGTATTGATGTCGGTACCATAGGAGAGATAACAGGCAAAATGAGCGAAATAACATTTCTTCTACAATTGCTCCATATCAGAACAGCTTTTGCCAGTGTTAGATAGAGCCTGATCTCACATAATATAGTACAACTGAGCGAAAATGACGTTCCTAAATATACTGATACAGAGAAAAGTCAGCGCATGTGCAAGTTTCTTGGCTGGATGAGTTTGTTAATTACTATTTTGTGCCTATGTGCGTCCTAACTTGGGCGCCAGCCTCGGATTTGCCACCTTAACAGTTTCACCTACATTCCTGTGTTTTCCGTATTTTTGCAAGATTGTTTTCATCCACATTCTCGTACGTTGTATTTACAGTATTTTAATTAGGGATGTCCTGATACCGATACCAAAGTATCGGATCGGCTCTTTTTGTCTCTTTTTTATCATATCGGTATCGGCAAATACTGTATGGGTATCGGAAAAGTATCAGTATTGGCCCTTATTTGTCATTATCGGGTCACATTTTGGCAATTATGTCTGTCTAACCAGTGATCAGACACAGGGGTAAGGGGTTGACACCATAAGTAAAATGTTGGTTCATGTGGAGTTTGCTTTGGAGTTTCCCAAGTGCACATTTGAGAGAGGAGTATGTTATTCCCTGTTGGTGACTTCATATAAAGATATTTTTGCTTTTGTAGGTTATTATATATATTCTTTGGTATCGGTATTTGGTATCGGCTAACACAAAAATTGTGGTATCGGGATCGGATCGGAAATGAAAGAGTGGCATTGGGACATCAGTAATTTTAATGGTTAATAGTGTTTAATTCGCCGATTATTTAATGGTACAGCGAAAATCCATGTTGGTCGCCAACATAGTGCTTTTGACTGTGATGCAATGTTTTCTGCTTAGAAAGGGGGAAAGGAACTATTTTAAGCAAAAATAAGATACCGGTACATCTAAAGGAGAAACACTCAGGCGATCCGCTACAAAGATAATCATTATTATCAGAGTATAAAAAACATAGTAATCTATGAATCACGGCAGTAGAACTGTGCGTTAAACTATTCTGCCTGAAATGAAATGATAATTCAGTGTCAAGCTAAATCTCCATCACTGTCAACGGGGAGTTATTTCAGTATAATATGAACAGACTTCTGGTTCTATTATTAGTAGGTATTATTGAACGGAATGTCAATTCCGTTATGGAATGTTCTGGTTGGCAGTAGATCAGAGGTATAAAGTGTCCGGTGGTTCGAGTCCCTGTGGGCTGTGGGTCCTTGAGCAAGACACCTGAACCCCCTATAACTGCTCTCGACGTCCAAGTTTGCTGCCTTGCATGGTTTTCTCCGTCATACCGTGTGTGTATGAGTGGGAGTAACTGATGCAATCCACAATCCATGCAAAACGCTCTGGATTATAAATGCGCCATTATAAATGCACCGTTTATCCATTTATGATGGTAAAGCTATTTTGTTGTCTAAACTGTTGTCTCCCGCAGGACCGGTGATGTTTACAAGCGCAGAGAGAAAACACATCAAAAACAAGCAAATCCGACCCGTTTATGAGTCATTGTCCGAAACGAGCGGGCCGAAAGAACATGAAACGAAAAGGTCTGCCGACGCTCGGCCCTTTGCTCTCCGCGCCGCTACGTTCAGCATCTGTTCTGTATTCAAACAGCAGCGAGGACGATCTGTTTATTCATGCGTTTATTTATTTATTAATAGAACTCTTTTATTCATTTAGCGCGCCGTGAATCATTAAAATACCAAAGAGCATCGCATCTGAAAACCTCACTGGACGTGTCTCCATGGTGTGTGTGTGTGTGTGTGTAGGCAGGCTGTGCATGTGTGTGTGTGTACACTATGGGCTCCATTTTCGTTACCGCTAAACCCCTTATCGCTTAACTTGTTTGCCTTTAAAAACTATCTAAAAAAAAACAATATTCAGTAGTGTAAATGGCCAGTCTACAAGCTCAAATGTTGAAATATTCCAAAATGTTTTTCAAAATAGTAAAAACGAAATAAGGGATTAGGGATAAGGGGTTTGGGATGTAACAACAATGGAGCCCGTTGTGTACATTTTTCTCTGTCTCTCAAGAGCAACTGAACAGAATACTCAGTAGTGCTGCAAACGAATATTCCATATTCTAAAGACTATTCGAATATGAAAATGTAAATATTTGAATGTCATAAATTAAGGTTTGAATTTAAAACAAATAAAATGAAAATGCTGTGCGAGTTCCCACAACACTCTGGGCCACATAAACTAAAACCATTATACAAAAATAGGCTATTAAGATAATTATGAATCATTAACAGATTTCGTGCCCGTTGAAATAGATCTACGTCTCCCGTTATCATTATGAAATATAGTTATGACCGATGCCTCTTACGTTGAGCTACGTCTCTCTACGTTGCTTACCGTCGCTGGTTTGATACGATCCCCATGCTAACAGCAGCGTGCAGCGACCGCATATTCCATTGACGGACCATAATAAGGGACGGACCAAACCGGAAACCGGAAGTGTGTGTCGCCAACTAACTTGTCCGTCGGGAAACATGGACCGAAATATGAAATATGACTTTTAGATGAAAATCGCAGGCACTGGCTACCTCAAAAAATATGAAAAGGGGCTGGCACTGGGAGTGTTAATTTGATCTCTCTAAACAGAGCGCATTTCTCAGCACCAACCATGGACAACACAGGACTGGAGCAAACGGAGGAACAAAGAGCATATTTTACAGCATATTAGGCTGCAATATTTCACATTGAAATTATATACACTCGATAATCAAATAATTCGATATTCGTTAAAACCCACATGGTGTCTTAAAAGGAATATTCGAATGTCATTTCTGGCCAATTCCTACAGCACTAATAATACTAGTGTCCACTTAAGCAAACTACTTTTCTCTGTTTTGTTTTTGGCAAAAAGACATCTGGGATTAAAAGAAGCATTGGCACACAGAACAATGCACAATGTGTGTATATTGTTTGGGTCAGACCAACATGCCCTGAAGAAGTATATACAGCTCCAAGCAATTGTTTCATCTTTTTAATAAATGATCAGCATCGTAAGTGCCCGTGAGGCTGTGCACTTTTTCTTCATTTTCTATGTTTACAACCCAAGGCCATTATCACCTCACCAACACGCCCAGCACAGTCCCAAAATTGCAAATGTTTGACAGTGTTGTGTGTGTGTGTGTGTGTGTGTGTGTGCGTGCATCATCTCAATCTTCATTGCTCTATAAATCTCCCGTGTGAGGTCAACCACCACACTGCATATGTCCTCCATAAAATAATGTCCTGCTAATAAAGTTGGACATAATCCTTGAGCGCCGGAATGTCTCGTCTCTCCTCCAAGTCATCAACCCTGTAAAGACCACCCCGACCTCTGGATGACATTGACGCTTCATAGACTCCTTCCATTAGGCGATCCCAGGTCAGTGGCCTTGGGTTAGAGTACAGGGCTGCAGCGATTAGATTAATCGTAATCGAATCGATTATCCATTTAGTTGTCAACTATTTTAGTACTATCGGTTAATCGAATTGTCAACTAGTCACTTTTATCATGGGTGTTTTCCGACTTAACCACAGTTTTTCCAGCGTTAAATGTGACTAAACCAAAGAGCAGTGATTTCTTTTGCTTTTGTCCACAATACCAGGCTGGATTTGGGGAAACAAAACAGTCAAACATACAGATCAAAATGACCATTAAATCTTCTACATTCTCTAGCTGTGTAGACTTAGGCTAATTCACATGACTAATATTTTAACTCTTGAGAGTGTAAACATGAATCATTTTTACGCTCTCAAAGAGTTACATCTGGTTAACCAACTTTCCATCATTTAGCCTGGGGACCACTGGTGAAAGCCCTTGCTGTAGAGGAAGGGGGTGAAAATAAGTCCCTTCAGGGTACAGACTAGTGCTGAAAATGGGATTCATCTGCGACTTTGGGGTGACCCCTCTAGCTGTAAGCGATGCTTTCATTACTAGCCTCTCTACGCTCTGAAGAGCAGCGTTTTGATTCAGAACCTCTTGTCTGAGCGGAGGAATCGATCCGGCCGAAGATTCATGAGTTTGTGTCTGTTCGTCCGTCCGTCCGTCCGTCCTCACAGAATCAGGCCCATGCAACCTGTCTGTCTGACCGACCGAGTGCCGGTAAATGCTAGAGGTGCTATGGATAATGGTCCTTTTGTTTCACCTGTATGCATGCATTTTTAATTTAGTTGACGTGATGACATATAAAAACAAACAATCCATGGGCTGCACTCACAGCTGCAAGAGTGAGTTTGACTAATGAACGTCCCAGACTCTCCTCCCTTCCCTAAAACAACCTTGACAATGCTCCACACGTCCCAGACTCTTCTCCCTACCCTAAAACAACCTTGACAATGCTCCACACGTCCCAGACTCTTCTCCCTACCCGAAAACATCCTGGACTACGCTCCACATGTCCCAGACTCTTCTCCCTACCCGAAAACATCCTGGACTACGCTCCACATGTCCCAGACTCTCATCACTTCCCTAAAAGCCTATGGACAACATTCCACACGTCCCGGACTGTTCTCCCTACCCGAAAACACCCTGAACTACGCTCCACACATCCCAGACTCTTTCCCATTTTCTAAACACCCTGGACAATGCTCCACACATCCCAGACTCTTCTCCCTTCTCTAAAACACCCTGGACAGCGCTCCACACGCCCCAGACTCTTCTCCCTTCTCTAAAACACCCTGGACCGCACTCCACACATCCCAGACTCTTTCCCATTTTCTAAACATCCTGGACAGCGCTCCACACATCCCAGACTCTTCTCCCTTCTCTAGAACACCCTGGACAGCGCTCCACACGTCCCAGAGTCTCTTCCATTCTCTAAAACGCCCTGGACAACGCTCCACATGTCCCAGACACCCGTCCGCTAAGCCGAACCGCAGGCTCACGTGGAATTTCCAGGCACATAGACCGAAACTCCACCTTTGCAGACTCTGCCTCAACCCCTAAAGCACTCAAATGGGAATTGAAGTTGAACATTTCAAAAAGAATAAAACATACAGTATATGCGGTGGTATCTTCTGTGACCTACTGGCAGAGTGCACAGTCTGGGGCTGACACACACACACACACACACACACACACACACACACACACACACACACACACACACACACACACACACACACACACACACACACACACACACACACACACACACACACACACACACACACACACACACACACACACACACACCATTAAAAGAGAAGAATCTCTAGAATGAATGGAAGCTTCTGCTTTCAACTAAGCAGGCCAAGTCTACTGAGAGACACTCACTTTGGTTGGTATGAAATGAATGTTTTATAAGGGGTGTGTGTGTGTGCGTTTTACTGTGTGTCTTACTATACTTGTGAGCTCGAATACCAGAAATAACGTCCTTTTAGACAGCCAAGGGAGGGATGCCAGGCGTTGCCGTCTGGATCAGCGCACTCAGGGGCGGATCTAGGCATAGGCATGGGGGGGCAATGCCCCCCTAAATGCCCAGTCTGCCCCACCAAACATGCGAAACAACCCAAGATATTTCAAATTAAAGTGCTTATATTTAAAATGATATGAAGCACTATTGCTACTAACTAACTGCAGTTGTGGCACCACTAAACCACCAGCATTTCATCATGGAAAACAGAAAACTCTCTGAGTCAGACCTTTAGCTTTATGCATGCTGCGTGTCTGTTGCAACTTCAACAACAACTGATGTTATTATTGATGCTTTACTTGCCTAATAAAAGTCCTGTAACTGAAAATGGTATGGGTGCGACTTCATCGGCCGTGGCGCGAAGCGACGCGGGCGATGAAGCTGCCCCCCATACCATTTTATCCTGCCCCTCCAATTGCGAAATGTTACATCCACCCCTGAGCGAACTGTCCGCTCACGAGGGGCTGCGGAACACATAGTGCAGACGAAAAAAGCTCACCACAATCCAGGTCTTTTATTTTTTATTTTTTTAATATATTTTTATCCCACAATTTTGCAACCCATTTTTTCACCCAGTGCCAATTCCTATAATGTACACACCCTCCGCCAACCTAGGGAGGCAGCGGACTTGCCTCATGCTTCCTTCAATGCGTGAGGAGTCCAAGGTGTCTTCTTTTCACCTGACAGGGGAGGAGTTCCCCTGGTTGGACGTAGCACGTGGAAGGAACACGTTATTCCAACCAGTTCCTGTCCCCTCCATCAGGCGCCCCGACTGGCCAGGGGGAGGTAGTTTAGAGCCCAGGATTACTGCATGTTTTTGTGAGGGTATCTACCGTAGGGGACACGGGGGAGAACATGCAAACTCCACACAGAAAGGCCCTTTCACCAACCCCGCAATATGCACTCAACGCGTCAATGGGACAACTAAATGTGCCAAAGAGTGCCGAGGAAATGGAGGCATAAAAGACTAAGAGATGGCGTTGGGTGGTTTGTCTGACAATCTGGGGATCTCATGGGTGTAGTTGTTTTACTCAGAAGAACTTTTTAGTACTTTCCCTTGTTTCAATATTGTACAACCCACACTGAGGCTGTCAAAGTAGCACTGATTTATGAAACTTTTTTAACTAACTTTCACTGCACACCACCAGCAGTAACCATGACAACCGAATTACACCAGAGGGTTGCCATGACAACCAGGTTAAACTGGGACACAGTGTGTGTGTGAGTGTAGTTATGTCAGAATTTACATATTTAAATATTAGAACAGAGATAAGAGCTGAATTATAATTACTTGCGGGAGACATATTTATGTAAGGATAAGATTTTATAGCATGCGTCAGCAGTTTGGACTGGAGAGTTAGTGAATTATGTATGACATGTAATGCATGAGTCTAAAGGCCAAGCCTGGCACCACAGGGGAGAACAGAAGAGGTCATTGACCCCTTCAAGAGCCACTTCACCCCTTTTGGTAAATGGTCATTTATTTAGCGCCTTTATCGAAGGCACTTTACATTGTGCATCACATTCACACTCCGATAGCAGCACAAACCATGCAAGGTACCAACTCGGGCTCAGTGTCTTGCTCAAGGACAGTTCAACACTGACTCTGGGGGAGCCTGAGGGGAGCCTGTTGTGCTAGTAACATTCAATTTGGAGCCCTTGCAGCCTCTCACCCTCAAGCACTTAAGCATGAAGGTGATGGCGATGTCGCTAAAGTCAACAAGGGTTCAGGGTTCAGTACTTGAGGGAGGCCATTGGGATTGGGCCTACAACAACAACAACAACAACAGGTAACACTAAGGTTTGGCCCAAATAATACTCGGCCCTGAGTACACACAGAGTTACTCTGTCGCAAACTCCCTTCACTTCATGCAGGGATCAGTCCAATGGCGGCTCTATCGTCAAGTTGTGTTTCACCATGTTAATGATTTTTCTTCCTGACTAGCAGGTCCGTTTGGTTCCATTTGTGCGCTCTCAGGAAAATATTAGAAATTTCCCTCTTTTGTCCCTCTTTCAGGCTGCAACATCCCTCCCAAGAGCTCAGTTTTCGGATCCCTCAAAGTCGCAACATTCCGCCTGGTATCGTTTTGGGCCAAGCCTTCATGTATTCCAGCAACATGTACAATAGTCCAGGAACGAAGTGAGTCCAGTGTCCAAACCGTCCAGGAAATACTGAAATATCTAAAAAAACATACACATTACACAAACACAAACCCGAGGAAAGTGTTTCATATCTACCAAACATCATTTCCCCTTGTCCCCTGTGTCTGTGTGTGTGTGGATGGGGTATGGGGGAGACAGATGGTGTTATATAGAAAGCAGCTGGCTTCTATAGGATGAGGAAGCATGAAGGAACAAAGCATTCAGCTCGAGGCTTCTTTCTCCTCTCTCTGCATCCCAGCATGCAGTGAAACCATCTATTGATCTTATAGATCTGCATTCTGAGTTGCCTCTGAATACATTATTACAGAGCAAAGCGATACAATACATCCCCTGTAGCAGATCCAACCTGCTGGGTTGCACACTGAAGGTCACTAAAAAGGTCACTGCTGGGTGCTCAAAGTGTGGTCCGGGGACCACCAGGGGTCCCCTAGAGAGACAGAGAGAGGGCATGTAAACATTTAAGTTCTATTATTCTCTTTATTATTCTCTGATTACAGATTCTCAACAAATCACACGCACGCACGCACACACACGTCAGAGAGATACAGCCATCTTATTAGACAGAAACAGGAACAGCTATTTCTTCCCCAGAGGAAAGGTCATCTGTAACTGAATTAGGATTTCTTCACAGAAAACTAATCTATGTGTGTGTTTGTGTTTGTGTGTGTGTGTGGGTGTGCGTGTGCGTAATGATCTGTCTAGCAGAAACCTTGTATGTCCACAATACTGTTGTTGTTATGTTCACCTGGGCTGCATTATGGCCAAATCAAAAATAATTGCCCACACCTGGTATTGAATGTAATCTATTGCCTTGTTGCATTGTTCCTTTATAATTACGGTTTTCAACCTTTTTGATACCAGGGCCCACTATTTCTTCAGCATTTGAGCCACGGACCACCATTTGATGACATTTTAGCCCCACAGACCCCAAAACTTAAGATTTCTTTTGCTTTTGTCCACAATTCCAGGCTGGATTTAGAAAACAAAACAGTCAAACATACAGACCAAAATGACCATTAATCTTCTACATTCTCTAGTTGTGTAGACTTGGGGCTGATTAAGATGATGAATATTTTAACTCTTGAGAGTGTAAAAATGAAACCAAATGGACCCGCAAGGGTCCATTTGGTTTCATGTTTACGCTCTCAAAGAGTTACATCTGGTTAACCAACTTTCCATCATTTAGCCTGGGTGCTGGGGACCACCTGGAATGCTATCTCAGGGACCACTGGTGGTCCCCGGACCAGCGGTTGAAAATCACTGCTGTATTATTTTGTCACAATCATCAAACACATGAATCGGTTTGTCTTCACAGAAGCACAAAGTAATGCATTAAACGGCTGATTTCTACAAGCTCACGATATAAAGATATGAATGTTAACTCTGGCTTGCCTAAGCCTAGCAGTGCAGACAGTCTGATAGATATACTTTTCAGAATGGACAAAACTGCATCACAATATTGGATAGCGGCAGTGATGGGCAGTAACTTGTTACAAGTAGCTAAGCTATACATAGCTTAACTACATTTTCCTGTAACTTGTAGTGTAGCTTACTACATTTGTTCTGTTCTTGTAGTGAAGCTACAATACTTGTTTCGAATAACACGGATTGTAGCTTACTACATTTCCCCACACACATTTTCAAATTCCGCCCATTTTTAATGGGTAGAAAACCTCTAATATAAATCCCAACACTTAGACATGCCACCATCCAATGTTCAACCCACCCCTAGATTATTATTGTTATGATTTTAATTATTTTATTATTATTATTTTGAAAATTGCAAGTTGAAATATATATTTCTATACAGTATATGTAGTGTTGCTGTAGCAAGCTAGTTTTGTCGTGTAGCTTGTAGTGTAGCTTGCTACAATTTTCTGGGGATAGCTTGTAGTGTAGCGTAGCTACATTTTTTCGAGAGTAACAAGTATTGTAGCTTACTATATTGCCCCAGTAACTTGCCCATCACTGGATAGCGTCCATAACAGCAATGAGAATGAGTTTTTCAGGGGTCACTTTCAAACATTTCCCAACAGGGGCGATAACAGCAGATCTCACACCCATGGTAATAAAAAGAGGCAATTTACCGGTATGGAGAAAACAATTACACAACTATGGAGATCTGAGGTTTTTCAAAGGACACATTATGTGCTATTCCCAATGCAATGAGGGGTTACAGTATAATGCTTTGTCATACAATGCTGACCAATGCATTTAAATGCTGATGAGGAGGAGGGGAGGGGTTGCAGGAATCTCTCTCTCTCTCTGTGTGTGTGTGTGTGTGTGTGTGTGTGTGTGTGTGTGTGTGTGTGTGTGTGTGTGTGTGTGTGTGTGTGTGTGTGTGTGGCAGATGGCTGGAGGTTTGACTTCCAGGCCAACCACAGTGTTAGTTGAGGCGGGTGGCAGGCAGGGCGGATGTAACATTTCCCAATTGGGGGGGGGGGGGGGGGGGTGCAGAAGAAAATGGTATGGGGACGTCGCTTCGTGCCACGGGGTGATGAAGCCGCACCCATACCATTTTTTCAGTAGTGTTTCAAATACTTTTAAATACAAGCACTGAAATATCTTGGGTTGTTTTGCATGCCATCATGTTTGGCGGAGCAGACTGGGCATTTAGGGGGGCAGCCCCCCCCCCCATGACTACGCCTAGATCCGCCCCTGGTGGGTGGTAGGTATGAGTCCTCCCCAGGCTTGGCTGCTCTATTAGCCTTGGTACAATCGCCCACGGAGATTCTTCTAATCATGACTAATGACAAAGAAACTCCCATATATTATATCTGCCGCAGGGGCGAAAAGTACAAAACAACAATGTGCAAAAAAACACAGCAGTGAGATCTGTGAGCTAATGCCATGAGAGAAGGACATCGAATGGGACACTAGTGTCCCATTCTGTATTCATACAGTAGAATAGAAGCTACTACAAACAATCCATATATAAGGCTCACTGGATTATAAGGCGCACACTGTTGTTTCTTGAGAAAATGAAAGGCTTTTAAGTGTGCCTTATAGTCTGGAAAATACGCTACTATCTGTAAAACAACCACAATAAAAATAAATGCATAATACAACCACACTAAGGACTCCTATCTGTAATACAACCACAATAAAGTAAATGTATAAATAAATGCATAAGACAAACACAATAAGGACAACTATCTGTAATACAACCACCCGAAGAACTACTATCTGTAATACAAGCACACACTATCTGTGAACTATCTGTAATACAAGCACCCTAAAAACTACTATCTGTAATCCAACCACAATATGAAATGCTATCTGTAATAAAATCACCCTGAGAACTACTATTTGTATCAAGTAGACTGCTGGGCATTGCCCATGTAAACAGAGCTGCTACATTTAGACAGACCTTACATATTTTTATCCCACGATTTTGTAACCCATTTTTTAGCGGGAATCAAACCCACAACCTTCTAGCTGTGAGGCAACAGCACCCATACAGACCTTACATCTGAGTTTTTCTGTCTACTGTACAGTCTTGTTGAGGAATAGATGCTGACATTTGTCACAAAGAGCCTGCATATAATTTGTTAAAAAATAACAATGCTCAGTGACATAACTATGTTTACAAAACGCCGTACCTCTTCTTGCATTGCAAACGCTCATGTTCTCATGCCAATACACCTCCTTTCAATTGAAATAGAAATGGAAATGTACATTATATACAGTACATTCTGTTTTGAGTGTTCTACGGTTTTTGCTTAATTGCAATGAAGCCTATAAACGACATATGTTTTCTCCTGCCAATATAAAGCCCTCGAAAAACGTCAAATTGAATTGAATTGAAAGTGAAGGGTGGCGGCCTCCCTCCCCCCACGCCCTCGTCAATGACATGTGTTAATCATGTGAAGTGGCTGAATGGAGGCATCCCCTCCTACACTAACGACATCACACAGTCCTTTAAAACCGCCTCCTCCTGTCTGGCCATATCTTAAACGTCTGGCTATATACCAGTCTAAAACAGGGGTTTTCAACCTTTTTTTGATACCAGGGCCCACTATTTATTCAGCATTTGAGCCATGGAGGACAACCATTTTTGGACATTTTAGCCTGCTTTTGTCCACAATTCCAGCTAGGCTGGATTTGTGGAAACAAAACAGTCAAACATACAGATCAAAATGACCATGAATCTTCTACATTCTCTAGTTGTGTAGACTTGGGGCTAATTCACGTGATGGACATTTTAACTCTTGAGAGCGCTCTCAAAGAGTTACATCTTTTTAACCAACTTTCCGTCATTTAGGCTGGGGGCCACCTGGAACCCTTTCAAGGACCACTGGTGGTCCACAGATCCACAGCCTCATAGGCACCAAGTGACGCCTTGGAGGGGGAGTCCATGGTGTACGCGGAAGGAGCTGTGAGGGTTAATACAGTGAAGTGTTTGAAGTGGCTCTCCACCTGACCTGTGCTCCAAGCAAAGCAACACCGTAGACCCAGTGTTGCCAACTTAGTGCATTTGTCGCTATATTTGCCTTTTTTTCAGACAAAAGTACAAAACAACAATGTGCAGAAAACACAGCAGTGAGATCTGTGAGCTAATGCCATGAGAGAAGGACATCGAATGGGGCACTAGTGACCAACATTTTATTTCTCCTAAATTAGTCCAAGAGACTAAACTCAACATCAAATGGTGGTCTGTGGCTAAAATGCAGAATAAATAGTGGGCCCTTTTATGACAATGATTGAAAACCACTGCTCTAGCGCATTCTAGTGCATTTTGGAAGTGCCATTTTGGATTTTGGCAGTTGGCAGTTGCGTAGGTCTGATCAAAACATAAAAAAAAACAGCTGTGCTCCTGGGCGGTCTTCGCAGGTGATGGGTGTTTTTATGGAACATTTTCAGTCGTTGCTTGGCTATATCTTTAAAAGAGAAATGACATAAAATTCAACTTTTAACTTTTTGCTGCATTTTGTTGCTCCCATGTGCGTTTTCTATCACCACAACAATAATTTGTGGTGAACAATGAGGCTTTCATATCATATAGGACTCAGCTTTAATTGAAACTGCTCTCAGAAACAACTCGTCTGATTTTGGCCTCGTGATGAGGTCACTAATGCACCGTGCTGTGGCATAATCCATCCTCTCCTTCAGTCTTCAGTTCTGGATTTATATTTCCACTTTGTTTAAGATGTGCACCATTGTTGGTTTTCAAAGCTGACATGCAATGGAAACGAGCCTGGTTTTATCTAGCATCAGTGTTACAATGACTCAAATATAAAATAATCTGCACATCAGCGCCCCCCACCACCTCAGGACATTGTGGTACTGCAGCTAAACTGCTTTCAAAGCCCAGAAAGAAATGACAAGGACTGGTTGTAATCAGAGTGTTGATTGAGGCCTCAAACCAGCAGAAATAAGCCTGAGGAAGATTTATGCAGTGTGATATTAAAACAATTTTCTGAATGTATGTCATTTGCACTTAAACAGAAATCGTCAGCAGTCCAGTCACATACCAGCCGGACGGTGTGTCACACGTTCGAATCCCTATCTATGTCAAGCACCATCTCTCTCTCTCTCTCTCTCTCTCTCTCTCTCTCTCTCTCTCTCTCTCTCTCTCTCTCTCTCTCTCTCTTTCCGATTCCTATCCATCTTCTCTTCATTAGAAAGCAGAGAAGCCCACCAAAAATAATATATATTTAGATTTTTTATCGGGTAACCACTGCAAAATAGAAATAATGTATGCTGTGTATTACCGCCACTAGTCCTGCAGCAATGCAGGCATGCCATTAACAATGTTAATGTACATTACTATTGTAATATTGCTTAATGTATCAGTCTGGCAATACCTCTAACTCTCTCCCCCTCTCTCTCTCTCCCTCTCTGTGTCTCTCTCTCTCTTCTCTCTCTCTCTCTCTCTCTCTCTCTCTCTCTCTCTCTATCACACAAACACACACACACACACACACACACACACACACACACACACACACACACACACACACACACACACACACACACACACACACACACACACACACACACACACACACACACACACACACACACGCATTGCATTCATTTCAAACCCATTTCTTTCCCCCAAAAAGTAACAGTTTTGGACATACAGAGATTGCACCATGCCTGCACAGGCACACACACACACACACACACACACACACACACACACACACACACACACACACACACACACACACACACACACACACACACACACACACACACACACAGCAGAGCAGATGGTAGATAACTAAAGGGGAAGCCCAGAGCTCCACACTGACACCTGGTGGAGATCCATCCACGACATGCAGATTACATAACACACACACACACACACACACACACACACACACACACACACACACACACACACACACACACACACACACACACACACACACACACACACACACACACACACACTGACACATGATTTATTCATGTGAATTCATCTGGCTGCTGCTGCTGCTGCTGTGCATCACTATGCGGTATGCACTAACACACACTACACACACTGCTATGAACGCTATGTTAACACACTACAATTTACAAATTAGGCATTTAGCAGATGCTCTTAATCCACGGTGATCTACATGAAGAAAGAACAACGAACATAATAAAAAATAATAATAATAATCATGAATGTATGTTGTAGGCTATTGTACAGGGGTGGATGTAGCATTTCCCATTTGTGGGGGCAGGAGATAATGATATGGGTGCGGCTTCATCGACGGGAAAATTTCCAGTCAGAAGACTTTTATTGGGCATGAATTAAGCATCAATAATATCATGTTGAATGTTGCAACAGACACGCAGCATGCATAAAGCTAAAGGTCTGACTCAGAGAGTTTTCTGTTTTCAATGATGAAATGCTGCAGTAGTGAATAATAGGACAATGCCATCGTAGTGTTTCAAATCATTTTAAATATCAGCACTTTAATTTAAAATATCTTGGAACTGTTTTGCATGCCATCGTGTCTGGTGGGGCAGAGTGGGCATTTAGGGGGGCATTGCCCCCCATGCCCATGCCTAGATTCGCCCCTGCTATTGTAGGTAAGCTACTAAGCTTACACACCTAACAGTGGAACTAAACATACGCTGGTAGAGGCCAGGGATAAGTATTAGGACAAGTGCTATGAGCTGAGATGGAGTCTGAAGAGGTGAGTTTTCAGACTACGGCGGAAGACTGGGAGTGAAGCTGCAGTTCTGCTTGCAATGGAACGTGCAATCCATAGTTTTGAAGCTGTAAGGTAGAAGAGTGTGCAACGCTTTCCCAGTCTTTTTTTAGCTACACACTACACACTACTATTAACACTACATGACATCAAAGGGGGCTTTGAGCCCCTGCACCTTTTACATGTCTGTAAAACAGCAACTATCCTTTTTTTCCAGACCAACGCATGCAGCATTTTACTCCATGGTGAAAAGACATGCAAATGCCACTCCTTCCCTGCTGGATGGCACTTAAACACCTTCTAATGAGATCACAAAATCTCTCTCGGAAGAGCCACCCATCGACTAATCTAATTTACGGCAATGTTCCCTGTGTTTCTTCACTAATCCCATCCAGATACCACACAGTTTTTTTTCACTCGTCTGATCTAGAACAACAGTTTGTTTCCACACTAGTCTGATGAAAACAAATGGACCCGCAAGGGTCCATTTGGTTTCATTTTTACGTTCTCAAGAGTTACATCTGGTTAACCAACTTAGCTGGGGACCACCTGGAACCCTCTCAAGGACCACTGGTGGAAAACCACTGCACTAGTCTGTTTCAGATACAACACAGTTTGTTGTCACACTAGACTGATCCAGATACAAAACAGTTTGTTGTCACACTAGACTGATCCAGATACAAAACAGTTTGATGTCACACTAGTCTGATCCAGATACAACACAGTTTACCGGCCACGGCCATAATGTTATGTCTTCTCTTCTTCTCTGGAATCCTGCCTCAAAGCACACCACTGGTAGAAAATGTCATTCCCTGAAGTCATCACCATTGGGACACATGCATCAGCAAGCAGGAACTGGGGATGGCAATGAAAGACCAGGAAATCTGGTGTGGCATTGTGGAATCCATGATCACAACCTTGGTCGAAAAATGTTGGTGGTAATGATGATGATGATGAACACACACACTACACACTGCTATGAACACTACAAACTGCTACAAACCAACGAGGTTCGAAACATCACGTCACGATTACTGACCTCTACTATGCAGACAACATTGTCCTATTAGTCAGTCTCGGTTAAAGCACGGGAAAGAAAAGGAACTACTGTGCAGTGGAAATGGAGCGCAGGAAGATCGGCCTTAAGCTCAACGCCAAGAAAACTAAAAGTACTAGTCCCGCGTGGCCAGACTGTCACCTCTCGCAATTTTCAAATGCTTCCGCTTCGCCTAGAGTCCGGGGCCAAATTTATCCCGATATAAATAGAAACTCGCTGCCTAGCATGAAATGGAATTAGCAGAACCTTGCGACTTGTATTTGTATTGTATTTCCAGACACTATGTAGTGATTGAAGAAAATGAAATGAAACCAAATAGCTGTAGCATTCGGAACATTTGTGCAATAGTTGCCAGGGCTCTATGCGAAACTACAGTAAAGTAATGGCAGCTAACACAGAGGATGAAAGCACTGCCACTGCGCATGCAGTGGGACGCTGCTCGAGGCAGTCAGCGACATCAAATATCCCTGGGCCTGTTCTGATTCAACAAAACAGGATGAAAAGACTCTCTCTCTCTCTCTCTCTCTCTGTGTCTGTACATGTGGCATTAATTCATATTGACAGTGTGATGGTTGAGGTACTCACAGTCAGCAGATTAATCACAGTGACGATTATATCACGACGTCGCAGGAAACAGCCTGAAGAGAGAGACAGAGACAACACCCAATATTATTACACAGAGGAGAAGTATGACGCGTATCGTAGGTTAGATTTTGTTTATTGGTTTCCCGAAACCATTTAATGTCAAGGGTGCCCTGTTGGACATGCATTGAGCTACGGGCCCCTCGTTTAATGGCATTTATAATATCTCTGGGACCCCCAGTTTACAAGGGAAAATAATTTAACTCTGAAAGTGTAAAAATGGAACCATTTGTACACTCTCAGAGATACAGACTCATAAGGATGACAGTTTGGTTCCAAACCCTCATTTAGCTGGGCACGTCCTGAATCTCCCTCGAAGGGGACCCCTGGAGGTCCCCAGCAACACACTGTGGGAACCACTGGTTTAGAGGGGGGGGGGGGGATATCACACAGTGGCGTTTCTAAGCAATTTGGAGCTCCAGGCAAGATTTTCCCTGGAGCCCCCTGAAAATCTCCTGTGACATCATACATGACACACAGTAAAATGGCGCCCCCAAAAGGGATAAAAATATACAAATATGAACTATGTTTAACCTAAAGAACATATTATATGTGTTTTAAATGTTCAATTTTAGTTATAGAGGACAAGTATAATGTATCCGTGTGAGGCTTATTAGCCTGGGATCCTTTTAAAGCATGTCTGGTGGTCGCCCCGGTGCCTCCCTCCCCTCATGGCGCCCCAGGAAGCTGCCTAGTCTGCCTAAAGGCAAAAACACCCCTGAAGTCACCTGATGTCCTACAATTAGTGCAATGGGTTTAATCTTAGAACGCTACCAGAGGAATACCAGACTGGTTTATATGTGGTTGTGTGCCGTTGTGTCGTTGTGCACCCGAAAATAGCAGTTTGCAGAGAAGCCAAGGTACGGAGCATCTCAGGAAGCTATATTGAGCCGCTCTCCAGCAGCCATGCTGTCTCTCCATAGTGCTGACTGGGTGAATGCAGCCTGTTCCACTGGGATGTGCCTCAAAATAGGCGAAAAGGTTTCTTAGATTTAGCGAGGAGAACCTTTGGCAATGTCCTTAATAATGCCATGGCTACCAAACGCTTTGTTTGTTTGTTTGGTTGTATTACTTGCATGAGCGGAGCGGGCACAAGTTAAGCGATCGGCGTCGGTCGTCCCTCGGAGTACTCCGATTGGCCGGTTTAGGAGATAATGTAATGACGACGTGAATAAGAGTCCTTTACAGCTAATGTCATGAGTATTAGCTCGCTTGGCTCATGCACGAGTAGACCATGTGCCCAACACACAAGTTTGCACTCTAACAAGTGTTGATCTAGTTTGTTGAAAACTCATTCACAAGCAGCCATGTCCCTATCGGAAAAAACGCTCATATGTTCAGGGCCATATTTCAGACACAGACAGACAGTGGAGATTGTTTTTTAGATAGGATCGGCTGTGGCTTAGGGGTAGAGTCGCCACAAGGTTGCCGGTTCGAACCCAGGCTCCACCCAGAGTAAGTGTCCCTGAGCAAGACACTTAAAGGGGAACTCCACCCATTTTCAACATTTTAATATGTCATTAATTAGAGATGTTGTGTGGACATGATAAAAAAGTTCCCCCAATTCTGTATTTCCTAAATATGGAGGTCTGAAAAAATCATTAACATGGTGAAAGACATCTGATGACATCATCCAGATGTATTTCACCATGTTAATGGTTTTTCTTTCAGATACCTTCAGATCCCAATTTTTTGAAAATGGGTGGAATTCCCCTTTAACCCCTAATTGCTCCCAATGTGCTGGTCAGTACCTTGCATGGTTTCCACTGCCATTGGTGTGTGAATGGGTGAATGAGATCTACAATCTATGAAAAGCGCCTTGGATAAAGGCGCTATATATATACAGTATACAGGGATTAAAGCAGAAAAAAATCCAAAGACGGAAAATATTTCAGTCGGGGGGGGGGGGGGGGTGCAGACTGCACCCCCCCCCCCCGTTCACAACGTAGCCTACCTTGTCACACTATGCGATAAATATTGCATAAATAAATCCCTACCAAGTATTTTTCGTAAGTCCCATTAGGCCTACACACTTTCTATAACGTACTATGCCCGACATATTTTTGACATGGGAGAAATAGTATGGCCATACTGTTGCCTATTCTGCAAATCAATCAATCAATCAATCAATGCCCCGGCAGCTGTTCCGTTCAGCGCAATTGCGCACACATAGACCCACGTTAGTTTGCTCACATGATCTGTATAGCGAGGCAATACATAAGTCATTTAATTAAATATCATTCAATATGAAATTAATTAACCGGCCTGTTGATAACATGTAGGCCTAATACATTTATTTTTGCTATATTGTCAGCAACATCTTCTGTTTTTCTTGCAGCATAGCTCTACCCAGGGCCGAATTTAGCCAGCCCTACTAGGTGGGCTGGAAAAAAGGCAGGGTGGGCAACTCCAAAGTTTTTCCCATATGAAGCAGTGGTTTTCAATCTTTATGACACCAGGGCCGACTATTTATTCGACATTTGAGCCACAGACCACCATTTGAGGACATTTTAGCCCCACAGACCCCAAAACTATAAAGATTCTTGCTTGCTTTTGATTGCTTTTGTCAACAATTCCAGGCTGGATTTGGGGGAAAACAGTCAAACATACTAAAATGACCATTAATCTTCTACATTCTCTAGTTGTGTAGACTTGGGCTACATTTAGCTGGGGACCATCTCTCAACCACTGGTGGTCCCTGGACCGCTGATGAAAACCACTGATATAACCTTTCATTGGTGGGCAAGATGCGCATTTGGGTGGGCACTGCCCACCCCTGCCCCGTCTAGATCCAGCCCTGGCTCGACCCGTTCGGTATCAGTGTTCCCTTAGCTTCTCATGCGGCCCACAGTGGACATGGATACTAATCATACTTTGTCGCATTTAACTTTTGCGACCAGTTCATTCATCGTGTTGCTCAAAGAGCGAACATTAAAAACGTTATTACCGGCAAAGGATGTCAGCTGCCACGTCTCCTTAATCTGGCTCGCACTCCTCCTCTTGACCCTCTTTTCTTAATTTTATTCCATGTTCGCGTCGCGCTGTTCTTTAGTTCTGAATACTTGGCCAGTGAATCCAAAACACAACAGACTCGCATGGTTTGTCTGAGTGCCTGAGTGATAACACGGCCAGGCATTAAACTTCATATTGCCACAAAAAGAAAGCGGGTGTAATCACGTAAAACGACATTAAACATATAAAATAACAACAGACAAGGCAGGCAGATAGGCTGAGTCAGCAGCGGAGCCAGACCATAGAGTAGAGCCAGACCCGGAAAGTTATGACATCTCCGTTCACTTCCTGGAAACGTTAATGGCGTCTGCTCTACATAGACTTCTATCGGGCAATGGGGACGGCCATCTATGTTTGTCACAGTTCAGATCGAGCAGCTCGACCGCTCAGTTTCTGACCCTTCAATGTCGCAACTCTTCAAGTTACACACCCAATCACTCAACAGACACTTGATTACCCTACCAGCGGCACCGGTGCAGCTTGACTTGCACGGAGCGGAGCGCACAAATCTATTTTCCTAGTCCTAGGGATGATGCATTGTAGTTTGGAGATCACTTGACTTGCAAGTCAAGTATAATGGTCCGTTTTGCGTTTGGTCACGTCATTAACCAACATCGCGGCCGTGGGCAAACCCTCCCCTTTTAGATTTTTTTTTGCCAAATGTCGTGGATCTTATGAAACCCCTGGGGAATCCTCCCCAGTACGGAAATCCGTACCCCGTACGGAACTCTTTAATCGCTGAGTATATGCACCATTTAGCATTTAGATACAGTTTGTAGATTTGCAGTGCAATTCAAGCACAGCCGAATACAAGACTGATAACTGAGAGTGGACATAACCAATAAAGCTTACGCTTGTTTACTATGGCAGCCGTCTCAGTTCATTCCATCAAGCGGTAATAATTCAGATAATTCAGGGTGAACTGTGAACTGACACAAACACCACCAGGCAGACATTTATGAAGTGATGCCAGACCCATAAATAGTCCAACCTGTCTTTTTTTTCCCCTGCACCGGCATAATTAAATCCATTCGTCACTCCTTAATAATTCAGTGCGCATAATAACTATACTCCGGCTGATTCATTATTACTGCAGACGATCTTCGCGCTTCGCACGCACATCCACCATGACACCAGCATGGAGTACAACATATCCACGGTGGACACAATGTAATAAAATGTAATAAAAAGGTCATAATTCTCAGTGTGGAGGCGCGGCCCAACTTTTTGATACCAGGGCCCACTAATTATTCAGCATTTGAGCCACGGACCATGTTTATGCTCTCAAAGAGTTACATCTGGTTAACTAACTTTCCATCATTTAGCCTGGGGACCACCTGGAATCCTCTCAGGGACCACTGATGGTCCCCAGATCACCTGTTGAAAACCCCTGGTATAGGTGATATCCATGCCGAATCGCCGATATATTGGCCGATATATATGTCTGGAACAGAAAAAGAAAGACCGAAAAGCAAGGTGAGGAATTATTTCACAAAAAGTAAATGATGAAGTTGAATAAGATGTTTACAATGTCGCATCCTATTGTTAACTTGAAAAAAGAAAATAGTTTGATTTGAAGTTTAGAAATTTTCAAAATGTATTTTTTATTCTTTTAATTCATTACTGTATTAAACATCAATCCAAAACATCAGTAATATCAGTGTATTTCTTTTTCCAAAAATCAATATTCACGAGCGCCAAAAATATGGCATCTTGTGGGGATTACACCAGTGTGCCGACCCTATTTCTTTCTGTATTTTTATCTTCTGCGTTTAGTTTTGGGAAGTGCGTGTCCCATTGTTTGTTTCTGTTTGACAAGTGCCCATATGCTGCCCTTGGCAGTTCAGTAGCGCCAGTACAACTGTCAGAAACAGAACATTGTCAGTGAGATAGTGGGGGGGTCATTGGCCAAGGTTAAAATATGTTAATTCTATTCAGATCCCTTCAATCGATGGAGTTCCTTTGCAGGACACTTCTTGTCAGTAGCAAAGCAGTCGAATTAGCATGACAAATCGGTGAATAGAGCCTGCAAGGAAAAAAAAGATTAGGAACGTCAAGTGTTACAATGGCACATCTCTACAACATAGTGTATTATACTGTACTAGAAAGAGTGCCCTTCCGGGCACAGGTCTCCACTAGGAGTATACTGGTTAATGGTTTGGGAACAGCTGGTAAAAAAAGCTGTAAAAAAATAAATAAAATAGGCCTCCTGGTGGCGCTATAACAGGCCGTTGTGGGATAACACCCTTTGAAACTGTGATTTGTTTCATAAACAACTGAGCGAGGCGCAGCCGAGGTCAATGTAAAAGCACTGCAAAGCAAAGGTAAATTCTGAAATGTATTGTATGTATTGTAAACAAAAAGAACGTTTTAAAGGGGAATTACACCCATTTTCAATATTTTGGAAGTGCCACTAGTGCATTTTGGATCTTGTCCAGGCCACTAGGTGGTGCAAGCCACCAGAAAAAAAGAAGCGTAAAGAAATCCATTAACATGGTGAAAATACATCCTGATGATGTCATCAAGATGTTTCACCATTTTAGTGGTTTTCTTCAGACCTCCATTTCTTGGGAACACAGAATGGGGAGAACTTTTTTTTTATCATGTCCACCCAGCACCTCTAGGTCAGAGGACCACCACCAGTGGTCCTTGAGAATGTTCCAGGTGGTCTCCGACTAAGTTGGTTAACCAGATGTAACTCCTGAGAGCGTAAAAATGAAACCAAATGGACCCTTGTGGGTCCATTTGGTTTCATTTTTACGCCCTCAAGAGTTAAAATATTCATCATGTGAATTATCCCAACTTAGTCTACACAACTAGAGAATGTAGAAGATTATTGGTCATTTTGATCTGTATGTTCCAGGCGAGCATCTAGCGCATTCTAATGCATTTTGGAAGTGCCACTAGTGCATTTTGGATCTTGTCCAGGCCACTAGGTGGTGCAAGCCACCGGAAAACTCCCTGTACTCCAGATGGCCAATCCGCCCCTGCCTGAGTCAACTCAATGTTAGTGATACCGGTCCATGAGTAAAAATAAAGAGTACAACTCCTTGGTTTTGTTTCCTTAACCTTGCAGCAGACAGCAGGACAGAACTCTGAGGAACAAGTCTATCTATTATTAACCACACTGTTTCTGACAACACACTCCATAACAGCTTGTTCCACAGATAATGAGTCCACAGCAGGTCAATACAAGGTCTCCATTCTACGCCAGTAGTTCTCACAACTGTTTCATATCATATCAAGGACCCTTAAACTGATGTTTATTATAGCCTGTGAGCACCCGAAAGGATATGGTATAGACCAGGGACGCCCCAAAAGAGATTTTTTTTTTTTAGGGCTTGCCCTACGTTGATTCTCAACCATTTTAATTACCATTTTAATCTTGAGGAGCCATAGTTTGACATGCATTAGCAGGGGTTGACACTAAGGTCTCCGAGGCACTTGCCCATCGGGCAAGTGCAAGTCAGGTTCTACTTCAGGTCATGGTCACTTGCCCCCCAAATTGTAAATTTTGCATTTAAGTTTGCTTCTTAATTGGGTGCTTTAAACCGGGGTTTTTCAACAGGTGGTCCGGGGACCACCAGTGGTCCCTGAGAGGGTTCCAGGTGGTCCCCAGTTAAGTTAGTTAACGTAAAAATGAAACCAAATGGACCCTTGCGGGTCCATTTGGTTTCATTTTTACACTCTCAAGAGTTAGAACTCATCATCTTAATTAGCCCAGGTCTACACAACTAGAGAATGTATTGTAGAAGATTAGGTCATTTTGGATGTGTATGTTAATTTGCCTGTTTTGTTTCCCAAATCCAGCCAGGAATTGTGGATATCTAGAAAGCAGGGAAAGACACAGAGGCAGAGTGCAATGACTGCCTTCAAGACAAATATATGTTGTGTTGTGTTATAGTGCACTAAGTCACACACTTGCCCGATCGGGCAACCAAGTAACAGTATTTACTTGCCCTACCATTTTTTTTTACTTGCCCCGGGCAAGCGGGCAAGTGTTAGTGTCAAGCCCTGCATTAGGATATATGGACCCCTCATTTCATGACATTTCTGTCTCTGGGACTTGAATTCCCTTCTTGGGACCTTTTAAAACTCTTTGAGAGCGTAAACATTTTTAAGCTCAAGAGTTCAAATATTCATCATCTGAATTAGCCTGTGTACATAATCAGAGCATGTGGAAAAATGCATGGTCATTATGTTGATCTGATGTTTGCCTGTTTTGCTTCCAAAAATAAATCTTTAGGGTCCGTGGGGCTAAAATGTCCTCGAATGGTGGTCCATGCCTCAAATGCTGAATAAATAAATAGTGAGCCCTGGTATCAAAAATGTTGAAAACCACTGCCCTATAGGGTATTACAGTTTTGAGCTTAAACATCTTGAGAATTGAACTTGAACGTTTCTTTAACATTCTTTAACACAAAGCTTTGCTTCTGGGTGGGGGCTCCTAGAATAACGTGTTTTTAAACCGTTAAGAAATACATTTTGTTCAGAATCTAATTGGGTTAATATGCGTACAACACGATGACTTGAGGTTCAGACATTAGCAGCTGTCTTCCTGATGTGAACCCTCTTAGCTGAGCGGTGGAGGAGGAGGGGGAGGGGCTGCTCTATTGGATGAGTGGGGAGGAGCAGAGAGGGGAGGAGGGAGGAGGAACTCAACCCTCTCGGTCAGGGCGGATGTAACATTTCTCAATTGGGAGGGCAAGAGAAAATGGTATGGGTGCAGCTTCATCGCCCGTGTCACTTCGCGCCACGGGCGATGAAGTCGCACCCATACCATTTTCAGTTACAGGACTTTTATTAGGCAAGTAAAGCATCAATAACTAGAAAAGTGCCCTTCTGGGCACAGGTCTCCACCAGGCCAGGACAGGTTGTGGCCTCCTGGTGGCGCTATAATAGGCCAATGTAAAAAGGGTACCATTTATTAGTATGACTTTAGCATTTGGATGATTTGAGGCATGTTGTCCAAAAATGTGTTTTTTCAAATGTTCACCTGTTGGTGGCGCTATAGCAAGCCATTGTGAAAAGAGTGGAATATTTTTCTCAGCCTAGTATTATAGTGTGTTGAAGATTTTATGTAAATTGCCTGCTGTGTTTGTAAAAAGATGCCACGAATCGGCCTCCTGGTGGCGCTATAACAGGCCATTGCGGAAAATTTGAGGCAGAGGTTAATGGTTGGCATCCAGGGAATGTGTGTGCAAATTGTGGCATCAATCGGGTAAATGGTGCCGGAGATTACTTGTTAACAGACGGACACACACACAGATTTTTGCCAAATAATTGCAAGAATCGGCCTCCTGGTGGCGCTATAACAGGCTGTTGTCAAAAATTTGAGGCAGAGGTTCATGGTTGGCATCCAGGGAATGTGTGTGCCAATTGTGGCATCAATCGGGTTATCGGTTTGGGAGATTAGCTGTTAACAGACGGACACACACACAGATTTTTGCCAAATAATTGCAAGAATCGGCCTCCTGGTGGCGCTCTAACAGGCTGTTGTCAAAAATTTGAGGCAGAGGTTCATGGTTGGATTCCAGGGAATGTGTGTGCCAATTGTGGCATCAAACGGGTTATCGGTTTGGGAGATTAGCTGTTAACAGACGGACACACACACAGATTTTTGCCAAATAATTGCAAGAATTGGCCTCCTGGTGGCGCAATAATAGGCCCTGCCCAAACATTTGGAGCAGAGGTTCATGGTTGGCATCCAGGGAGTGTCTGTGTAAATTTTGGCAGCGATCGGGTTAACGGCGCCGGAGATTACTTGTTAACAGACGGACACACACACAGATTTTTGCCAAATAATTGCAAGAATCGTCTTCCTGGTGGCGCTATAACAGGCTGTTGTGAAAAATTTGAGGCAGAGGTTCATGGTTGGCATCCAGGGAATGTGTGTGCCAATTGTGGCATCAATCGGGTTATCGGTTTGGGAGATTAGCTGTTAACAGACGGACACACACACAGATTTTTGCCAAATAATTGCAAGAATCGTCCTCCTGATGGCGCTATAATAGGCCCTGCCCAAAAATTTGGAGCAGAGGTTCATGGTTGGCATCCAGGGAGTGTCTGTGCCAATTGTGGCATCAATCGGGTTATCGGTTTGGGAGATTAGCTGTTAACAGACGGACACACACACAGATTTTTGCCAAATAATTGCAAGAATCGGCCTCCTGGTGGCGCTATAATAGGCCCTGCCCAAAAATTTGGAGCAGAGGTTCATGGTTGGCATCCAGGGAGTGTCTGTGTAAATTTTGGCAGCAATCGGGTAAACGGCGCCGGAGATTACTTGTTAACGGACGGACGGACGGACGGACAGACGGACGGAGGGTAAAACATATTCTCCACCATGCCTCCGGCCTGGTGGAGACAATAACATCAGTTGTTGTTGAAGTTGCAACAGACACGCAGCATGCATAAAGCTAAAGGTCTGACTCAGAGAGTTTTCTGTTTTCAATGATGAAATGCTGTTGGTTTAGTGGTGACACAGCTGTAGTTAGTTAGTATCGTAGTGTTTCAAATCATTTTAAATATATGCACTTTAATTTGAAATATCTTGGGTTGTTTTGCATGTCATCATGTTTGATGGGGCAGACTGGGCATTTAGGTGGGGCATTGCCCCCCCATGCCCATGCCTAGATCCGCCCCTGCTCTCGGGTTCTGACAACTGGAAATGTCAGGAAACCAGCGCTGTGTTCATAATGTTAACACGATTACTGTGTGCACGCACGCACAGGGCGGGCATGTGTCTGTGTGCGTGTGTGTGTGTGTGTGTGTGTGTGTGCTTGCGTGTGTGTGTGTGGCTACTGAGACAAGCACTTGAATTAGTGAACCCCTGAGGATGACATGTTCCCTCATTCAGAGTCACCCCTCCTCTCTCTCTCTCTCTCTCTCTCTGTATCTAAGACACGTGGTTCATTGTGGTAGTAGCTCGCCCACAGTGGTGCTGGGGGTGGGGGTGGGGGGGTCAGCAGAGGGGAGGAGCTTATGGGAGACTTCGGGGGCAGTGGGCCGGACGATGTTCCCTGGACCGTAACCTAATGGACCCGGGATGGATGGACGGATGGATGAGCTCTCTCTCTCTTTCTCTTTCTTTAGTTTCTCTCCCTCCCTCCCTCCCCCCCTCCCTCTTTCTCTTTCTCTCTCTCTCTCTCTCTCTCTCTCCCCCTCTCTCTCTCTCTCTCTCTCTCTCTCTCTGTATAATGCGTGCAGGGAAGGAGTGCAGGGTTAGCAGGGAGAGCAGGGCTGAGCCTGATGCTGCTGCTGCTGCTGCTGCAATGCAGAGGTTTATACACCACACACACACACGCACACACACACACACACACACACACACACACACACACACACACACACACACAATACACACACGCACACACGCACTATACACATTACACACACGCTCACACACATGCCCGCATACACACACACACACACACACACACACACACACACACACACACACACACACACACACACACACACACACACACACACACACACACACACACACACACACACACACACACACACACACACACACACACACACACACACACACACACGCTCAAATGTGCAGAGATTTCTACACTTGAGAGGACACCACATTTTGGGGTGTGAAATTGGCACAGTTCTCCTATTAATAGCTGATATTGTTATTTTCAATGTATGCCACCTGAAGATGCAAAGCTACACAAGGATACCATTCGTTTTCACTGGAAGCTGTGAAAATGCTACAGAAAAATGCACACTTTGAGCCAGGGACCACCAACCTGACTAAGGACCAGCCAAACCAGTGTGTGTGTGTGTGTGTGTGTGTGTGTGTGGTGTGTGTGTGTGTGTGTGTGTGTGTGTGTGTGGTGTGTGTGTGTGTGTGTGTGTGTGTGTGTGTGTGTGTGTGTGTGTGTGTGTGCGTGCGTGCGTGTGTGTGCGTGCGTACACTACGGCCTACAAAAGATTTTTCACTTGAATCTTGCGTCTTGTAGACAAAAATATTTAGGAAAATAAACCTTTCAGAAAGGCTTAATTTTCAAGATTCCGTCCAAAATGGCAGCCGAAGCTGGTGTTGTTACGTTTTGATATATCGATAACATATTTGTCAGGTCATCGACCGACAAGGTCAATTCTGATTGGCCGGAATGAGATGAACCATAATTTGTTCATCTGTAGACTCGATACTTTGGGCATGATGTTAATTCAATTCACGAGCATTGGACCCAATCCAGAGCATTGGATCCAATGCATGAAACACAGAATGTTTTTACTGATTTTTTTTTTCTTTTTACATTCTTGAGAAAAAAACAACAACATATTTGGATGTTTCTACTTCACAGAGACGACATAGTAACTGTTGTTCTGTCAGTGTCAGCACAGGCGCGTGAACACACACACACACACACACACACACACACACACACACACACACACACACACACACACACGTGCAATCGTGCATGTGCAGACGGTGCTGAGAAAGACAGAATGGAGGATTGTCCATCAGAATCCTGCTGCGTCCCGCTGACATCATCATGTTTGTGCCCAGCCAAGAGAGAAAAACACTGAATGAGAGCAGTTTGTCTGAAGAGCTGTGTTTATAAAAAAAATGGAATGGAAGCAGTTTGACTGAAAATCTGTTAGTGTTCGGGACGTACACGCATAGACATCAATGGGGACTTCAGCCCCTGCTCTTTTACCTGTCCAAACAGCTGCCCCAATCCAGACAACAACTGCAGCATTGCAAAAATGTCACCTGTTTCCAAATGCCACGTCAAACACATTTGTTCCGAAAGCCATGTTGTTACGCTACATCTCCACTAGCTAAAGCAAGGGGTTTTCAACCTTTTTCATTCCAGGGCCCAATATTTATTCAGCATGGACGACCTTTTACAACATTTTAGCCCAATACAGACCCCAAAACTAAAGATTTCTTTTGCTTTTGTCCACAATATGCATTTGGGACGCAAAACACTCGTAAACAAATGACCATTAATTTTCTGGAGAACATAAACATGAAACCAAATGGACCCGCAAGGGTCCATATAGGATTTCAGCCCCTGCCCCTGTAACACCCTCTGTGCACGTCCCTGTTCAGAATGCACACCTGTACTGCTTTTAGCAGAGCAATATTGCTAATAGGTAAAATATATTCTGTATTTGCTAAACGCCTTGAAGAAGATTTTCTTCATATAACCTCACTATGTCTTCACAAATGCCCATTGTAATTTGGCACCATTTCTGTTTCATTAGCCTTCAGGGCAGCATTTCTGCTCCCGATCGATGTTTTTATTGAAAAGGTATTCATCTTTTCCGTTTTGAGAAAAGGGATGTTCTGGTTCTAATGCACTATGACAGGGGTTTTCAACAGGTGGTCCGGGGACCACCAGTGGTCCCTGAGAGGGTTCCAGGTGGTCCCCAGCTAAGTTGTTTAACCAGATGTAACTCTTGAGAACGTAAAAATGAAACCAAATGGACCCTTGCGGGTCCATTTGGTTTCATTTTTACGCTCTCAAGAGTTAAAATATTCATCATCTGAATTAGCCCCAAGTCTACACAACTAGAGATCGATGTTTGCCTCTTACGTTTCCGAAATCCAGCCCGGAATTGTAGATAAAAAAGAAGAAATCTTTGGTTTTGGGATATATGGGGGTAAAATGTCATCAAATGGTGATCCGTGGCTCAAATTCATAAGAAATGGTGGTCCCTGGGGTCAAAAAGGTTGAAAACCCCTGCACTATAACATTAGTATTTCTACATATAGTATTTCTATATTGCAGTGTTGCAACCTTTACCTTCTACTACTAGATTTGTCTTAACTTGCAGTTCTTGCCGTTACTATAATTGATTGCCAGAGTTCTGTGGTGGGAGTTCTGCTCCGGTTTTGTTGAATATGATGTAGTCCTGGACATTTTGTGGGGGATTCATTAAAAGTAAATTAATCCACAAAATGACCTCATTTGTATTATTCATTAAGTATTATTTCTAAAGTATTGGCAGCGTTTGGTAATTTTGGACCAGCCACAAAATGGCAGGAACTTTTTAAAGGGGTAATAACACGAAATTCAACTTTTTCAAAAGATTTGTTGGAAACAAGCCTGGTTTTTATCCAGCATGCACATTATAGTGACTCAAATAATAAATAAACAACACATCCGCGCCCCCACCACCTCAGGACATTGTGGTACTGCAGATAAACTGCTTTCAAAGTCTATAGACAAGACTGGTTATATCAGAGTAGAGATTGAGGCTCAAACTATTAGAAATAACCTTGAGTGACATATACAATATCATATTAAATATCTTTCCACTAGTCTGGTCGGTCGGTGTTGTTGGTTTTTGGCCCAGACAGAGGCAGTAGAATGATTGTGCACAGACACAGACTTGGGAGTTAGATACAGTGTTGAGAGCATCGTGTTCTGTTCAACATCACCCAAAGTTACTTGACATTTATGCGGTTTCATGAGCGTCGATAAGGTCTGATAAGGTTCCCTTTGTCCCCAGGCGAGACGGCTGGCTCTCCCATGCTGCTGTCTGCCCAGAAACACACTTTCACTCAGACATTTGCAGACAGACAGACAGGCAGGCAGGCAGGTAGACAGACAGACAGGCTGGCAGGTAGACAGACAGACAGACAGGCTGGCAGGTGGATAGACTGTTTATGTTGATCATAAATTGACCACCTTTAATACCTACTTTTCCCTGGCTATAGCATGCAGCAGAATCTCTCCCAGTGGCGGATGTAGGCATAGGCATGGGGGGGGGGGGGGCAATGCCCCCTTAAATGGCTCTGCCCCACCAAACATGATGGCATGCAAAACAACCCAAGATATTTCTGTGCTTATATTTAAAAGTATTTGAAACATTACTGAAAATGGTATGGGGGCGGCTTCATCGCCCGTGGCGCGAAGCGACACAGGCGATGAAGCTGCCCCTTAAAACATTTTCTTCTCCCCCCAATTGGGAGATGTTACATCCACCCCTGATCTCTCTATACACACACACACACACACACACACACACACACACACACACACACACACACACACACACACACACACACACACACACACACACACACACACACACACACACACACACACACACACACACACACACACACACACACACACACACACACACACACACACTGCCTCTTTCTTATACCCTTTTATATTCAGACAGCATTCTGAAGAGAAAAACAGGAAAATGATTAAAGAAAACAAAAACCTCTTGTGTTATTCCATATTGTGTTTCTATACACGTATAGTATAGCCTTTCTATATCGAAAACGTCTCTTTAATCTTCATCGATTCGACAAGGGAAACTCATCTACGTGGTAAATATCTTATAGTTACATAATGAGCCCTTATGGGCACTAATTACAGATCATTAACGATCATCAAGTTAGAAACATTTACGGCTGTGGAGATTTGATGCTCTAGCTTGAGGGAGAAACGCTGGAGAAAATGTCATGGCAAAACATTGCGAATGTTCAGGAGAATGTTGGATTGAAAATGCAGTATAGCGTTTAGAATGTCTTCACGGTACACCACTACTGCCAATATTCACATAGAATCAATATTAATTAATTAGAGAGAGATTTAAGGGACCGATATTGACTGACTGCCAACGAAACACAATGGAAACAGTCCTTAAAAGCACATGGTTGTGAACAGGCCAACATTTCATTCATCTTTGCAGAGAACAAACAGAATGGCTTGTTGTTTCCACCCAGGGCAATAGAGGATACATTTAAAGCTACCACTGTTACTGCAGACGCAAAGATACAGACTACCAGCCATTGGCTAAGGAAGCCAGCGACGTGAAGCTTTGAATTGAAGATTCAGTCTTACAATGTATACACGCAATATGTGCTGCGAATATGGAAACACGTCAGGAGCGGTGCCGAAGAGTGCCAAGTCGGCCCTCAAAACAACAATTTTCTCTGCGGCTCTGAGGGTAATAAGCAATGGCTGTGTGTGCCGCCACTATCTATACGCGCAATATGCGCTTTGAGTATGGAAACACGTCAGGGGCCGTGCCAAAAAGTGCCAAGTCGGCCCTCAAAACAACTAATTTCCCTGCAGCTAGCTCTTTCATGTAATAAGCAGTGGCTGTGTGTGCATCCTCACAAGCAGTGAAAATAGCACACCACACTCGCTGTGGGGAGGGCAACACCAATATCCTGAGTAGGGCACCCAAAATGGTCAGCTACGTGCCTGGAGTCAACACCAGTATTGTCACGCTCATATGGGATCACACTGGACCAAACCTGCCTACCAGTGTTGCCAACTGCCAAAATCCAAAATGCACCAGTGGCAATTTCAAAATGCACTAGAATGCACTAGAGCAGTCGTTTTCAACCATTTTCATACCAGGAGTCAGGACCCACAATTTATTCTGCATTTTAGCCACGGAGGACCACCGTTTGATGTTGACATTAGTCTCTCAGCCTAATTTGGGAGAAATAACTGACAAAATGTTGGTCAAAATGGCAATTCTTCTATATTTTGAAAATGTGTAGATTCTTGGAAATTAGGTCATTTAGATGTTTGAATATAATTTAACTTTTAAGAGCGTAAAATGGAACCAAATGGACCCGTAAGGGTCCATTTGGTTTCATTTTACGATCTCGTTGGTTACCAACGAGGGAGGGTTTTATCTCTGGCGCCTGTCAACCAATTTCGCTCCAACTCACCAGCAAAAAAAGCACTAGATTTTCCGCCAGGAGTTTTTCACTATTTTTGGCGCTAGGGGGGGTCTGAAAAAAAGCTAAATATAATGACAAATCCGTGACAAGTTGGCAACACTGCTGCTTACTGATGATGTCATTGGTAGACAGGATTCTGAAACACAGATAATTGGCTAAGAGGCCAGACCCAAATCTGCAATTGGCAAAAAAAATATATATATATCTTGGCTTTTCAGCCAGACTAAGACACAGAGTGAGGAGGAAGATAAGGCAAAATGGCTGCTCCTATAGGTTCGTCCATTAACCACTTATGAAGCAGTAGCGGGGTCACAGGGTCAACAGCTCCATCACCAGAGAGCTGCAGACGTCCCTCTCCAGAGGAACATTAGTGACTGGTCCCTGAGGGATATCCTGAGGCGTTCCCCTACCCCACTGTAGAGATGGAATTCCTCCCTCTTGGTCCTTGGTCTGCCCTGGGGTCTCCTCCCAGGGGGATGTGTATCAAGGAGAGACGCTCAAGAAGCATTCTAGCCAGATGCCTGAAGAACCTACTACATAAGCTCGCTCGATCCTTTCCAAGCAAAGAAGATTGCTTAAGATAGACCAGGGGTGCCCACACTTTTTTTACTTGAGAGCTACTTTCAAAATGAGCGGCTCAACAAGATCTACACATCAAAAATGTGATTGTTCCACTAGTGAAAATCCATTTCAAGGCCCCTAGAAAGTTTGAGCTTACTGTCATAATGTTCATTCAGGTGTTTAAATATAGGTGTTTAAAGGTTTGAATATATGTTTGAATATAATTTAACTAAGATCTATAAGGGTCCAAGTGCTGGGAGGACTGTCATGTGATCTACCTGCATGGCCTGTGTGATCTACTGGTGGATCACCATCTACCTTTTGGGCAGCCCTGCATAGACAGAGAGCTTTGCCTTCTGGCTCAGCTCTCTTTTTCCACAACAGTGAAATACAGCAACAATACCAGCCCCGGCCACTCCGATACTCCTTCTACATCTTTCCTTCTCTCGAACAAGACACCAAGGTACTTAACCATTTTTTTCGCACCGAACTTGAGGATTATTTCTGTCACAAGTTCAGGATGTACCGCTGTCTACTATTGGAAATGGCTGGTTTGATGAAAATACAGACATTGTGGGGTAGAATCTGAGATACTGCCCTTCAAATGCATGGGATAGAATGGGTGCAGGGGCTTTTTTTTTTTTTTTTTTCAAAATGGCCGTGCCTGGCAAATGATACGTTTGGATCAAAAGATGGATTAAAGAATGAAATCAATTAATCTTCATTCATCCGTTCCTCAGGTTAAATTACCTACTTGGATAGCACAATCCTCCGGTTAGCCTGTGGCAGACTAAATGGCTCCCCAACTCTTATATTGGCTTTTCTGAGGAAATAATCAATACTATTAAGTAGGGATGCACGATTATGAAACTACGACCGATACGATTATTCTCACGGTCATATCTGCCAGTGTCAATTCTGAATTCCGACATTATACAAAGGACCACAATGGAAACAACTCTAGGCCCAAGAGGTGTGGCCCAAATCAATGAGGATACAATCAATGGCATTGACGTCAATGATATACTGAATCTCTTCGTACCAGGCAGTTCGTTTCAATTCACTTCCACTGCCTTGCTCCTGTCACTTCAGTGCACTTGCACACTTTGTTGCATGAAGTGTATCGACAAAAAGCAGATCTACAAGCGATGTGAAGTTGTTTATTGGCGGGCGACATCACAGCAAAGCGTTATGATAATTATTACCCGCGCAAACATTTGCACAGTCGGATTCAATTATAATTTAATTACAATGAAGCAAATGACCTTCATAAAAACTCTCTTATAATCTCAAAAGATATGTACTTCAGTGTCCCGTATTATAATTATATATTTATAAATGTGCTTTAGTGCTCTGGTTTATAATTACAATCAGGGGTGAGAGACCACTTCGGGAAAAAAATGGCAAATCGTCTTCAACGAGCCATCAACCCCGGAGACATTGTCTAATTATTACAGTGGATTAACATTAAAGTGAAGACTTTGCTTTTCCTTTCTATAAATTAAGCCTTGAATTGAGAGAGTTTTTCCAACATTCCTGAGACGATTGAAGGAGCAAAACTTCAATGCAAAAACAATGTATCTGGGTATGTATCATACCCAGATAGGAAGTGTCTGGCCTGGTCAGCCTGTGATGACATGCACAAGATTTGGTGATCCGAGCTAACCCGATGTTTGTTCAAAGTTAAAATATTGTAATTATTTAAAGAGCAACCGTCGATTTGGCTGCCACTTACACCCACCTTCTACTGAGAGCGCAAAATCTCTCTTGGAATACATAGGCTTCTCTAATATACAGCAATGTTCCCTGTGTTTCTTCACTATTGTGATCCAGAAGAACACAGTTTGTTTCTTCCCTAATCTGATAAAGAAAAACACAGTTTGTTTCTTCCCTAATCTGATAAAGAAAAACACAGTTTGTTTCGTCACTAATTCCATCCAGAAGAAAACAGTTTGTTTCTTCCCTAATCTGATAAAAAAGAAGTGTGTTTCTTCCCTAATCTGATAAAGAAAAACACAGTTTGTTTCGTCACTAATTCCATCCAGAAGAACACAGTTTGTTTCTTCACTAGTCTGATCCAGAACAACACAGTTTTCTGGTCACTGCTACAGAGCTGACCATGAGGTTATATCTTCTCTTCTTCTCTCCTGCCTCAACGCAGACAAGTATAGAAAACTGTCCTTCCCAGACATCATCACTATAGGGACAAACGCATCAGCAAGAAGGAACTGGAGGAATTTGAGGAATTTTGAGTTTACTGTGAATGATTTTACATATGCCATCATTCTTGTCCACCATACCCTATAGTCTGTCTTGAATTTAAGATGCCATCATGTCTCCTGTCTCGGTATTATGCCTTTTATTTGTTACGGATCATCAATCCTTGGCATTTCATTATCTGTTTGTATCCTAGCTCATATCCTGAGCAATTGAAGTAGAGAAAAGTTTTGCAGTCCTCTTTTGAAAATAGATTTATCACAGTCATTTTTTCCAACAACCGGAAAGTCTGGCGTGGCATTGTGGAATCCATGATCTGATGATGAAAAAAATAGTGATAATTTGAATCTCATGGATCTTTGGTGAAGAATTATGCGAGAGCTGAACTGAATGATCAGTGATTAACATAATCTGTCCCAGGATTTCTTATAATCCCAGGACTCCACACATCAGGCCGACACAGAAATAAAAGGAGTGAAAAATGTGTGGTTGTTTTTACCAACGGATGTTGGTGATTGTTTTTTTATATTAGTTAAGGAAGCAAGCTGGATAATCGTTCACTTTGTGATAAAAGCATGAAAATTGGTACACGTATAGCCAAAGACATTCTAAAAATATTTGGATATGGAGGCATTTTGAATTCCAAGATGGCGCCCCCCAAAATCCAAGATGTCTGCCCAGAAATGTGTTTTTTCCTTCATAAATTGAAATGCATTGATTTTACGCCCCATAAATGTATTGAACATTAATACAAAGTTGGCCACTGCGGACGATTTGGTACCAAGCACATGTCTGTATCTCCTATGGTTCTGGAGATACAGCATATAGGTACTTTCACAGATTGAGGAGAGCAAGACATCATTGACATTGATTTTTAAGTCAATCAAATTGTGATACAGGCATGAGAATTGGTACACACACTCTTCAAACCCCACTATTTCTAAAAGTACTGCATGCTCTGCAAAATTCCAAGATGGCAGCCCCCAAAATCCAATATGTCCGTCCAAAAATGTGTTTTTTCATTCATAACTCGAAATACGAAGATTTTAAGCCCCATAAATGTATTGAACGTTAATATAAAGGTGGGCACTACGGACATTTTGATACCAAGCACATGTCTGTATGTACTACGGTTCTTGAGTTACAACATATAGGTAGTTATGAGGCACCATAAGGGTAACATTTTGGCATGTATCACTCATTTACTCAAAGATCCCTTTATCACCATGTCTACTATATTCAGGAAACGGACCTACATGGGTCTGCTATCATAAACCACTTCAAGTTTTTCAATTGATGAAACGGGTCGGGAGTTATTAAACCGAACGTGAATGCTGTTCCAGTGTTAAATTTGCAGCGCACATTTTGCGAATATAAGCCAGGCAGAATTGTCCTGTCTGTGCATCACACTGAGTCTGTGTTTCACAATAAGAGTATATGTGAGGTGGACGCATCAAGTGTTGCACGTGTCATAATGTCAGGGTATAATATGCTAATAAGTGCAATAGGCTAATACGTGCAATATCATAATATACTGTATGTACAATAGGCTAATAGTGTAATAGTGTAATATATGCAATAGTGTCATAGGATAATATGTGTAATAGTACAATATATGTGCATTAGGGTAATATGTGTAATAGTGCAATATATGTGCATTAGGGTAATATGTGTAATAGTGCAATATTTGTGCATTAGGGTAATAGTGTAATATATGCAATAGTGTAATACAGCAATAGTGTAGTATATGTGCAATAGGCTAATAGTATATTATATACCGTAGTGTCATAGTTTAATAGGGTATTATGTGTAATAGTGTAATAAGTGCAATAGTCTAATAAATGTAATAGTGTAATATTTGTGCATTAGGCTAATAATGTAATAGTGGAATATATGCAATAGTGGTATGGTGTAATAGGGTAATATGTATAATAGTGCAATAGTGTAATTACTGTAATAAGTAAAATAGGCTAATAAGTGTAATAGTGCAATATTTGTGCATTAGGGTAATAGTGTAGTATATGCATTAGCGTAATTGTGTAATAGGGTAATAGTGTATTATATAAAATAGTGTCATAGTGTAATAGGGTAATATGTGTAATTGTGTAATAAGTACAATAGGCTTATAACTGTAATAGTGTGATATCTGTGCATTAGGGTAATGGTGTAATATATGCAATAGTGGCATAGTGTAATTTGCCTATTACACTATACCACTATTGCATATATTACACTATTACCCTAATGCACATGTTACACTATTACACATAATGCACTATTACACATAATACCCTATTACACTATTACACTACTGTATATAATACAATATTAGCCTATTGCACATATATTGCACTATTAGCCCTATTACACTATTGCATATATTACACTATTACCATAATGCAAGTATTTCACTATTACACTTATCAGCCTATTCTACTTGTACTACACTATTACATATATTACCCTATTACACTCTACCGCTATTACATATATTGCACTATTACACTATTACCTTAATGCACAAATATTACACTATTACACTTATTAGACTATTGCACTTATTACATTATTACACATAATATCCTATTACACTATGCCACTACGGTATATTGCCCTATTACACTATTACACTATTGCATATCTTACACTACTAATGCACACATATTGCACTATTACACATAATACCCTAATGCACTTATATTGCACTATTACACATATTACCCTATGGCACTATTGCATGTATTACACTATTAGCCTATTGTACATACAGTATATTATGCTATTGCACGTATTAGCCTATTGCACCTATTAGCATATTAAACCCTGACACTATGACACATGCTACACTTGGTGCGTCCGCTTCACATATACTCTTATTGTGAAGCACAGACTCAGTGTAATGCACAGACAGGACAATTCTGCCTGGCTTATATTCGCAAAATGTGCGCTGCAAATTTAACACTGGAACAGCATTCACGTTCGGTTTAATAACTCCCGACCCGTTTCATCAATTGAAAAACTTGAAGTGGTTTATGATAGCAGACCCATGTAGGTCCGTTTCCTGAACATAGTAGACATGGTGATAAAGGGATCTTTGAGTAAATGAGTGAAACGTGCCAAAATGTTACCCGTATGGTGCCTCATAACTACCTATATATTGTAACTCAAGAACCGTAGTACATACAGACATGTACTTGGTATCAAAATGTCCGTAATGCCCAACTTTATATTAACGTTCAATACATTTATGGGGCTTAAAATCTTCGTATTTTGAGTTATGAATGAAAAACCACATTTTTGGACGGACATCTTGGATTTTGGGGGCTGCCATCTTGGAATTTTGCAGAGCATGCAGTACTTTTAGAAATAGTGGGGTTTGAAGAGTGTGTGTACCAATTCCCATGCCTGTATCACCATTTGATTGACTTCAAAATCAATGTTAATAATGTCTTGCTCTCCTCAATCTGTAAAAGTACCTATATGCTGTATCTTCAGAACCATAGGAGATACAGACATGTGCTTGGTACCAAATCGTCCGCAATGGCCAACTTTGTATTAATGTTCAATACATTTATGGGGCGTAAAATCAAAGCATTTCAAGTTATGAAGGAAAAACCACATTTCTGGGCAGACATATTGGATTTTGGGGGGCGCCATCTTGGAATTCAAAATGCCTCCATATCCAAATATTTTTAGAATGTCTTTGGCTATATGTGTACCAATTTTCATGCTTTTATCTCAAAGTGAACGATTCCTCTATTTTCTGGAGCTTGGGAGCTGTACTATAACCGGGGTGAGAACGGCGACTGGTGGTCCAGGGACCACCAGTGGTCCTTGAGAGGGTTCCAGGTGGTCCCCAGCTAAGTTGGTTAACCAAATGTAACTCTTGAGAACGTAAAAATGAAACCAAATGGACCGCAAGGGTCTCAAGAGTTAAAATATTCATCATCTTAATTAGCCCAAGTCTAGAATGGTCATTTTGATCTGTATGTTTTGCCTGTTTTGCTCCCCAAATCCAGCCTGGTATTGTGGACAAAAGCAAAAGAAATCTTTATTTTTGGGGTCTGTGGGGCTAAAAAATGTCCTCTAACAGTGGTCCATGGCTCAAATGCAGAATGAATAGTGGGCCCTGGTATCAAAAAGGTTGAAAACCCCTGTTTTAGTGCAATGACACCATGGCTAGCTAGGAAAGGTCATGTCATCAACTTACACCAACACCAAATAGGCTATTGAAGAAGGATAGGTCGGCAATGAGTGGAATGAAAATGGCCAATGGAATGAAAGGAAGAGAAAAAAAAATACTCTGGATTTATGTGTCACTAAACGGTTAAACTTATAGGGAAAGTGATAAGGTTAACACACAAAACGCTTAAAGGGTTAAATCATTACAACAGAGCTCTCCCTGTCTCACCACCTCTTTAATGAATAGAACCTATATTAGGAGAAGGTACGTATACTTTAGCCATTCATTAGGCTGTTTATAATGTTCCAGTTCCAATGCTGTCGGCTCATTTCTTTGTTGTCATGTCATGTACACTAAATATGTACACACACGCACGCACACACACACACACACACACACACACACACACGCTATTAACAGGTGTAATCTCAGACCTCCATCAACGATCAATGGTGTGGCAGGAAGAGCAGACAAGAGGAATCGATGTCCTTTAGCAGGAACGCTACCATACACACGCACGCGCGCACGCACACACGCACACACACACACGCACACCCATAAAAGCATGCACCACTCATTTCACACGGGTGTGATTATTTTGTTGCGTGTGTGTCCGTTTAGAGTGAGATAGTGTGGACCGGTGTTCGCCGTTATTGTAAATCCAATTAACACCCTGTCTTTCAAAAAAAAAAGTTTCTTTGTTTCCTTGAAACAAATTAATTGCGGACGTCTAGAGTGAAACATTATCATCTGTCTAACACAGCAGAGGAATTTAATTTACATATGAAATGAGACTCTATACCGACCCGCTGTGTGTGACTGACTGTGTGCGTGCGTGTGTGTGTGTGTGTGTGTGTGTGTGTGTGTGTGTGTGTGTGTGTGTGTGTGTGTGTGTGTGTGTGTGTGTGTGTGCGTGCGTAAAATAAAGTCTCACTTCAATAAAACATGAATCATTAGTGGAACAAAAGGTCTGTCTGTCTGTCTGTCTGTCTGTCTGTCTGTCTGTCTGTCTGTCTGTCTGTCTGTCTGTCTGTCTGTCTGTCTGTCTGTCTGTCTGTCTGTCTGTCTGTCTGTCTGTCTGTCTGCCATCTGCCCCACCCCCCTCAGAGCGTTCACTTGGGGAGTATAATGGCGTACGTGCGGGCGTGCCTGCGTGTCACTTTGTAAAAAAGCCTCAATCAATAAAACATTCATTAAATATTGATCCTCAGCGCAGGGGAGGAGGAACCAACATGGCGGAAAGTAACCGAGTACATTCACTCAAACTACTCTCCTCAAAGGGATATTCCACCTTGCATGCAGTGAGACCCAGCCTTTGGTGCTTTTCACAGTGCAGGGCAGTTTTTAACCCGTTCAGGATGTGAACCACCTATATAAATGTTACCTACCGGTACATTATAGAAAGATGTTACCTATACCTAGTTGCTATAGAAATATGTTACCCACTGATATGGATTTTGGATACAATGTGATATACAGATGTTACCCACCTACAGTCGCTATGTAGCTCTGGTCCACAGCTCCACTGCTTCTATGATTCTGCCTTGCAGTTGCGCTAGGGCTAAATCGAAGTTATAATCGGACATGAAACGCGACCATCCAATCTTCTGTTGTGGAAATCTCAAGAACGCTTGACCAATAGCCTACACAGATGCAAACGAGTTGGGATTAAATTAATTTTGTTGTTTAATATGATATTTAAAATCTTTAACGCAATTAACTCATGTGTACACAAACCCACTGAGCATTTTCTCATTGAAAAAAATGGGTAGAGCATGGATTTACAGGGACATATAGCTGATTAAAATGATTAATCATTCAACAGCCTTAGTATTTAGAAAGCCACCACACATATAAGATGCTATTTTTGGCCAGAACTGGACTGTTTTTTTATCAGAAAAACAACATGATTAATGCCATTGTTTGGTATTCTCTTGGCAATATCGGCAGAGGGGTCAAATCCTATTGTTTTCCAGGTGAAAAGCATTCCCTGTTCTGACCAAAAAGTGCATTTTATTTGTGTGGTGAAAGGCTCAGAGTGCTTCGCCATTGAAAGTAGGCTTTCAAATCGCACAAGTCGCATTTGTTTTGGTGCACGGGTGTTTTATTTAGCCCTTGAGACATTAACAAATTAAAGGGGAAGACCACCCATTTTCAACATTTTGATGTCAATAATATACCTTAGAGATGTTGTGTGGATATGATAAAAAAAAGTTCCCCCAATTATGTATTTCCTAAAAATCTGAAAAAAATCATTAACATGGTGAAATACATCTGATGACATCACCAAGATGTATTTCACCATGTTAATGATTTTTCTTTCAGACCCATTTTTCCTGAGAGGGTATACAAATGGAACAAAATGGACCCGCTAGGGTCCATTTGGTTCACATTTGTACCCTCTCAGGAAAACTACCCTTTAAAAGGTTGGTTTGTTCAAACTTGGCCCGCGGCTTTGTTCAGTTTTAAATTTTGGCCCATTCTGTATCTGAGTTTGACACCCCTGTATTGGTGAGTAGGTAAAACGTTCTCGAGATTCCCACACAGCAGAAGAGAGGCCGGTCGGGATTCGTGTCCGATATAACAGTCGCAGTAGCCATTGCACTACTGCACGGCGGAATCATAGAAGCAGTAGAGCTATATGGACCAGAGCTAGTTTGTACGGAAAGATGTTACCTACCTAGACAATGTAGAAAGATGCTGGTCAGATTGTTTGGAGGATGGAGATGGCCGCCACTGAGAACGTTGATGGGAGGGGCTGACCTGAGGACCACACAGAGAGACATTGTACTTGAGGATTTCTATTTGTTTGTATTTCTGCATTGTACTTTTATCTCAGAAAAAAAAAAAACATCAAGACCAAGTCCAAGGGAAATATCCTGAAAAAAGGGGTCGTATTATAATCAGAGACAAGACTATCTGACATTCAATGCTATTTCCCCACAAATTATTCTTGAAAAAAATGGGTGTTTTCTAATAATCAGAGTCGTTTCATTTTTGGGGGGACAATGCGGTACATTTTTTAAAAAATATTATCATATTTGTTGCTACTGCTGCTGTTGTTGTTGCTGTCCAGGGCCGGATCTAGAGGTGGGCAGGGGTGGGCAGGGCCCACCCAAATGTGCATCTTGTTGGGGTCCAGGGACCCCAGCTAAATGTTGGAAAGTTGGTTAACCAGATGTAACTCTTTGAGAGCGTAAAAATGAAACCAAATGGACCATTTGGGTCCATTTGGTTTCATTTTTACATTTTTGGTTTCATTTTTAAAATGAAATTGGTTTTCATTTTTAAAATGGAAACGAAATGGACCCTTACGGGTCCATTGGGTTTCATTTTTACGTTCTCAAGAGTTAAAATATTCATCATCTGAATACCAAGTCTACACGACTACAGAATGTAGAAGATGAATGGCCATTTTGATCTGTATGTTTGAGTGTTTTTTCCCCAAATCCAGCCTGGAATTGTGAACAAAATCAGAAGAAATCTTATATTTTGAGGTCTGTGGGGCTAAAATGTCATCAAATGCTGGTCAGTGGCTCAAATGCCGAATAAATAGTGGGCCCTGGTGTCAAAAAGGTTGAAAACCACTGTTTCATATGAAAAACTTTGGAGGTGCCCACCCTGCCATTCTTCCAGCCCACCCTAGTAGGGCTGGCTAAATCTGGCCCTGTTGCTTTCAGCAGAAAATGATATGATAATCGAGAGACAACACATAACACGAAGGTTGACGTGGTGTTATAACCGACGATCAACTATTACGTAATGAGGCTGTGGCTGATACGATCACGTTACAGGCCTGTTTACAGAATGCTGCACAGAAGTCACGCGGAATCCGAGCGATGCAGTCGTGTTTGATGATTTGCTTTCTTTGTTTTTTTTTTCTAGCACGTACGGCTCAAAGTCAAACGCCCACACGTTCGATCCGTTACATAACATCCTTTGTAAATAAAATGACAGCCTTGGCGACGGAACCGACGTTCAAGCATTGTGGCTTATTAATAGCGCTAATAATGAACACACAGTCATGCTGCTGTCTCTGGGACAGTGAGACAGACAGACAGACAGGCAGACAGACAGACAGGCCATCAAACAGTTCTAATCGGTAGTGTCAGACGGCAGTCAGACTCCCTGCCATCCGTCCACTGAGCCGTGCGGTGACAGATGATCCAGCTGTCAGAAATGTCTCATTTAAACACATACGGAACGGAAGAATGGTTCAAAGAATTTGCGCCACATTTTCACCGTTTTCAAAAATATCAGACCTGATATCAGTCTGATATTTTTCAATAACTAAAGTAACGTTAATGATGCTATGCAATCAGTGTTGTAGTGGGACGTGCATGCACACATACATGTGCATTTGCGCGCACCTGCGATACGCACACAGACACACTATTAAAACATACAGACAAGTAAAGTATATTGAGAAAGATGGTTTACAATGCTTAATTGTATCCATAAAGCTAAATGACGAGTCAAAAAACATATTTTTGCCCCCAAAAACATTTTATATGTGAGAGAAGTGGGGGGACGCCGTCCCCCCGTGTCCCCCCTCCACTACACCCCTGTATGGAATGCTAATAATGCTAACTAATGTTAATAATGCTAAGTAATGGTAATGCTAAGTATTGTTAATAATGCTAATGGTGCTAAGTAATACTAATGCTAAGTATTGTTACAATGCTAAGTAATGCTAATGGTGCTAACTAAAATGCTAAGTAAGCAATGCTAAGTAGTGCTAATAATGCCAAGTAATGCTAATAATGCCAAGTAATGCTAATTGTTAAGTAATACTAATTATGCTAATAACACTTAGCACACCAAAAGGCGTAACCCGCCGACTGTGGGTTAAACACAACCCATTTTTATAGATATATACCATTTTGCAATAAAGTGAAAATGGGAGGGAAAAGGGTGGGTTTGCATGGTAAATTCTACAGGCTCTAAAATGCTCTGCCAGCTTTTTCCACAGCCCTGCTGCTGGCAGTGGTAGATAAGCTGGGGAGGAAGGAAAAGAAGGCAATTCACGGAATCACAGGTAATATTGTGTTACTGAAGCAAATGCCCTTCTCTTCCTTCTACTTCTCTCTTCTCTCTCTCTCTCCTCCCCCTTAAGCCCTTTCACGTTTAAATTGATTGGGTCAATATCCCTGCAGCTTTAAATTGATATGGTCAATCCACATCACACACACACGCGCGCGCGCACGCACCCACACACGACAATGAGGGGCCAACCGTGAGCAAGACGTGATCCTGGTAAATCCTCCCTGTGAAGCCTGTACAAGATCTTAAACAACATTTACACACAGAGACATATTGATACAATATTTACGCCGTAGCTTTTTTTCCGGTTGGCCCCACAGGGCAGGCACCTGAAAGAATAGGATTTCACACCGGACGGAATATTATACTGTATATCGAGGGGGAAAGTTCCACCGCGAGTTTGTCAAAAAGCAGCTGTGTTGACTATGTGGCTGAAAATAAACCCCATTCACTCAGCTCATATGTTCTGTTTACTGAAGAGATGGAGAGAACGGCCGGTGTGTGTGTGTGTGTGTGTGTGTGTGTGTGTGTGTGTGTGTGTGTGTGTGTGTGTGTGTGTGTGTGTGTGTGTGTGTGTGTGTGTGTGTGTGTGTGTGTGTGTGTGTGTGTGTTGTCTACAGCAGGGGCGGATGTAACATTTCCCATTGGGGGGGCAGGAGAAAATGGTATGGGTGCGGCTTCATGAAGTCGCCCCCATGCCATTTTCAGTTACAGGACTTTTATTAGGCAAGTAAGCATCAATGATCACATCAGTTGTTGTTGAAGTTGCAACAGACACGCACCATGCAGAAAGATAAAGTACCGACTCAGAGAGTTTTCTGGCCTGACCTGAAGTCCCTCTCTACCACAGCAGTTTCTGAGATGGGCGTTGTCCAAATGTCAGTCTTAACAGTGATTGGTTCATATGAACCCATCACAATATTGGGAAAGCAGACGACATTGTGATTGAAGTGATTGACAGGGCTGTTGGCCAATCAGGTGCTGGGATTGGATTTCCAACCGGCACAAACGGCCCGAAAGGCAGGGAAGCCAGTCCTTGAATCAAAGGAAAAAAATAAGCTATTAAGCTACGCTAGTATTTTTTAAGGTGCTGATTCAGGGCTGAGCCAGGCTAAGATTTTTCTGTTTTCAATGATGAAATGCTGTTGGTTTAGTGGGGCGACAACTGTAGTTAGTTAGTAGCAGACTAGCAGTAGTAGTGTTTCAAATCATTTTAAATATAAGCACTTTAATTTGAAATATCTTGGGTTGTTTTGCATGCCATCATGTTTGGTGGGGCAGTCTGGGAATTAAGGGGGGGGGGGGGGGGACTGGGGCATTGCCCCCCATGCCTAGATCTGCCCCTGGTCTACAGCAGGTGGCAAAAACACAGCGGAAAAAAGCTTCAGTATCACTATCAAATGAAGGCGTCAAATCGACTTGCTGGTTTCTTATCAAATGATACGGCGAGTACATCGTCATCATCATCATCCGTGTCCATTCATATTTCTGTCACGCCGGGGGCTATTTTTATTCACCTTGATGATCATCAGAGATTCAAGATTTTAACATTCACCAAGACTCTGCCCAGAGATTAAATATTAATCATGACCCAGTTACGTATGGAGATAGAAAAGCGTTACGAAACAGCTGCGAGGACAACATCCACTGTAGGATTTAACGCACATAATCCACACAGTTAATCATGGATACATTGCATGTGCGTTTGAATTTAATTATGAAATCAATAATGATCTCTTTGATTGGTCGTTATGTAATCCAATCAGATAGCACCATGAGGCGCCTATATTGCGTGTCTTAACACGCCGCCCGCCGGAAACGTAGTAACGGCAGTAACTCTACGTTTACTAGGCTTTACATCAGGGCCAGATTTAGCCAGCCCTACTAGGGTGGGCTGGAAGAATGGCAGGTTGGGCAAGTTGTAATATGAAGCAGTTGTTTTCAACATTTCTGACACCATGGCTCACTATGTATTCGGCATTTGAGCCACGGAACACCATTTGATGAGATTTTAGCACCTCAAACTCAAAACTAAAGATTTCTTTGTTTTTGTCTACAATTCCAGGCTGGATTTGGGGAAAAACATAACAGTCAAAGATGCAGATCAAAATGATCTCTAGCTGTGTAGACTTGGGGCTAATACAGATGATGAATATTTCAACTCTTGAGTGTAAAAACGAAACCAAATGGACCCGTTTTACAGGCAGGATGCACGTTTGGTGTGGGCTCTGCCCACCCCTGTCCCCCTCTAGATCCGGCCCTGCTTTACATTCTTTAACCCATGTTTGGATCGGATCGAATCGATAGCCGTCTGCTGTTAGCATGCCAGAGGGAAAGTGTGGGAAAGTGTGTTGTTTTTATTTCTGTACTGAGCAAGAGAACGACTGGTCAAGAAGGCACTACACATACCATTACCTCAATGGTGTCAATGTCTGGTTACGTGTGTTGCAGGGTTTCCCCCAGCGCTTTATTATCAGGGCGGCCGCCCTGAGTGAAGCCCGGCCCCGCCTTGGCTACGTTCCCAAAAAAAAAAAAAAAAAAAAAAAAGTAAAAATGTGTCGTTCATACAATGTGCATGTTATAAAATAAAGTTATCTGCACTAAGGCTTCAAACCGAAAGTGCGATTTGAAACCATGTCATTAGCAAATCGCATCGCAACGGCCGCGATCATTCAGTATCATTCAGTAGTATCAGTATCAACCGGAGAGAGTCTGATCCAGTGTTGACACTTCTGTCCTGCGCGCTACCCAATCAGTGTGTATGCAGTGCTTCTGTGCACGCACACGGAGCACACGGAGTTGTTTAGCTCCCGAAGCAGTAAAAAGACGCATCGGTGGCTGTCTGGTCAACGCATGCCGTCTGTGTCCCGCCCGACTCCCGCGGACCCCCGTCATGTCAGCCTAACCAAACGACATCCACGCTGAAATTATTGCGTTTCGACTGGTGTGCAGCTTCATATGCTTAAGCTTAACGTTAGTCTCCCTCTCCCTGTCTGTTGAATAATTAGCACATAGGCTAGCTTGTAGCTCGTGTGTGCTGCTTCTGAGTGGTGTGTGTGTGTGTGTGTGTGTGTGTGTGTGTGTGTGTGTGTGTGTTGTGTGTGTGTGTGTGTGTGTGTGTGTGTGTGTGTGTGTGTGTGTGTGTGCGTGCGTGTGTCTTGAAGCGTATTTTGCGAGTATTTTGAGGGTGACCAGATATCCCCGTTTCTGTGGGACAGTCACAGGGTGACCAGATGTCCTTCTTTGCGTGGGACAGTGTCTCATTTCAGACCCTGTCCCACATTGTGACTGACAGACTACAGTGGTCAATTGTCCTAAAAGTCCCCCTTCTGTTTTCTGTTGTAAAGTTTTCTCACTGTCTCTGTTAATGCTAGATGTGTTATAAGCCTTTTGAAATAACAGGAGAAATACATACTAACATGAATAAATAACAAATTCATGGCTAGGGACTACTTATGGACAAATGATGCATGAGGCATTTTTAATGCCAACTGTAATGTGTTGCTACCCTGCAATTAAATGTCCCTCTCAAGTAATACTTCTGTCCCTCAAATGAACAGTTTTGGTCCACTTAAGTCTGATTGATCAATCTATTGTGAAAGAAAAATATCTACCAGTCTGCCTGTTCTGATAAAAATGAAATATGGCCTAATAATGACATAACTGAAGCAAGTACGGTACGGTATTGTAATTACATCACATGCACGCGCACATGCACGGACGTGCACGCGCACAAGCACAGACTCGAAGCCTCACCACCTTGACTAAACAATTTTCTGGGGAAACACTGTGTTGGCTCTTCAAAATAAAAGTTGAAAGGAGAAAAAATGTTGGTAGTGCACAATTAATTCATTCAATCGTCTTTGGGGGGGATTGAGTCCGGGAAACAGTACCCCCACGCATCACTTTTCTATAGAAAACATATTTAGAACAGGCTTTGACGGCTGAATTTCAGGTAATGGCTTATGTGACAAATATGCCTGTCATAAGTAGTCCTAGTATATTTTTCAAAGTCCTAGTCCTAGTATATTCTCAAACAACAGCAAACTCGCCGACTTTTGCAGCTGTATGGAAAGTAGGGATCGACCGATTATCGGCCGCGGCCGATAATCGAGGTCGATTTGAGTTATTTAATTAATAATCGAGATCGGAGAAAAAACGGTCGATTGTGGCCGATTATACTTATATCCCCCCTAAATGTGGCAAACGTGGCAACCCGCTTTCATTGGAACTGAGCGGTAGAGCACGGTCTGCGGTTAGTACTGCGACATATAACGTCTCGGCTCCGTGCAGTGGAAGAAAAGAAAGAAGAAGAAAAGAAAAAAGAAGAAGAAAGAACTTTGTGCATACTGCCTGCCTGGACACTCAGTCGCTTTTGGATTTAATGGAACTGTTTTACAGGTAAGATAGACCAGGGGTTTTCAACAGGTGGTCCGGGGACCACCAGTGGTCCTTGAGAGGGTTCCAGGTGGTCCCCAGACTAAATGATAGAAAGTTGGTTAGCCAGATGTAACTCTTGAGAATGTATATGTATAATGTATAAATGAAACCAAATGGATTTTTTCAACAGGTGGTCTGGGGACCACCAGTGGTCCTTGAGAGGGTTCCAGGTGGTCCCCAGACTAAATGATAGAAAGTTGGTTAGCCAGATGTAACTCTTGAGAATGTATAAATGAAACCAAATGGATTTTTTCAACAGTGGTCCGGGGACCACCAGTGGTCCTTGAGAGGGTTCCAGGTGGTCCCCAGACTAAATGATAGAAAGTTGGTTAGCCAGATGTAACTCAAATGGACCCTTGCGGGTCCATTTGGTTTCATTTCATTCACAGTAGTGTGAATGAATACTATGGTTTCAAAGCTTAGTCCGTTCACCCTGGGTAAACAAAGAATCATTTCATTTCATGGGCGCAGCCATTTTTATGGGTTGCCATGTTTTGGGGAAACAAGCGCATTGTGTTTACTTTGTACACTGAGCAGCACAGATCCACATGAGTGTGTTTGTTTGTAGAGTTGGCCAGCGTATTGCTTTCATATATGTAGCCCTGTACTTCTGAGAGTACTAAAGAGACTGACTGCTTAATTTGAGTTAAGGGTCACATTTCTATGTAACACTACATGGCTATGTTCTTTGTGACAGTGCTTTATGAATCAGTCGCAGTCTGACCCATGCTGAAAATATCAGCAGTTTTTTTTTACACTGTTTAGCATTTTTTGACATTCACTCCACTCCAATCTCAAATACATAATTTCATTTTACACCTTTTAGATGTATAAATTAATTAAATGTAGTGAAATAAAAGTATAGCTAATCTACAAGCTCACAACGTTGCAATGAGGCATGTATAGGACTATTATCACCAGTATTGGATATTGATTTATGAAAGACATTTTATTTTACATTTATAGGAGAAATCATTGAATCAAAATATTGAAAGCCAATCTACAAGCTTGCAATGTTGGAGTTAGGCTTGTAGACCATTACAGGGATTAAAGTAAAAAAAATCTTGAGACTGAAAATTACGTTTTGCAAATAAGCACTGAGCTAATTAAAGTTAGGGTAAGTGATTTGAAATTCATGGTGTAGTACCAGCCTGGTGCACTAGGGGCCCCCCAACAGTAGCTACACTATGTGAACCTGCTGCTCGATCCTGATTGGAGGAGAATTCACCCACCACCTGGGGAACTTTTATAAGCTCCTCTGCTAACGTGGGGGAGGGGGAAACTCCATATATGGTTTCCACACTTTAATCCCTGCCATTATCTATATCTAATGTACTTAATAATTAATCTACTTGTTTGTAAAGGTTTTCAATACAACTAAAATAATCATAATCAACTCTCAACCCCCTGTCATTGCAGATGTCTGGTCCAGGACGGCACCGACAGGACTACTTTTAACCAATCTGCAGCAACGGGGAACAAAACCTGCAATACTTGCAACGAAAGCCCAGCACAGGATCAGGACTGAAAAAGCATCAGAATACCACAAACCTTATCAAGCAATAAATTCTCCACTACGTTTAAAGGAATTCTTGTGTTGAAATCCGTTATTGTTTTGACACCTTCACTGCTGAACACGAGATACCAGAGTTTTGGCCACTAGGGGGCGCCAAAGCACTTTTTTGGGGCCTTTTTTTTTTTTTTTTTTTTTTTTTAGATTTTTTTTTTGGGGTGAGTGCCCTTAAGAAATTATAATAATCGTATCGGCCGATATCGGCTATCGGTTATTTTGACGTTCCACTAATCGGTGATCGATTTAATCGGCCAAAAGGCTGATCGGTCGATCCCTAATGGAAAGCTTGAATTATTCTCTTTCAACCTTGTAATGTCTTTGTTTCATAAAAAATCCACCTCAGACATTTTGAGCTATTTCCTGTCAAGAGATTCTGTGCAGATTTATTTTTTAATGATGTCTGTATCAGAGTTTGACAGGAAATAGCTCATAAAATGTCTATTTTTTATGAAACACAAACTTTTCTTAGAGATTCTTAGTATAATAAAAGCTTTCCTTAGAGTTGGCATGCTGGGGAGTTTGACTTTGTTTACTATAATCAGATAGAACGCTTCTGTTTGGATGAATGGGCTGTCTATGGGAAGTTACACCTAGACAGCAGCTTGCTGGCAAGATGGATGCGGTCTGAATACGGTCAACGGTTGACTGTGAAAGAACAACACAACATTTTAAAACAGCAAATGGAACCCCCCCCCCCCCCCCCCCCCCCTCACGTATTAGGAGGACAATAGTCACCGGGAAAAAACAGATTGTGTGTTTTTGATGAATCTATCATGTTAAAATGGAGTTTTACATTATAATGGGTTTGTATAGGAAAGGGGCGGGGCAGATAAAATTTACATCAAATATCTAATTACTGAATCAAGTAACTAATAAAACTGTCGGGGGTGTTCCCATGAGACTGAGTAGACCATAAAATGACTAAAAGTGAAATATCCCTTTAACTATACTATTAATAACAGAAAATTGTGTTGGAGCTGCCCTAGTGTCCACAAGGCATGTCCCTGGTTGGTGATTATTGGATATGTAAGGTAGAGTCAGTAGGACGTAACAGACATGGCTGACTAACCAGCAGGCTCTTTCTGCCTTGTTCCACTCTGGTTCCTCCTTGTTTTATATTGATTTTTGCTAAAACACATCATTTTTGGACAAAAACTCAAAAACAAACATGATATGCCCAGTCACCATGCTGTTTCTATAACGGGGTAGATTTTGTAACCCATTTTTATCACCAAGTGCCAATTCCTAATGCGATCCTGAGCTCTACACAGCCTCCACGAACCTGGGTAGTGGCCTCATGCTTCTTTCAGTGCATGAGGAGTCTAACGGGGGGTTTCCCTGGTTCGACATATAACATGTGGAGCACGTAGGAACACGTTATTCCAACCAGTTCTGCTCCCCTCCATCAAGACCAGGATTACGAATAGCATTATACAAAATCACAGTTGAATGCACTAAATATAAATATAAGGAGCAACGTTATTTCAATGGTAGTGGAGAGAAAGGATTTCTGGAGAACAGCGAAAGCATTTTTGCGACCACAACCGCAATATTACTCTGTCAAAAAGGGTAAATATGAAATGTTACTCCACCAAAACACACCTCATTACTTACTATGAATGAACTTGTTGTTGCATAATGGGAGAATAGAAGAGATTTACAAGCCATCAACAAATAAACAGAGATGCACAGTAGTGTGTAGATCCTAATCCACTGCAGCATTCTGCACACATGACGTACACCATAAGATGTTGTGGTGTGTTGATTTTACTCACAAATCTGACATGATATATTCTAAAAAACGTTCACTGCGTTTTCACAATCTACCCCCAAAAAAGCAAATGTGCGTGCCTCATAGCGCGCTGTTTTTCAATAAAACGTAAAACGTACAGAATCTGTCAGTAATTAAGTAATATAACATTCTAAGGCAGTGGTTTTCAACCGGTGGTCCAGTGGTCCTTGAGAGAGTTCCAGGTGGTCCCAGCTGAATGATGGAAAGTTGGTTAGCCAGATGTAACCCTTTGAGAGCATAAAAAATGAACCAAATGGATTTGGTTTCATTTTACACTGTCAGGAGTTAAAACATTCATCATTAGCCTACACAGTCTACACAACTAGACAATGTAGAAGATTAATGGTCATTTTGATCTGTATGTTTGCCTGTTTTGTTTTTCAACAAATTGTTTTTGGGGTCTGTGTGGCTAAAAAATGTCCTCAAACGATGGTCCGTGGCTCAAATGCTGAATAAATAGTGGGCCCAGGTATCAAAAAGGTTGAAAAACACTGTTCTAAAGGGATCAGAAGTAAAAATAAAGATAAAACTCCCTATGTAACACTGCCCAACTCTGGATTCTGACAGACATGATCTCTCCATCTTGGAGGCTCTGCACAGTGAAGCCCAACGTGTAGACACTCTACCCTTCAACACGCTGGAGTGAGAGTAGTCTCCACTGTGTGCGTATCATTCATATTTCATGGTGTACAACACACACACACACACACACACACACACGGCACGGTGGCTCATTAATATTTCACCCTGTACCACATGAACCCAACCGCGGCCATTTCTTCATCTCGACTCTTCAGAAAATGACTCACATTTCCGACCGCGGCCGAACGTGGCCCGATTAATTATTCACACACCTTTCAAAAGATTTCCTGCAGGAAGAAAAAAAAGAAGAAGTACAGACGGCCGAAGAGACACGTTACGGATCAGAACCTTCACCATCAAAGGCTTTCTGAGATGTTGTGGTATATCCTCTATCCATTCATTTTTTTCTTTATTCGCCCGCAGTGCCAGCAGTCTAATGTAATCATGGGTGCAACGCACTGCCTCTGCCAACCTGGAGAGAGCAACGGACTGACCTCACATGTCGATTTGGGGGTCCCCGACATGAAAAAGTTTGGGAATCACGGCCCTAGGGGACACAGGAAGAACAATAGCAAACTAGATTTCTCAAATTCTGCCCGAACCCGACCAGGCCCGACCCGACATTTTAAGGTCGGGCTCGGGCCTAAAATGTATGCAGATCAGTAGGGCCGGGTCGCGCCTAGGGCTCTATGAAAAAAGCAATATATTCCAATTCATTCTTTAATTTGTTTATAAATTAAAGATTTTCATTTGTGCTTGTTGTCATATAGTTGGTCACTTGTTTCTGTTGCAAATCTGGCAACAGTTCAAGAGGCAACAGGAACTTGTGCACACACAAACGCAAAGACTTACAGTACTGTATGTGTTGCAGGAAAGTTGTGAATAGCTCCATACAGAAAGGACCTTTCCGCCAACCCCGCCTCGGATATGGGCACCGATGACACGGACGACAGAACACGTACCGTAGCCTACCGCCCCCCTGCGGGACTCGAACATGAGGCCACGGTGATACCGACTGTGCCGCCGCACCACGGACCGATCCATTAGCGATGTCTGCTGGACAAGCTCCATGTGTCCTCTGTCCATTAGCGATGCCTGCTGGCCTGAGTTGCCGTCGCGTGGTTTTCCACACCCGTCTGTCCCCGTGTGTGTCCCTGTGTGTGTCCCCGACCGTGCACGCCCGTACGTCTGTCTAGTGTACAGCTAGGGCTCTATTTTTGTCCAGGCGAAACCTCTTTACCCTTCAAAGGAGTATACAGTGATTTGGGTGATTTGGACCCCCCGTAACACGATGTGCACATGCACACACTCTACAGTCTGTCTAGTGTGCAGCTAGGGCTCTATTTTTGTCCAGGCGAAACCTTTTTACCCTTCAAAGGAGCATACAGCGATTTGGGTGATTTGGAAAACCCTTCCTCGCCCAGTAACAAGATGTGCCCATGCACACACTCTACAGTGGGAGTGGGGAGCAAAAGGCCAACAGCACATACACAGAGGCCCGTTCCCACTCGTTCCTGATTGGAGGAAGGCATCCTCTCATCCCGATTGGACCAAAGTCTTTTCATCCCAAAGCCTAATGTGAAACTAGGGTTTTTTGACCCCAGGGGCTCACTGGGGACAGGGAGGAACTCCTTATATGGTCACCACATGCTATAGCAAGGAATTATACCTTTAAACTACTTTTTTCTATGGGACATTTTTGGGCATTGGTATTCAAAAATGTTTTTCAAAATATTAAAAAAAAAAAAAAAAAAAAAAAAAAAAAGGCAAAGTAGGCTACTTTAGGGATTAAACTAGGGGTTTAACTTATGAAAATAGAACCTCTACTCTCCGGCACTGTCGGACTAATCGGTGTGAAATCATGCCCACACACACGCACGCACGCACGCACACACCACACACACACACACACACACACACCACACACACACACACACACACACACAACACACACAACACACACACACACACACACACACACACACACACACACACACACACACACACACACACACCACACACACTTTCCAATTTGTCCAAACAGCACACAAATCGGTACACATTATTGGGAAAGCAGTGTGCGGGATTACTAATGTAAGCTGTCGTACTCCATATTCCGGCAAGCCCAAATTAGTGTATGCACTGCCCTATTTGTCTCTAATCTATAGCCATGTGGTCAAGGCAATATGTGCCAGATTTCTCTAACTATTACACAATCCCAAATATGATTGGCTTTCCGAGGTTTCGAACAAAATGCCTCAAAAGACCAACACGTTGCTTGACAGGGGTGGATCTAGGCATGGGCATGGGGGGCAATGCCCCACCAAACATGGTGGCATCCCAAGTTTCAAAGATACTTCAAATTAAAGAGCTTATATTTAAAATGATTTGAAACACTACTACTGCTACTAACTAACTACAGCTGTGGCACCACTAATCCAACAGCATTTCGCCATTGAAAACAGAAAACTCTCTGAGTCAGACCTTTAGCTTTATGCATGCTGCGTGTCTGTTGCAACTTCGCAAACAACTGATGTTATTATTGATGCTTTACTTTATAGTCAGCTACTCTAGCTGTCGGTCGGTCTATCTTTCTGTCTGTCTGTCTGTCAGTCTCCCACAGTTTCTGCTAGAGTCCTTTAAAACGTCCAATTTGTTCACTGTGTAGCCTGAGGTGTGCTGCACACCCACACGCACTCATGCACGCCACGCACCCACACACACACACACACAGAGGCACAGCATCTCTAATACAAACCAAGGGCATTTCACCCACAAGTCCCGTGTGGTCATATACTGTGTTGGCTCTTGAACTGACATACAGTACACGCACGCACACACCAACACAGCCAGAAAAAAAAAAAAAAAAACGATGAGTGATGCATTTATTTATGCTGCAATGTAGGCTACTGAACAAAACAGTGCAGGACCCACATGATGTGTTACTGCAGCAGTCACTGCATGAGGGACCAGCTAGCAGGCAGAGAGAGGAATGTATGACTGCCGGAATATCATTACCTAATAGCAATAGTTCTCAAAAAATGGGACGTGGGTTCTGCCACCCACTTTGACCGTTATCATCCACGCATACATCCTTGAAATGGTTCCCAGCAAAAAGAAGGACGGTTTTGGGACACGAAGAATCCTCTTATTTTTGGCTGAGAAAATAAACGTATCTGCTGCTTTCCAAAACGCATAAGAGTTTTGTCAAAATCTTCTCTCATGGCATGCAGGGTCGTTTCAGATGGGGGTTCATGGACAAAAAACGTGTCCGTTTGGGGGTCCCTTGCCATGGAAATGGTTAAGTGGAGCACTGTCTTACAGTGCGAGAGAATGAGATCATTTTGGGTCGATATAAAAACATGACTCTCCTCAGTAAGACCAAACTATTACTGTCTGCAGTCTGGGAGAGATTTACTATAGAATACAGTGTTACGTCAGTACGGTTTTAATGTCCGTTTTTAGTACAAAATGTACATCTCAAAAGTACAGTTCTGTCACACTCATTTGTTAGTTGGAATTTAAAGGACAACTTTGTTTCAACCAAGGTTCATGTTTTAGGTTCTTATTAGAGGAAAAAAGATGGGAGTTTAGCAATTTCAGCCCTTTTTGACAGCGGTGGAGGCATTTGAGTACAAAAAATATGGTGATTTTTTTTTATATATTATTATTTACTACAGACCTAATAGACTCCAAGAGATTATATCTAGCCACAAAAGACCACAGGAGCTACTGAATGTGACAAACTGCCATATTGAGCCTATAGTGAGGCTCAATTGAGCCTATACATTAGTACATGTAACTCTCATCATACAGTACTCTTAACATACTTCACATCCTACTGTAGGTAGGTCTACCTTCACATTCGGTAGATCCTGATGGTCTATCATAAGATAACTATAAGCACTATTCAGAGGGGTGGTGGCCACCCTCAGTTGCTAATTCTGCCCACTCAGTTTACATTTTTTTATCAATATACAGTACATATTGTACATATTGTTTCAGTATATAAGATGAAGATATACAGTATACGATGAAGATCAATCAAAAGGCGGAACATTATACTTGTTTCATAACAAAGCACAACAGTCTACAGTCTACTGAGCAAGACAACATCATTTCGGGCTAGTCCGTCACGTAAAACGCTCCCGCTCCATTTTAAGGGACGTTATTACAAAGCAATAAAACACAATTATTGTGGTTTTTTTTTGTCTCCTTGGGGGCATCTTTTAGCTACACGCGGCTGTGCTATCCAGCACAAGCGTGATGACGTGTGTCTGCGTCACCTTCAAATGAAGCTATAAATCGCTGGGCGTGCTGACGTAATGGTTCCACGTGACGCTGGGCGATAAGAGTGCCAACTACAGGGCAGAACGGATCTGAATTGAAACTACACACAGAAGGTCTCTTTCTTTCTGTAATGACCATTTCTTCATGATACGACTTCTTTGGTTTGGAACCCAAACGCCTTTCTTTCTTTTTCTTGGCTCTTATCCTCTCGTTTTCTTTGATGTTTTGGCAGACACTGTAGCTTATTAATTTCAGAATGATTTGAGTAAAGATCAGACTATGTGGCCTACAAAGAAGATGAATAGAGGGGAGAGAAAACACGTATAGGAACTACAGAGCAAGTAGGATAACATGCTGGCGCAGCCACAAAGCTACCTTAGGCTCTAAACAACGTGGTAAACATCAAAATAGCATTCGACACTGGGATATATTAACCCTAGGTGTACTGTTATCGCATTTTGGTGTTCAACGCATTATGTTATGCTATAGCTATTGAAAAATATCAGATCTGCAAGCTCATATCGCGCCACCGAGTGGTGCGATATGAGCTTGCAGATCTGATATTTTCTGAAAAATTGTAAAAATGATGCGCAAATCTAAGAATATATTCTTAGTATATTCTTAATATATTCTTGATTGTAGTTTCTGACATTAGATTGTAGTTTCTGACTAGTTTCTGGTTTCTGTTTCTGATGCTAGTTTCTGACAGATTCTAGTTTCTCTGAAAAATCTGCGTTTCTGTGTCAGTGATGCTCAATATATTTTACGCCAAGGACCCCCAGAATTATTGGCTGCGGACCCCCCCATCTGAAAACGTCTTGCTCTAGGGATCCCCGAGAAGTAATGATTTTAGTTCAAATATCAGAGCTACAAGCTCACAGCGCGCCACTCGTTGGCGCGCTGTGAGCTTGTAGGTCTGATATTTTTCCAATAGCTTAACGCTAGAAGGCCCAGTGTTGCTTTTTAGCAACATTAAATAAAATAAGACACAAAGCAGGGACTGAATCAACCAACACATCCACCGTCATCTATCAAACAACACGGCACAAAGCCAGCCCTGTCAAGGCTGTATCAGTCAATGGCGCAGGGCCTCGGGTCCATTGTGCACGGAGCACGTCATTACACAACATCCCTGGTCGCACCACGTCCTTCACATCGCCTCTGACCTGTAGTCTAAATGCCGCTAAAGAAATCCAAACAAATAATCTCAAGGCTTCGCGGTTTGTTCAATACAGTGGCGATGATTGGAAATGTTCCACGAGGCCCCGAAAGGAATGCTTGCCAGCTCCGGTGGCTGTGATTCTTTCATGTCTTGTTTTCAACGTTCAAAGAATCATAACTCAACTTTGCCCCGGCGATTGTAGAGTCGCCAGTGAAGAACTGCTTAATAGCCACACACCGGAAAGACCGGAGCAAAAAAGAATCTGTAAAGAAGCCAAGTTTAAACACACTCTTTCCAGCGAGGGCTGTGAAGGGCCTGTCACAATAAAGCGTCTCCATTTACCACTCAAATAAATATATTCTACACTGCTTATTATCGACAGGAACTGTAGTCTTACACCCTTTTCATACCAAACTTAACAGCATGTTTTTCGACAGTTGCAGGCTGCCTAGCCTCGACACCCAGGCTTTCATTTTCGTCCGCCTTGCGCGAAAACGGAAAGCCTGACTAACGCGCGTTGGAAAGTGGCCTTGAGGGGATGAACCTTCCGGGGTGGGCGTCGCTCTAAATGATGTGACGTAGAACAGCAGTGGAACGGGCGTGGGAGGGGCCGGAGATGACGACACGTTAGCGAGATCAAATCAGAGCGCAGCACTTCCGCCGTGTGGATCCCACGACACCCCGCCCCCCAAGGCCAACATCATGAGGGCTAGACCAGGCTACAGGCTGCCTAATAAACAGGCACAGGGACTTTGGAAATGGAATTGTTGCCAAGAGACGAGGTAGCCAATCAGAAGTCGTGGCGTTGCCGAGAGACCAATAGCCAATCAG
>CM076968.1:11259576-11278597 GCA_039105355.1 Benthosema pterotum | reverse complement strand
CCCCCCCCCCCCCCCCCCCCCCCCCCCCCCCCCCCCCCAATTGAGAAATGTTACATCTGCCCTGAGAGTGCCCCTCACCTCACCAGGGGTGTGATTTGTTTAAACTTTATACATTTCTTTAAAACCCTTTCAGGCGGGAATCCATATTTGGATTCTGTACATATGTACAGTATCACATAATTAACTTTATTTGATCCTGAAATATAAATATTTCAGGTTTTTCAAAAACCTTAGGTCAGGCCTAAATGGGTTAATTAATAGAGCTACTTATAAGAAGCATACTGACATGACAGTAATGAAGACACGCATGCAAATGTACACTAGAGGCTGTAATTGGGACCTACAAGAGTTAAATGAATTATTTTACAATAATTTAATGTAATGCTTTATTAAATTGTAAATTTGAATTGTAAATTTAAAAGTAAATTGTTAAGCACAGTGAGGCCATAATGAACGCTCTTCAGATGTAGCTAAAAAGGCATAGAAGTAAATCAACAATGGTTTCAAGACTCGCAATGACTGACCAATCAGGAAGCAGCAGGCAAATCAACCAAGACTTCTAAGGCTGGATTTACACTGGCAGCCAAATCCAGCCCGAATCAGATCTGAGCCACATGCAGCTTCGAATCTGATTTGTTAAAATGAGTCATGTGACCTGTTAGACCAATCAGATTTGATTTCTATCTGGAAGTGACTCAGGTATTCAGGCAAGATTTTTCTGCCAGTATAAACCATGCCTTAGATCGTCTTTGAATGCAGACTGCAGCCCCTAGATGTGTCTGGGGTAGAGTTTTACTCCTTGCCGGCTGTCTGAATATCAATAAGTGAATGAAAATAAAGGTTGTTAAAATGCTGACACATTATTGCTTATAGATATTTAAACCGATGGATACCTATAGGGCCAAAACTGTTCAACTATAACCAATCTACATTGACACACTGTGAGCCTGTGGATTGTGTGGCTCTCTGCACACATGCAGGGTTTTTCAACAGCTGGTCCGGGGACCGCCAGCGGTCCCTGAGAGGATTCCAGGTGGTCCCCAGCTAAATGGAAAGTTGGTTAACCAGATGTAACTCTTTGAGAGCGTAAACATGAAAACAAATGGACCCTTGCGGGTTTGAAAACCACTGAGTCTCTGTCATTGCAGAGTGGAACCAAATATACTGTAATTCCTCATGGGATGCATCAACCTTTTTGACACCATTGACCACCATTTATACAGGATTTGAGCCACGGACCACCGTTTGATTACATCTTCACCCCAAAGACCAAAAACCAAAAAAAAAAGAATTATTTTGGTTTTGTCCACAATTCAGGGCTGGATTTTGCAAACAAAACAGTGTAGACTTCTTAATTAGGTGGTGCTAATTCAGATGATGAATAAATTACCCCTTGAGAGTGTAAAAATGAAACCAAATGGACCCGCAAGGGTCCATTCGGTTTCATTTTTACCTTCTCCCTGTTCTATTTACAACCTGTGTTCTATGGTACTGTGCAGGGTTGGCAATATTACAACGTTAATTGGCTTGATGATGTTGTACCATCTGTCTCAAGTTGGCTCTGTGACTGCTCCCACTCGAAGGAACAATACACAGTTCAGCTTGGTTGTGTAATAAATGGTTATAGAATATGTACAATCATTGTCAAGAGTTTTGCTAACTTAAAACAGTGTTTTTTCATACCAGTGCACAGTATTTATTCAGAATTTGAGTCACAGACCGCCATTTGATGACATTTTAGCCCTGCACAGACCCCAAAACTAAAGATTTATTTTGTTTTTGTCCCAATTCCAGGCTGGATTTGGGAAACAAAACAGTCAAACATACAGATCAAACCATTAACCTTCTACATTGTCTCGTTGTGTAGACTTGGACGAATTCACATAATGAATATTTTTTTACAGAGTTACATCTGGTTAACCAACTTTCTCTCATTTAGATGGGGACCTTGAACTCTCTGAAAACCACTGACTTAAAGAACCAATAAAATGTGTTTTTCACACTTTTAGATCACATCTGTGGTCATTATATGACCATACCCAACAATACATGCCATAAAAATGTGAAAATCGTCATTACCTGGACCTGGTCCAATACAGTAATAGTCTGCACAAAATGGTAAAGGAATTTCTTTCCAAATGTGTTCGGCACAGATTTTTAAAGGCCCTGGCACTCTATAACGACAAGGCTGACAGAACCAGAGGTCAAATTGCTCAAATTGAACTTCACTTAAGTCTATTTTTTTCACTGTCTGACCTTTCTAGTCTGTTATTAAAGAGGAATTCCACCCATTTTCAAAATATTCCTGAAAGTGTCACAAATGTGAACCGGATCCATTTGGTTCCATTTGTACACTCTCAGAAAAAGAAGGCCCTAAAAGAAAAATCATTAACATGGTGAATACACAACTTGATGAGGTCATCAAGTCGTGTTTCACCAGGTTCAGACATCCATTTCTAGGAAACACAGAACGGGGGGGAACTTTTTTATCACATCCACACAACATCTCTAAGGTATATTTATTAGTAATGACATAGTAAAATGTTGGAAATGTTAAAGAAAAACAGGCGATAATAGACACGACTTGATAATCGGCTTTGCCCGTTTATCAGGATATTTTGGCCATTATTTATGGATTGGAGAGTCCAATGTGTTCAGTTTTGAAGTTTGTTGGAAGCGTGACTTTCATAGTGAGGACAAGGGCTAGATCCAAGGGCCCCAACGTTCTCTCAGGGCCCCTGTGTAACTGTGTGTACACTTGGCACACGCCATCCTTCATCCTTGGCAAGCATTCATCATTAGCTGCCTGAGGAGAATCCTGAGCATCCACTGGCCCAGACAGGAGGGGCGGATGTAACATGTCCCGTTTGGGGGGGGGGGGGGGGGGGGGGGGCAAGAGAACATGTTGGAGGGGCAAGAGAAAATGGTATGGGGGCGGCTTCATCGCATGAAGCCGCCCCCATATCATTTCCGGTTACAGGACTTTTATTAGTCAAGTAAAGCATCAATAATAACATCAGTTATTGTTGAAGTTTCAACAGACTCAGAGAGTTTTCTGTTTTCAATGATGAAATGCTGTTGGTTTAGTGGTGACACAGCTGTAGTTGGTTAGTCGCAGTAGTAGTGTTTCAAATCATTTTAAATATAAGCACTTTAATTTGAAATATCTTGGGTTGTTTTGCATCGTGTTTGGGGCGGGCAGACTGGGTATTTAGGGGGGCATTGCCCCCCCATGCCCATGCCTAGATCCGCCCCTGCCAGACAGCATCAGCAATAACCACCTCCTGGCACAGAGCAAGGCTAACCAACAGGGGGAGAGAACATTAAAGGGATTGTGACTTAAAAACATGTCATTTTCCCCCATTTTTTCTGACCTCAACTGTACCCCCAAAAAATCTTAAAGGGGAATTCTACCCATTTTCAACATTTTACTATGTCATTAACATACCTTAGAGTATAATAAAAAGTTTCCCCCATTCTGAGTTTCCTAGAAATGGAGGTCTGAAAAAAAATCTTTAACATGGTGAAACACAACTTGGTGACATCATAAAGTTGTGTTTCACCATGTTAATGATTTTTCTTTGAGGAACTTTTTTCTGAGAGTGTACAAATGGGACTAAATGCACCTGCTAGGGTCCATTTAGTTCCATTTGTGTGCTGCCTTAAATGAACCCAGAAGGCACTAGAAAGAGAGGGACAGCCAAAGAACACCCATAAGACATGCATGGACCTTGAGACTGACATCAATCACTGTGGACTGACATGTAAGCAGTTGGACATAGAAAGCTCCAGGATACAGGACTCTGCTGGACTGCAGTCAACGGACTCTACTGTATGCTCCATGAAAAGTATAATCTCTGTATGGAATGCAGTTTATCTACAAGTGATCTGCACACTGTGTTACCAATCTGGATGGTTTAACTCAGTAATCTGCACTCAAATGATAAATGGTGCATACACACATACACACACCCGTGCGCACACACACACACACACACACACACACACACACACACACACACACACACACACACACACACACACACGCACACACACACACACACACACACACACACACACACACACACACACACACACAGCACACACACACACACACACACACACGCACACGCACACGCGCACACACACACACACACACCATCACAATTTGGGGTTCAGTGTCTTGCCGAAGGACACTTCGTTCGACATGTAAACAGGAGGAGCCTGGCTTCGAACGCCCGACCCATAGATCAATGTACGACCTGCGCTACCTCCTCCTGGGTCACACAGCGGGGTCCTGAATGTTGATGCTGTACAGGTCACACCGTTCAAATGCTTCTCAGGGTTTTTTAAGCGATGCACATTACTGTACTGTACATGCATCTACACCAGTGGTTTTCAACATTTTTGATCGCAGGGCCCACTATTTATTCAGCATTTGACCCACAGACCACCATTTGGTGACATTTTAGCCCCACAGACCCCAAAACTACAGATTTCTTTTGTTTTTGTCCACAACACCAGGTTGGATTTTGTGAACAAAACAGTCAAACATACAGATCAAAATGACCATTAATCTTCTACATTTTCTAGTTGTGTAGACTTGGGGCAAATTCACATGATGAATATTTTAACTCTTGAGAGCGTAACATGAAACCAAACGGACCCTTGCGGGTCCGTTTGGTTTCATGTTTGCGCTCTCAAAGAGTTACATTGGTTAACCAACTCCATCAATTACCCTGGGGACTACCTGGAACCCTCTCAGGGACCACTGGTGGTCCCCAGAAACCCTGATCTACACACTACACTGACACGCATCAACGACGATGGGCGTTATCATATGAACACACGCGTTAATATTTACTGTAGAGATAACGTACAGTGTGTCACGTCGCTCTCGTAATGTGAGCGTTGTTGTAGAGATAAGTTTACATGCGGTGTGCAGTTGTGATGCGATGCTGTAATTAATACATCTACAAGATAAACAACAAGCTCACATAATATGCCCTCTGATTCACTGAAAAATGATGTAAACAAGTGCTTTTTCCTCCCCTCATGGGTTATATCTAGCCGTATCTGTATTCAGTATCAGAAACAAGACAGCTAAATGTATTGGCGCTCCAGCTCAAGTGCATTAAAAAGGGACATAAATCCTCCATATTGGCCCGTACCCATTCTACAAACTGTGAATATAAATTTCAGTCGATCAATCACTATGTGCCGCGGTGCAGTTTTTTTTTTTTTAGCCTGCAGAGCGGCTACGTGTTCTTCCAATGGTAAAATGTGCATTTACGTAGCGCCTTTATTCGAGTATTGGGCGTTGCATTCACCCGTTCAATTTCAATTTCAATGCAAGCATTTAGCAGACGCTCTGAATGCAGAGCGACTTGCATTAAAGGGGGACTCCACCCATTTTCAACATTTTTTCTGAGAGTGCACAAATGCAACCAAATGAACCCTAACAGGTTCATTTGGTTGAACCTCTCATAAAAAAGAAGCGTCTAAAGAAATCCATTAACATGGTGAAAATACATCTTGATGATGTCATCAAGATGTAGTTCACCATGTGAATGATTTTCTTCAGACCTCCATTTCTAGGAAACAGAAATGGGGCCACCTTTTTATCATGTCCACTCCACACAACACAGGCATATTAATGACATAGTAGAATGTTGAAAATGGGTGGAGTTCCCCTTTAAGCACTTGTGGTGGAGGAAACCATGCAAGGCGGCAAAGAACTGAGAACCAATTCTACCGATGATTTCTAAATCCTGACAGTTTTCTGGAAAATCTCGTTATTGCTACGTCAGCGGTCCTTAATATTTAAAGGACCCCTCCCCCAAAATCATCTGCATATGACCGAGCACGTCCCCCTATTGAAAATGTGTACTTCCAGGAACCCACCTCAGAAGAAGCAAAAATATTAAAACCTTAGCCACTGCTATTTTTGTGTAAATATGGAACAATTCTTTGAATATTCTGTCACCGGCGAATGTCTTTTACTCAAATGTTTTGCTTCCAGGGTTGTGCCTGGAACAACATATCTTCAGAAGGGTGTCGGCAGCCACACATACAGATGAATTTCCTTGACATGAAATATTGAGGACGGCTGATGTAGAAAAAGCTGCAGGTTTATTCAGAAAAACTGCCCCGGATTTAGAGGACATTTTGTAGAATCATGCAGCTTTCGGGGTCAAAACGAGTTAAACTACCAGCTCACAGCAGCGTGCTACCGTGGCATGCTATGATCTTGTAGGTCTGCTGCTTTTCAATAGCTCAAGTACAACATGACGCTGAGAACACCAAAGGGGTGTTCCTTCCCCCCACCAAAATGGATTAACCCATTGTGTCCTGACCCACAATTCGAGGTTCTGACACCAGATTATACAGTAGTTCCTTACACCGGATTACAGCTGTAGAACATTCGAGCTTTTGACGCTAGATTCTACAGTAGTTTCCGACACGATTCTAGTTATTGACATAATAGTTTCTGATGCTTGATCTACTTTTTGACACTGAATCTAGTTTCTGACGCTAGAATCGAGTTTTGACACTAGCTTCTACAGTTCTGACACTAGATTCTAGTTTTTCTGAAAATGTACCTGTGTCAGCGATGCTAACATATTCAAGCCAAGAACACACCAGAATTTCCATATTTGGCTGCGACCCCCATCTGAAAACATGTTGTTCTAGGGATCCCCAGAGCAAAAATTTGACAAAAAATGTTTGCTTCCAAAATAATGCATTCAGAGATTTGCAGCACATTGTCACAATTTTTCAAAATAGCAAAACTACAAGTTCATATCGCGCCACTCGGTGGCGCGATATGAGCTTGTAGATCTGCTATTTCACAGGATAAAACACCGAACGCGTTCAGTACAGAAATGGATTAAGGCATCAGAGTCTCACTCAAGGACACCTCGACAGTAACTCTGGGTAAGGGAGGGAGGGAGGAGGAGGGGGTTGGGGGGCGTACAGGGATTTTGGGTTCGCATGCGGCCACTCTATCCCTGAGCCACCGCCACCCCATTAAACCATGATGCCCAGAGCCTCTGGAGCTGTGCTTAAACCAGCATGGCAGCCAGACAAAGACATTTCTCCAAATCTCATTTATTTGAGCCTGCCTTGCAGGCTCTGTCTGTTTCCAACCCTCCCCTGTCCCTGGAGTGGAGTCTACAGGGCGCAATTTCTGTCGTTATTGCCTCACACCTCAACCCTAAACTTTTTTTTTGTTCTGAGTAGTTCAAATTGCCGATCTAGAAGCTCACAATGTGAAGGATGGGCGCAGGCAAATCACCACCAAAATCATCACCACATTGTGTCCAAAGTTCTAGTCCAAAATGTGCTTTAGTCCACATTTGTATCTCAGCAAATAATGGTTTTTTCGGTTCTTAACCAGGAGCCTTTGGACTTTCAACACCAAACACATTATGCAACTAGAAAAAGTACCCTTCTGGGCACAGGTCTCCGCCACGTCAGGCCGTGCAGCCTTGTGGTGACTACAGGCCAATGTGAAAAGGGTGCGTTTGTTCTCATGCCTTTGATGGTAATTGGAGGATTTGAGGCATTTTTTCCCCGAAAACGTGTTTTACAAATACTAACCTGAGGTTGGCGCTATAACAACCTAATGTGAAAAGGGTGCGGTTATTTTTGTCCGCCTAGTGCATTAGTCCCAGCTCATCTTTATAGCCAATCAGCTGTAGCCTTCCTATATAAAAGGTGTATCCCATTTCCTGTCACAACATTCCGGAATAAGATCCTAGTGATCGAAACGTTGAATCAATAAACCAGAGGAGTTTCTGTTATCAGTGTTGCGGACTCTATTTCTTTCTTAGTGACAACAACAGAGCCATATGGCTCTGTTCCGACATGTCTGCAGAACCGTTCAACCAAGCAACCTCAAAATTAGACAACCCGACCCGGGGGATTGCAGTATCTGTCTGGCATCCACAAAAAAAAAAAAGAAAAAGGTTCCAGCCGTGGCCCAAATGGGACAATTTGATTGGCAACTCCAGCCTGTCCCATACCGCAGTAGTAAGTCTACTTTCAACAGTCAGCCCGGAGGTGAGACAGAGTAGCCTGGTTCAGAACCATCAACCTGGTTCTTCAGACCAAGGGCTCCATTTTCGTTACCGCTAAACCCCTTATCCCTTAACTTCTTTGCCTTTTTGAACTATTAAAAAAAACATTTTTCAGTAGTTCAAATGGCCAGTCTACAAGCTCACAACTGGTTAATAGATTGACATGTTGAAATATTCCAAAAAAAAAATGAAAACAACAAAAACAATATAAGGGATTTAGGATAAGGGGTTTAGCATGTAACGAAAATGGAGCCCCAAGTCTCTTAGTCTGGCCTTCTATTGTCAGCCTCTGATTTCCTTCGGTACCAAGATTATTATTTAACCAATGAGAGTCAGAGTTGGGTGGGAGTTGTCAACCCCCACCCAACAAACAGATCAGTACCGACGCAGCTGATTGGCCAGCAGCCCCGTCACTCAACAGTGCAACAGTTAAAGTTCCAAATAACAAACATGGCGGCTGAATTGCGGACGTATCAATCTTCCCATTAAACTGACCTATGAAATGATTTCTTTAAAGAAGCGTCGGATTGTATAAACATCATCATCCAACATATTTTACTGCTTTTGTTCATATCCTATAGCGCTCGTTGGCTATGTTTGTGCGGTTGGCAAAGAGGATACCCCAATAGCAACAAGACTGACAACAACCTCTGGTCTGTTTGGTATGAACCAAACCCCTCCCTCTCGAAATCTCACAGACAGCGGACAATTTCACACTCAAGCTTCAGGAAGCTGAACTCGAGTCTGATAATCAGCTCGAGACCGAGGCCAGACTTCTTTTGTTTTTGATGGTAACATGCCATTGTTTCGACCTCCCATTATATCGGCCTGCCATTGCCATTGGACCCTCACCCTCAACATTGTACATTGTAGTGTGGGCTCAAAACAAGGTGACCAAATGGCATGCTGATGGTGGATTTACCGCGAGTACGCCGCAGCGTGGACACATTTCCAGTGCATGTTCGCACTAATGGGAGTTCAGATCTATGGACAGCCCCCCGTTTTTGATTAGATTTGAGGTACAGAAAACACTGCGAGAGCAATGTGCGTCAGACGTGTCAGTTAGACACCCAGGCAGCTGCTCTGCTCATATGGGTGTGATACAATTATCTCGTTGCATTGTAGTAAATCCAGTAGACTCAGTGGGGGAATAGTAACTGCAGAGCCAAATAATGAATCAAATTGTAGTCGAGACTGAGACATGACGTGAGGTGAGGAAATGAAAATGTGTTCTTGATTACGGATGAATAGAGGACTCTAGTACTCTAGTTTACCACTCACTGCACTTGCCTGCACTTGCCCTTGCCCTTATGCACAAAACCCACTGAGTGAGGCACAATATTATGGAAGCCTAATGATGACATAAGTCTTGTTCGATTTTCAAAGTGTACTTGATTGAAAAATAATAATTTGAAGTTGAAACATCAGAAATTAATGTGAAAGTGTATTATTTTTTGTCTTGAACTTGAAAAATATCAAAATGTATTCAAATAAATGGTTTATTCAAAGGGGGTTTTCAGCTGTAATTTTCACTTCAGTAAATATTTCGATTTTTGAGTATTTTTACAGGTTCAAATCAAAATAATTCGCGTTCAAAGTTTTTTTTTGACTTTCACATCTGTGAAACTTACACATTCGTAGCAAAAAATTACACACACTTATGGCGCTAATCTGCTAGGATTTTACTGCCAAATGTCGAGTTGAAGTGGAAAAAAAAAAAAGTTGAAGTTGAAAAATAAAACAAAAGAATCTGAAAATCTCTTATTTTTTCTCTTGAACTCGAAAAAAATAAAAATGTATTCTAAAAAAAACTTGTATTCAAAAGTTACTATTTAGCTGTGTTCTTATCTTTCCTTTCAGATCTTTTTCTTACAGATTCAAAACACGGTTTCAGGTCTTCTTTTTCACGCCTCTCTTTTTTTCTTCGTACGCCTCATTTTTTTTCGTTTACCTCCAAAACTTTCAAGTCTGAATTATGGCACGTTTGGGCCGTGGGGGCGTGGTCATGATTGAGCACCCCCCCCCCCCCCCCCCCCCCCCCCCCCCCCCCCCCCCCCCCCCTCCCATTCGATATTTTTCTCCCGCCCCCCCGAAGCACTTCCGGGTGCAAGTCTGTTTTGTAGTCCTATGCCTCCGTGCGGTGTGCCTCGCTGTTTCAACAGAACTGAGGCAAAACAACGTCTAAACCGTCATTCTACCGCTTTCCTTCCATTGACAAGAAAAGAAAACGGCTCGGTTGATAAGGTAAGTTGCATTTGAAGAAATATATACAAAACTGAGGTTGTCGTCCTAACATTACTAAGACTACATAGACAAATGCTTCATTTGTTTTGTTCGATCAATCGTCTACAACAGTTGTTTTCAACCAGCCAGGTAGTCCCCAGCTAAGTTGGTTATCTAAATGTAACTCTTGAGAGTGTAAACATGAAACCAAATGGACCTGCAATGTTAGCCTGTTTTGTTTATCAAATCCAACTTGGTATTGTGGACAAAAGCAAAAGAAATCTTTAGTTTTGGGTCCGCCGCGTCTAAAATGTCGTCAAAGAATGGTCCGTGGCTCAAATGCTGAATAAATAGTGGGCCCCTGGTATCAAAAAGGCTGAAAACCAAAGGTCTACAACAGTGGTTTTCAACCTTTTTGATCCAGGGCCCACTATTTATTCAGAATTTGCCACGGATCACCATTTGATGACATTTTAACCCCACAGACCCAAAACTAAAGATTTCTTTTGCTTTTGTCCACAATTCCAACTTCAGAAATGCAACAGGAAAACATAGATCAAAAATGAGAATTCTTCAACATTCTCTATACTTGGGCTAACTTAAGAATGTAATTTTTAAGCGTTGCGGGTCCATTTGGTTTCATGGTAAAAATGAAGAGCGTAAAAATTAAACCAACATCTTTGGTTTTGGGGTCTGTGGGGCTAAAATGTCCCCAAATGGTGGTCCATGGCTTAAATGCTGAATAAATAGTGCACCCTATATCAAAACGGTTGAGATTCACAGATTCATTACACAACTGAAATATTCAAGCCTTTTATTGTTTCAATATTGAAGATTGTGGCTTACAGCTTATAATGAACCTCCTCACATTATGCTACTTTTTAAAGACCTGTCTATGTTTAATGAACTTTTCCTACTATTCTAGGTGGTCTATAAATTAAATTGACTTTACCCACAACATTTACTAATGTACATGTAACATCCACCTCTAGGTGCAATGTACCTGGTCAACCAAAACGAAGACGATCAAGCAGCAGAGCACAAGGATTTCTTCCTGTATATGCCACACCCGCTTTGACGTTACCAAGTGATAATTCCAGGAGGCTGCTTATTTAGTGTTCCCTGACACTAAATAAAATCATAACTACTGGGACCAAATTCAGGGCAACCTACATCTCACCAGAGCCACCACCTGTCACCTGGCAGTATACGGACCCCTCTGGACCTTGTGATCCTGTCAGTGCTGAAGGATGTGCTGAAGCATGGGCTATAAATATTGAGATTCTTGGACATTCTATAATTCCTTTTATAGAGAGGTTTTCATGCATAGAATTCTGTCAGCTGTTTAAAATCATACTTACTTCTGCATCTACAATTTTCAATCATTTGCAATGTAGGAGTCTGGGGACCACCAGTGGTCCATGGACGGCTTCCACGGCTAAATGACAGTCGGTAACCAAATGGACCCTCATTTTAGCATAGAATTAAACTAATTTTCTAGGCTAAGACAAGGAGTTACGTTGACAAACAGCTGCATTACTTAATTTACAAGGATTCAACACAATTGGGGCATGTAGAAGAATTGTTTTTGTTTGCTTATTATCTATCCTAATCCTAATCAACATCAATGCAGCATGGAATTGTGGACAATCTGCATTATCCATCAATAGCAAAAGTATACTGTATATATACTGTATACTTCAAAGTTCTCTTCAAATGGTGGTCTATAGTTCAAATACTTCTACGTTACCAGAAATACTGGAATGTGCCTATGAGATTTGTTGAAAACCACTGTAGTACCTTTAGTATAGTATATACCTAAGTATATGAAGCTGCTAACACTGTTGTGATGTTATAAAATGTCTTTTTTGCACCTTATACAACTTTGATATATTGCTTTCAATTTTGAAAGTTCAGACATGAATTTACATTTCTCATTTTCACATTTATTGAATCCTGAGAGTTCAATGGGGACTAAGTTGGCAGAGGTGTGTTAGAGCCCAGGATCAAATTACTGAATATTGACACAGGTGAAAAATGGTAAAAAAAAAAAAAAAAAAAAAAAAAAAAAAGAAGAAGAAGCTAAAGGTAACTGGAACATGCTAAGGATGTGGCAAAATAATGTATATATTTTACATACCCTTTCCCTAAGACACTAAGGGGAATTCCACCCATTTAACATTTTACTACTACAGTATATCATTATTATAACATTGATGATTTAAAAAAAATCCCCCATTCTGTGTTTCTTAGGTCTAAAAAAAAAATCATGGGCACAACTGATGACATCAAGTTGTGCTTTACCATGTTAATGATTTTTCTTTTGGGACCTTATTTCTGGTACAAATGGAATTATTTACGGGACCTGCTAGGATTCATTTGCTTCACATTTGTATGCTCTAGTCTAGAACATACCTGGGCATTATGCGGCCCGGGGCCAAATGCGGCCCTTTGGCTGACTCTGACCGGCCCGGGGACCACAAGTGGTCCTTGAGAGAGTTCCAAGTTAAATATGGAAAGTTGGTTAACCAGATGTAACTCTTTGAGAGCGTATAAATGAAACCAAATGGACCCTTGCAGGTCCATTTGGTTTCATTTTTACGCTCTCAAGAGTTAAAATATTCATCATCTGAATTAGCTCAAGTCTATTCAATCAGAGAATGTAAGAGAATGATCATTTTTGTTATCCTGTTTTTGTTTCCCAAATCCAGCCTGGAATTGTGGACGAAAACAAAAGAAATCTTGAAGAAAGTTTTGGGATCAGTGGGGCTAAAATGTGTGGTGGTCCGTGGCTCAAATACTGAATAAATAGTGGGCCCTGGTGTCAAAATGGTTGGTCTTACTCTTACTTTTATCTTGAAATTAAATTAATATTACACAGACTTTAGTTCAGCCTTTAGTCGTGGCCCTCCACAATATTTTATGTATCTCATTTGGCCCCTTGGGAAAAATAATTGCCCACCCCTGCTCTAGAAGCTGAAGAAAATGTTAAAATGGGTGTAATTCCCCTTTAACAGCAGTAAGCGCATTAGGCTATATGGTCCAGACAGAGCTATACCAGACCAGGATACTGTGATATATGCCAGGGGATGTGGCAACAACCTTGGACCAGACTGGCATAGATTTATTGACTGATTGATTGAAATATGTATTAACACTTTGCAGAATTGCAGTACATTTCAAGCACAGCTCAAAACAAAGACTGTTAAATGATCAAAATGAATATATGACAGTCTCATCCAAAGCTATATGAAACGCCACGGACGTAACGATAAAAGCCAACTTCCCAACTAACCACCACTTCTGTTCTGGTAAACTCACCAGTCATTTACCTACACTAACTTACACTAATAACGCTACTTGAGTTAAAAGAATTAAGATCCTTTTCTACTCCAAGTTCCTTTTCAAAAACTGACGTGATAATAAAAATATCCACGGGCTCCATGACTGCAGTTTACGATGTGCATAAAGTTTAAACAGCGCTGGACCCACTTGGCACCAAAGCGCCCAGAACCAGTGTTGCCAACTGCCAAAATCCAAAATGCACTAGTGGCACTTCCAAAATGCACTAGAATGTATGCGCTAAAATCTAGATGCTTGCCTGGAAGAGAATATGACCATTAAATGACCATTAATCTTCTACATTCTCTTGTTGTGTAGACTTGGGCTAGTTCACATGATGAATATTTTAACTCTTGAGAGTGTAAAAAATGAAACCAAATGGACCCGCAAGGGTCCATTTGGTTTCATTTTTACACTCTCAAAGAGTTACATCTGGTTAACCAACTATCCATCATTTAGCCTGGGGACCACTGGTTGAAAACCACTGCCATAGGAGGAGAAATGGATGAGAAATGAGGGTTTTATCTCTGGCGCCTGTCAATCAATTTCCCCCCAACTCACCAGCCAAAAAGCACTAGATTTTCCGCCAGGAGTTTTTCACCAATTTTGGCGCTAGGGTCTGAAAAAGCGCTGAATATAGCGACAAATGCGCAAGTTGGCAACACTGCTCAGAACTACAATATGACCCGGATACACACACCCCCTGTCCAGTGACGTCATCAGCCGGCGCATCAGGCAGTGTTGCCAACTTGGCGCACTTGTCATTTTATTTAGCTTTTTCACAGACCCCCCTAGCGCCAAAATTAGTGGAAAAACTCCTGGCGGAAAATCTAGTGCTCTAGCGCCAGGGTCCATTTTTTTTTTTTTTTTTTTTACGTTCTCAAGAGTAACATTTGGTTAAACAACTTAGCTGGGGACCACCTGGAACCCTCTCAAGGACCACTGGTGTTCCCCGGGCCACCTGTTGAAAACCCCTGCGCTAGGTGCTTGCCAGCCATACAGATCAAAATGAGTAAATGACTGGGGGTTCAACCGTTTTCATACCAGGGCCAACTATTTATTCAGAATTTGAGCCACGGACCACCAATTGAGGATATTTTTAGACCCACAGACCCCAAAACTAAATTCCTTTTGCTTCTGACAATTAATTTTAATTCTAGTTGTGTAGATTTGCATGATGGATATTTTAACTCTTGAGAATGAAAATGAAACCAAATGGACCCTGGCGGGTCCATTTGGTTTCATTTTCACAACTGGGGGTTGGTTTTCATTTTTACTTCTGGGGGTTCAACCATTTTCATACCAAGGTCGACTATTTATTCAGATTTGGACTAATTCGCATGATGGATATTTTAACTCTTGAGAATGTGAAAATGAAACCAAATGGACCCGCCAAGGTCCATTTGGTTTTATTTTTACGTTCTCAAGAATTACATTTGGTTAAACAACTGCAAATTGTAGCTGGGGACAGCCTGGAACCGCCAAGGACCATTATTATTATTATTATTACCCTTATTATTACCCTTATTATTATTACCCTTATTATAACCCTTATCATTATTATTTAAAAACGAAACAAATGGACCTGCAAGGGTCCATTTGGTTTCATTTTTACGCTCTAAAAGAGTTACATCTGGCTAACCAGATGTTCATCATTTAGCCTGGGGACCACTGGTTGAAAACACTGTCATAGGAGGAAAAATGGTGAAAAATGAGGGTTTTATCTCTGATGCCTGTCAACCAATTTCGCCCCAACTGACCAGCAAAAAAGCACTAGATTTTCCGTCAGGAGTTTTTCCACTAATTTTGGTGCTAGGGGGGTCTGGGAAAAAGCTAATGACAAGTGCTCCAAGTTGGCAACACTGCCTGACGCGCAGGGTGATGACGTCACTAGACAGGGCGGTGTGTGTATGGGGGGGGGGGAGGCTGTCAATCATGACACCACGCCCCCACGGCCCAAACGTGCCATAATTCAGACTTGAAGGTTTTGGAGGTGAACGAAAAAAAATGAGGCGTACGAAGAAAAAAAGAGAGGCGTGAAAAAAGAAGACCTGAAACCGTGTTTTGAATCTGTAAGAAAAAGATCTGAAAGGAAAGATAAGAACACAGCTAAATAGTAACTTTTGAATACAAGTTTTTTTTAGAATACATTTTTAGTTCAAGAGAAAAAATAAGAGATTTTCAGATTCTTTTGTTTTATTTTTCAACTTCAACTTTTTTTTTATTTCAACTTCAACTCGACATTTGGCAGTAAAATCCTAGCAGATTAGCGCCATAAGTGTGTGTAATTTTTTGCTACGAATGTGTAAGTTTCACAGATGTGAAAGTCAAAAAAAAACTTTGAACGCGAATTATTTTGATTTGAACCTGTAAAAATACTCAAAAATCGAAATATTTACTGAAGTGAAAATTACAGCTGAAAAACACCCTTTGAATAAACCATTTCTTTGAATACATTTTGATATTTTTCAAGTTCAAGACAAAAAATAATACACTTTCACATTAATTTCTGATGTTTCAACTTCAAATTATTATTTTTCAATCAAGTACACTTTGAAAATCGAACAAGACTTATGTCATCAATAGGCTTCCATACAATATACCGGTAGACATGGATACAGTAACACACATATAGTAACGAGGAAAAGTGCCCTTCTGGGCACAGGTCTCCACCAAGAGGATATGAGTGTGTGTGATGTTTGGCAAAAGAAAAAAAAAAAACTCATCGTGATCACACTACAGACTACAGAGATTAAGTGTACCTATTTGCATGAGATTTGGATGAAATCTGTATGACTAATAGAAACAGTCAGAAAATGATGGCACTATAACTGGCAAATGGGAAGGGAAAATGTTTGTTTGTTTTTTCCATGGCCTCTATCCAGGCAGTGGGCATACCAAGTTGTACACAGATCGACGCAGTTACTGTATATACCGCCACCAGTGGCACAATTTTACGAGACTTGACACTGTGTTTGTTGTTCGTGGCATTTTGTTCAAAACGGGCCAATCGCGCAAGCTTTGGAAGTCAGTCTTAGCCAATCAGGATGGAATATGGGAAATGTTGCAGGTCCGCATTGATCACATGACTACGGAAACAGCCAAGGCTCATTGTTGGCGTCCAGGGTGTGTGTGTGTGTGTGTGTGTGTGTGTGTGTGTGTGTGTGCGTGCCTGCGTGTACAAAGTTTGCCATCAACCGGGTTAACGGGTCCAGAGATTAGCTGCACACAGACGGACGGAAGCATGGACGGACATGCACGCACACGCACACGCACACACACACACACACAAAACATGTGCAATACATACAAAGAAATAGTGTGCATTATGGGTCAAGCCCAGGGAGGGTGATCACTGACTGCCACACTGGCATAAGTAAGTGAGAAAGAGGACTTTTGGTTTAAAGTCCTTTTATACTTTTGGTTAGAAAATGACGTCCCTGACATTTGTATGTAAATGACATCTTGCACATAATCCTGCATTCATTAAAACTCTGATGGGTTATTGCTCTGAGTCTAATGAGCATTAGGCTGTTAACCATTTCCGCGCCGAACGTGAAGATTACGTCTATATGTCCCTATGCTACGGCTTTCACGTATTTTGTAGCACCAGATCTCCGTAACCGGATGTATGATGAGAAAATGGTGTTTCTGGTGTCTTGGCCATTCTCTAACCAATTCTCTAACTAATCAACTGTAGCTCTCTCTCTTTGAAATTGTCTGGTTTGCCGGAAAAAAACTGACATTGAGGGGTAAAATCTGATATTATGCCATTCGAATGCAAGGAATAGAATGGGCACCAGCCTGCCGGGCATTTTTTATTTCTTTATTTTCAAAATGGCCACGCCCATTTTGTCCCAAATGAAATGAACAAAACTTGATGATTATGATTGATTGATCTTCGTGTTCTACGAGTTCGATGCGGGGAACGGAAAGTAGCAGCGCTGAATGTATTAACAATGTGTAATGAAATATTTAAAAAGACAGGGAAAAGGGTTATAATCGTGGATATTGATGGGGTGCCATTAAAAATGAATGCTGACACGGCACACTGACTATCTAGCAAAGTGAAAGAAAACATGGCGCTTGGTTTCAAGAAGGTTGCAGACCCCATGGTGACTCTCACCTATATGAACACACCGGTCACTTGGACCTTTACACACAAAACCAGCGCGCTTCAAGGCAAGTGGCATTACGCCTACTCAAGTGGCAAGATGGCCGACGTCTCCACACCAGAACCTTAGAGTATGGACCATATTCACATGGCGGCCATCTTACCGTGTAAGTTAAAGGTCCAGTGAATTGAAAAATACGCACTTTTAGACCACATTCACACTTTTAGACCACATTATATGGCCATACCCGACAATGCATGCCAAAAAAACGTGATTTCTGCATGAAATAGATTTTTAATTACTTCCTGTAAACGAAAACGTTCTGCGTGATGACATGTCATGAAGCCTACAGCAATAAAAGCCAATAGAAATCAACCAGACCTGTTATTATCCCATTTCTGAATGGTCCTCCACAAACACAGGTGTCTTTATTGCAATCAGAAATGTGTTTTTAATCCTGTTCTGGAATCCAGACAGTGTATTACTCGGTTTAAAACCAACGATCATGTATAATAACATAATTATAATGATATAATGATAATCTGGTAGGATCTATAATACAAACCCCCACCGTTTTTGGTTCATTCCACCTTTAATGACAGGGTGCAAACAAGGTGCAATTCCCCATATTACAGCCCATTCCAATCCAACGCCAAACTAACCAACGCTGCAGCTGTACCAAAGCTTGAATTTCCCACTACAGACATCATGTTATGAGCTACTTTCTCACCTGCAGTTTGGAAGCGCTCGTTCGATATCACACAACAGCACATGCGTTACCACCTGTTTTGAATTTGCAGATAATGCAGAATTTGCATATTATGCAAGAGGAGAGTGTACAAATGGACCCTAGCGGGTCTATTTGCTTTCTCAGAAAAAAAAGGTCCAAAAAGAAAAATCATTAACATGGTGAAACACAAGTTGATGTTAAAAACCGCTATTGTTCCCAAGAAATGAACGGAGTTTGGAACAGCACAACTCTGTCTATACTCAGGGCCAAGTATTATTTGGGCCGAGCCTTGCTGTTACCTGACTAACGCCGACAAGATAAAAATAGCCTTTTCACCATGTCGACTAAAACTATCAAGAACAGAAATGACTAAAATGTGTAGCCTGGCTCAGCCCAGCACCTTAAAAAATACTAGCTTATTTTTTGCCTATGATTCAAGGACTGGCTTCCCTGCCTTTGGGGCCGTTTGTGCCGGTCCAATCCCAGAACCTGATTGGCCAACAGCCCTGTCACTCACTTCGTTCACAACG
>CM076968.1:11094576-11254576 GCA_039105355.1 Benthosema pterotum | reverse complement strand
CAAAAGGCAATGCTTGGACTTCCAGGGTTTTAAATGAGTTACAGGGCTTGGTTTGGAAAAGCCTATATTTTGTGCTATTAACATAGTATTACCAGGCACTGGCATAATGACTAGTACAGAGGTTAGCGATGCATTAAAGGGGAATTCCACCCATTTTCATTTTTTTTCTGGGTGTATAAATGAACCCTAACGGGTTTCCCAAGAAATGGAGGTCTCTAAAGAAATCCATTAACATGGTGAAAATACATCTTGATGATGTCATCAACATGTTTCAATAGTGGCTTTCTTCAGACCTCCATTTCTTGGGAACACAGAATGGGGGGATTTCTTTTTTATCATGTCCACCCCCAACACCTCTAAGGTACATCAATGACATAGTAAAATGTTGAAAATGGGTGGAGTTCCCCTTTAAGAGTTTGTAAATCAGTCTTTTTTTGATATTTTTGTTCAAGTGCAGGATTTCAGCCAACTCTATGGTCGACAGAGTGAATGTGGCAGCTTCAGATCAGTGTTCTTACCTGGACTGTGTGTTATCTGCGGTGTACACAGGGGGACGTGTTTAATTCTATCCATGTTGTCGCTTTCCACATGCGAAAGTAGGCTACATTTACAGTATGTTTGCTTTGGGTGCTAGATAGATAGTCTTTCCTCCTTTTAAGAACAGCACGGTCTTTCACGCTAGAGACAAAACAAAATCAGCTGGCTCCTCCGAACAACATTGAAACTTTCCACTCGACAAGAAGGTAGAAAACATTTGTTTTGGGTGATAGTTATTAGTTACGGTCTGATAGGACACTGTTTACACTAGTAGAAGGCAGCAGCCAGCAGGCACTATCCAAGATTTTCCCCGCCAAGGCACTGGTGGGGACCGGAAGCAGAGCACACGCATGTCCATGCAATGTTGCCATGTCTGCTTATTATAAGCAACTATTGACTTGTTTTTTTCATGTAGGAAATCACGTTACGAATAAAGTATTGGTAGTTGCTGGTTGAAGTTTTTAAAGTGTAAAATAATTGTTTATTTGAGCTTACTTTCTAAAGCTTAAACCAATGTTTCCCCACATTTTGTCACCTCAAGGAAGCCCAGATTAATATGTAATTGTCCACAGACAACCATTAAAAATACTGCATGCCTTTATTATTCAGATGTTTAAAATTATACTCAACATATTTTTTTTTTATTCTAATTGTGTTTTTAATTGACAGATGTTCAACCTCACAATGTGTCACTCTGAGGTTCTAGATCAGCTATGTTAATCTGTGCTGGTCTTTATAGTCCTGTCCACTTGTTTCTGTCGCAAACCTGGCAACACAACAGACGGAACTTTGCACACACAAACGCAAGACTTATGGGTTGCAGGAAAGTTGTGGATGATAGGCACCATGTGGGTGCATGAATTCTGTCTTTCTGTTCATGTTTACTCTGCCCGATTGACTACTGAAGTCTGTGCGAGGAAGGAGATATTAGTGAGAGCCTCTCTAGTAGAACAGTTGTGACATTGCAACCTGGATAGGGACATGGTGAATTGTCACCCCAAGCCCATTGGAACACAGTTTCTCTCAGTTTTTCTTTTTTTTTTCTACCTTTAAAATCTTGCATGGGAACAGAGCGAACACGTTAATATAATAAACATTATAATGTAAAGGTTTGCACCTGGCTACAAACTGTCTTCAATCTGTAGGCTTGCCACTAGGGGGCACCAGTACACAGTAGTAGATGACTAGAGGGTCCGTTGATTCCACTCCCAGTACCACAAACAAGTCAAATTCCTTGTAAAGGGGTTTTTGTCGTCCTGAATCCTTCAATGATTGCTTATTTGGCCAGACAGGCTTTCTCTATTTAGCTTTCAGTAAAATAAAGTCAAAAGCCTAATTTTGAACTAAATTAAATTGTTTAGAGAGCTACTTGCCCTGAAGTGGAAACCCTGGGTGGGGCATATTAGAGACATGAAAACATGGAATTCTTGTTTGTAGCATAAAAAAATCAGGTGCATTGTTTGTTCTCAATAATTTGGATTTAATGGACATCACTTTAACAAAATGGTTCATACTTCTTTGGGAATAGCTGATCTACAGTATAGAGAAAATTATGTTCCAAGGCCTTACATAGATTGTGGATCTCATTCTCCCAATTCACCCATTCACACACACCAATGGCAGTGGAAACCAGGCAAGGTACCAAGCAGCACACTTAAGTGCCTTGCTCAGGGACACATCGACATAACTCTGGGGTAGCCTGGGTTCGAACTGAGATTTCTTCTCGTTTCCCAGGTCAAATAATGCCCCAATGGGTTAACCCTTTTTTACACCTACCCTAGATGTCCACGTGAATGGTGAAAATGCATATTTTCACCTCTCCTGAACCAGATGTACAACGTACAAAGACAAATTCACTTTGGTAGTGGTACCCACGGTACAGGCATTTTTTATTGGTGAAAAAACTAACTCACACATATCAAAATTCTGCACTACATGAGGACATAATGTAACTTTCGTAAAGGAGCACACTATGAGCACAGAGCACGTACAGTACTTTATGAGCATTTAAGATATTCGTAAATTGTAATATCTAAAGTGAGCGAGTTTTTTTTTTTTTTTTTCTGCCGTTCTTCGTCAATGCAATATGAAAACATTCTACAAATTCCAAAACCAAAATCACTCTCCAAAATCACTATACACCCTGGACAGGACGATGAGATGAGTATTGGCTGAGACACACAAGCAGGCTCCGTTCTGATAGGACATTTGAGGTGTTTAATTTCATGCCGGACATTGTAAGACACTTATTATTCTGCACTCCTGGCTTCCTGTTTGTCCGTTGTACGGGCCTTTCAAAGCGAGGAGCACAAACAAACCGCATGCGCACAACAAATTCACAGGACCGCGCCCATGTAAATACGTTTGCGTGGTCCTCCTCTCCGTGCAAAAAACGCAGCAGGTCTCGTGTGACAATCCACCAGGCGCGTTTACCGCTTCCCGCCAGAAATGGGCTCTTGTTTAGTCGTGTTTCTCCGGGGCTTGCGACGCGTTGGCCTGTTGCAGCGCCTTGGCGGCGCGGCGGCATTGCATCCACTCCACCGGGTTGACGTCCAGCTTCAGCTGACTCTCCACCCACGCGTCGCTCCTGGCTCCGTCGATGAACTCCTCCAGGGACAGCTCCCCTACGGAACGGGAGGGACGACTACAGTTAGCAATCTGCCATTAATGGCACGCTAAAAGACAAGCCAAGCTCTCAAGGCCAGGAACACCCTTAGTTAGGGCAGGTTAGGGCAGGTTCCCACTCCTGTGGGGATGGGAACTAGGGGGCTTTCATGATGCTGAATCCATTCCAAGCATTAGTTTTCCTCAGAAAACAACTCATTGGGCTAAAAACAGACATAGCAGTCATCATAAAAAAAGCTCAATTGGTCAGCATCAATAGCTCTGGCCCAATGAGTGTGTTTTTTTGTTTGTTTGTTTGTTTGTTTGTTGGGGGGGGGGGGGGGACTAATTTGAGATGGATTCACGAAAATCCCAGTTAGACATATCACATACTACATAAATCATGATGGCATGTTGCATGTTTTGCCTTAGCGTAATGAATGGTACCCAGGCTTTTACCTGTTTTTATGAGGTTTCCCACAGGTGTTGAATACTAACATTTTAGTATGTTATTAGACACCATTAGAAACACACTGGTGAAGAAATGTCTTGGTAATGATATAGTTCCCAAATTGTTCAAATATCTGGTAAAATACAGGTAGAGGGGTTTAAGTGGTTTAACCAAAGTGACACTGGTGAATTTCATTCACCAATGTCAGGAGAAAATGGCATACCATTTTCAGTTACAGGACTTACATTAGGCAAGTATAAGCATCAATAATAACATCAGTTGTTGTTGAAGTTGAAACAGACACACAGCATGCATAAAGCTAAAGGTCTGAGTTTTCTGTTTTCAATTATGAAATGCTGTTGGTTCAGTGGTGCCACGACTGCAGTTAATTAGTAGCGTAGTGTCTTTTTATATATATAGGCTTAAAGATACATCGCATGGATGCAACTGGGACGTATCCTCAGTGATGTATCCCAAGGTCATCGGGGTTTCGGGTCTCGCAACATCATACCCCTCACTCAGGCGACCCAGCCGGGGTTGATCAAGTCCCGACTTACGTCCCAGTAGCTACTCTCGGTCAGTCCACTAGGGAAAGACCCAAGGCCACACAATCCACTGCTCCAGAACTACTCTGCCGGGACTGAGAGGCACTATACTCTGGCACATGGAAGGACTAGGCTCTGTGGGTTGACTCCTGTCCAACCCCCTCCTACGTCTCACCAGGTCTGCTCCTGCTCTCACCAGGTTGGCACAGGACCTGTGCGTTGCACCAGACTCCCAGCACCGGCATTTCATTCAGGAGCAGTGAATCATAATGGCCCTCCTAACGGCCTCACCAAGGGTTGTTGGGCTTCCTCCTCACGGAGGGCACAGGCTGGGGCGCTAACCCATACTGCTCACCCGAGTGCCGTCTACATTCCGGCTGTCACCCGTCTCTCCGGTGGTCACCAGACTATACCCGGTTGTCACATAGTCTATTCCTATGAGCCACTATAAATAGAAACTAAAGGCTTAAAGATACATCGCATGGATGCAACTGGGACGTATCCTCAGTGATGTATCCCAAGGTCATCGGGGTTTTGGGTCTCGCAACATCATACCCCTCACTCAGGCGACCCAGCCGGGGTTGATCAAGTCCCGACTTACGTCCCAGTAGCTACTCTCGGTCAGTCCACTTATACAGTATAAGCACTTTAATGTATAATATCTTGGATTGTTTTGCATGCCATCGTGTTTGATGGGGCAGTCTGGGCATTTAGGGGGCATTGCCCCCCCCATGCCTATGCCTAGATGCCCCCCCTGACACTCACCATCTCCGTTCTCGTCCACGATCTGAAAGATGCGTTCCACCACCTGCTCCGGACTCATCTGCCTGTGCTCTTCATCCAACTCACCATGACACGCTATCTTTAGCCTGTAGATACTCTGTGACACACACACACACACACACACACACACACACACACACACACACACACACACACACACACACACACACACACACACATAGACATTATATGGGCTCGACCATCAATTTGAAATCAAATCTATCATAATCATAAATGCTGCTTGTTTATATACTCCGTAGTCTAAACAACCACTGAGATAATTACAGTATTTTTCATATTTTCTCAGTGTGTCATTTGGCTGCAGTACCAGAAACAAAAACAGCACAAAAACCTCCCTCCTAACTGCTTCCTCCCGCCCACCTCATTGTTATTTCCCATCTCATTAGAATATGCATGTTTTGCCTGGTTTCAGTCGTTTTCATTGGGCTTCTTTGAGAGGGGGTGTGGATTCCACGTACCAATGACTTAAAGCAGGGGTTTTCAACAGGTGGTCCGGGGACCACCAGTGGTCCTTGAGAAGGTTCCAGGTGGTCCCCAGGCTAAATGATGGAAAGTTGGTTGACCAGATGTAACTCTTGAGAATGTAAAAATGAAACAAAATGGACCCTTGTGGGTCCATTTGGTTTTATTTTTACACTCTCAAGAGTTAAAATATTCATCATCTGAATTAGCTCCACTTAATTAGGAAGTTTACACTGTTTTGTTGGCAAAATCCAGCCTGGAACTGTGAACAAAACCAAAGAATTCTTTAATATTAGGTCTTTGGTGTGGAATGTAATCAAATGGTGGTCCGTGGCTCAAATGCTGAATAAATGGTGGTCCCTGGAGTCAAAAAGGTTGAAAACCCCTGACTTAAAGGGTCCCTCACAGGGACCCTTTAAAGAGAGGGTGCCGTGATTTTTGTATTTTATCCAATTTTGTACATGTTTAAGAGGTGACAGTATGTAAATAGACCCCTTGGTGTGTTTTTGATGTGCAATGAATGATGTCTTCCCTTTATATTTAGGGTTTCTTCCTGAGGGCTGAACCTTTCCAGTCAAACGTGCCAATGAAAAGAAACTTCAATATAGTGACATCATGTGTTCAGCCCCTCCCCTAACCCCTCCCCCTTTATCATGCAACTAAAGCTGTGGGTTTGTCTTCAGTTCAGCTGGATCTCCACCCATCACCACCCACCAGGCAAACCAGGCATACTTAATGAACTGGTACGGTGGAATCATACAAATGACAGTTTAACAAACACTGTTACTTTTAGGGAAAAAATCTTACTTTTCATATAACATCAATACCTGATGATCATGTTTTAGGGTAGAAAAAAATCATGGCACTCCATCTTTAAGTCCCCGTGAGAGCTTGTGTAACAGTGTGAATAGTGAACAGTGTGTATAATTACACAAAATATAATATCAGTGCTTCTACCTGACATGATTCTCCACGCATAGTGCAGTAATTGGTACAGTCCCTTTTAGTTGGTACAGTCTGCCCCCTGTATAAATTCCCATGACACCTCCACCTCTTCCTCTTTTATTTCCGCAATTGGAATGAGGTGGGTGTCATTTGTTACGTCCTGTATAACAAAATAAGAATTGTATCTAAAAAATGATTAATACAGCGTGTGTATTTTTGTTTTATAGAGGAGAACTGTGTACTATATGCACAAGGCTAACGTGGAGACGTGTTCTGTGTTATTTTCTGTCAGGTTCAGGTATGTTACGTTTTGTTATGTGTTGTGCTATTGTTGATCAGCTCTTTTATTTCCGCAATTGGAATGACGCGTTCTGTTATTTTCTGTCAGAATAAACGTCTGTAGTCTCCACAAGAGTCCTGCGTTGTCCCTCCTAACACAACGCAGAGTGAGACGGATCCTACCGGTTACACTTGTAGATCTGCTGTTCTCTGCTGTGAACAGGTTACGGCAGGAGTGCCCACACTTTTTTGACTTGAGAGCTACTTTCAAAATGACCAGCTCAACAAGATCTACACATAGAAAAAATTAATAATAATAATCCATTTCAAGGCCCCCAGGAAAGTTTGACTTTGAAATAGTAATGATGGTGTTACTTACTGTTATAGTGTTATAGAATAATGCACTTATGATGAAAAACGGACCCCGTAAGGGTCCATTTGGTTTCATTTTAACACTCTCAAGAGTTACAGATCTATAAGGGTCTATAATGATGGTGCTGGGGGCACTGTCATGTGATCTACCTGCACGGTTTGTGTGATCTACTGGTAGATCACAATCTACCTTTTGGGCAGCCCTGGGTTACGGGAGGCTGGGGTTTCATGTGGTTAAAGGGGTATTACACTTTCAAAAAAAACATTTGGTCATTTTATGGTCTACTCAGTCTCATGAAATAATAAATGAAAACTGTAAATTAAATTCAATGGCCCTCTCACATATTAGGAAGACAATATCAGTCACCAGAAAAAGATGGATTGTTTTCAAATTATCTTTCATGGTTAAAATAGAGTTTTAAGTTACAATGGGGAGGCAGATACGCTGAAATGAACATCAAATATCTAAATACTAAATAGAGTAACTTATAAACTGTCTGGGGTGTTCACATGAGACTGAGTAGACCATAAAAAAGTTTTGAAAGTGAAATACCCCTTGAAACGTGCAGCCCGCAAGGAACGTAGTCACCATAGATAAGCTTTAGTCTTATAACCCAGTCAAAACCGGAACATACGCATTTTAACCTTGAATCCATGTTTTGATCGTATCGAATTGATAGCTGTGTGCTGTTAGCAGTGTGTTGTTAGCATCCCTGTGTAAAGGGTGACAGATCCGCACTTCACTTTTAATGGCTCTGTATCTCCAAGTCTGGTGGTGTGATTTTTATTTTCTTAGAGGGGAATTCCACCCATTTTCAACATTTATTCTGAGAGCGTACAAATGCAACCAAATGAACCCTAACGGGTTCATTATTTGGTTCCATTTGTATGCTCTCAGAAAAAAAGAAGCGTCTAAAGAAATCCATTGACATGGTGAAAATACATCTTGATGATGTCATCAGATACATTTCACCATGTTAATGATATTTTCAATTTTCAGACCTCCATTTTTAGGAAATACAGAATTGGGGGAACTTTTTTTATCATGTCCACACTCCACACAACATCTCTAAGGTATATTATGATATATTAAAATGTTGAAAATGGGTGGAGCTCCCCTTTAATAGTTCTCACCTCCACAATCTCCTGGAGCTCGTCTCTGTCGATGCACCCGCTGCCGTCCTTGTCGTACATCTTGAACGTCCATTTCAGCTTGTGTTCCAGTTTCTCTCGGAGAACCAGGTTCAGCGCTGCCACGTACTCCAGGAAGTCTATGGTGTTGTCCTATGAGAAACACATTCAATGTTAAATCTCTTAATGTCTCCTCTTCTCTTAATGTCTCCTCTTCTATAGACAAGTAAAATTCTTTTACTTGTCTATAAAGCGCTTAATGGTCTTGCACCTTCCTACCTACATGACTGCCTGCCTAAGTATGTCCCAGGCCGTCCCCTTAGGTCTTCCACTGCTGGCCTGCTTGCGGTGCCCAAAATGGCAACTAAAAAACACGGTGAAGCAGCCTTTTGCTTCTATGGACCGACGGCGTGGAACAAACTCCCATTATACATTCGACAGGCAGCCTCTGTAGACATTTTTAAAGCACAACTCAAGACGTACTTCTATGCACTTGCTTTTAACTGATTCTATGTGATTTTATATTTTATGATTTTATATTTTATGCCTTATTTCAGGTCCTCACTGTACTGCTTCTTTGATGTATTTTAATGATCTCTTTAATTTATACCCACTATTTTTTGTCTTCTTCTCTATTGCAATGTAAAGCACTTTGAGCTGCATTTTATGTCATGAAAGGTGCTATACAAATAAAGATTATTATTATTATTTCATATTATTTATTATTTGCTTGATTTCATATACCTGGCCACTTGTCTCTCTTGCAAATCTGGCAACAAAATAAGAGATACCAATGACTATCTAATACGGACAAGAAGCCAAGACACCTATGGGGGAGTCCACATTGGTTCATGGGAGGAAACAGACATGCGCAGTACAGACCAGGAAGTCAAACCATCCAAGAGACCAATGGCATGGATGGTTTGCAAGCGTCAAACTTCCTGGTCTGTACTGCGCATGTCTGTTTCCTCCCATGAACCAATGTGGACTCCCCCATAGGGGTCTTGGCTTCCTGTCCTTATTAGATAGTCATTGAGAGATACCAGGAACACACACAAACGCAAAGCCTTATGGGTTGTGGTAATGTTGTGATTAGCTGTCTGTCTCTAACCCCTACAACAGAGCTGGTCTCACCACCATCTTGTAAACCTAACCTACTGGTACCATTTCATCAAGGATTTCGCTGTCCATAATAAAAATGTGAACACCATGAATCCATAACACGCATGAATCTATAACTATGAATCACTATAAATCAGGGGTGTCAAACTCAGATACAGAGTGGGCCAATATTTAAAACTGAACAAAGCTGTGGGCCAAGTTTGAACGAACTAAGCCTTTAAAGGGGAATTCCACCCATTTATCTGAGAGGGTATAAATGTGAACCAAATGGACCCTAGTGGGTCCATTTGGTTCCATTTGTACCCTCTCAGTAAAATGGGTCTGAAAGAAAAATCATTAACATGATGAAATACATCTTGGTGATGTCATCAGATGTATTTCACCATGTTAATGATTTTTTTCAGACCTCCATTTTTAGGAAATACAGAATTGGGGGAACTTTTTTTATCATGTCCACACAACATCTCTAAGGTATATTAATGACATATTAAAATGTTGAAAATGGGTGGTCTTCCCCTTTAATTTGATAATGTCTCAAGGGCCAAATGAAATTACACGGCGGCCCGCGGGCCAGAGTTTGACACCCATGCTATAAACGAACATTCATGAATCCTAACTCACCCCGTTCTTGTCGAAGGCCTTGAACATGTTCTCGATGTAGTCGGCTCCCTCGGGGTTGTCGTTGACGCCGAAGAAGCCGTTGAACTCGTGCTGGAAGAGCGTCCCGCTCGGACATTCCACCACGAACTTCTTGTACCACTCCTGGAGCTCGGCCACGTCGATCTCGTTCTCCGGGTTGAAGTCGAGGGTGAGACGCGCTCCCATCGCCCCTGAAAATACAGTATAGCACCACTTTCGTGAAGTTTTGTTTATTTAGATTCTGGTTCCCCTACATGAAGTCCATGAGGACGTACCGAACCAAAGAACCTTCTACACCGAGGGAGAGAACACTACAACAAAGCAGCATTATTATCACATGGCTTAACAAGGATTAGAGGAATATAATCTGCCAGCATCTATTAGTGGACAGAGAGATCATAGGGGATTTACTACACTCCTCTCCCCTGCATGTCTGTGTGTCTGTCTGTGTTCTATGAACAGTGCCCAGGGCAGAACCAGGTTCCTGGATAAAGGTGAGAGTTCTGGGTAGTTCTGAGGATGGGAGGAGCCACAGGCAGTGGCCTAGCTCTGGATTGGTCTATCTGAGGCGCTGACACTCGAAAACAAACGCTAGAGAGACAAATCAACGTCAGGGTTTCAGTATTACTGATGCAGAATCAGCAATTAGCTATATATAGGTTAGGTTATAGATTAGCTATATATAGGTTAGGTTATAGATTAGCTATATATATTTTAGGGCTGGGACTTTAATGGATTAATTGAGATTAATTAATTACAGAAACAATAATGTGATTTAGAAAATCAACCTATTTTAATCACACTTATGGATTTGGCACCACAGAACCTTTTTCAGTGGACGGATTTCAAGCGTACCGATCATACCTGTGCACGCAACGGGAGAAAAAGCCAATCAGGGTAACCAATGAGGGCTGCCATGGATCCAAACTCCCATTGTTCCGTACTCCCATTGGTCTGAAATTACTAACGCTATTTTTATACCATTTGCATTGGTGGTGTACAGCGTGGGCGGGGTGAGGGTCCCGAGACACAGCCAAAGGCTTTCCCAAAAATGTTGACTATATTTTATTTTGTAGGGTCAGGGGTTCATACATTCATGGAGCATGTTGTTGCTGTACTCCTACAAGAGTATAGCACTAAAGTAGTGAAAATACTAGCACCTCCACATGCCCACAAGTTTTGATCCAATGTCTACACAACGGTGGCTGTTATCTGACTTTTCAAATACAAACATACATTTATGTTTATACAGTATTTCTGTTGTAATGCAATGCGATTAATTTGCATATCATTTGTACACAGAGAAAGCTAGATTTACAGTGCAGTGCAGAGTCGTTCAGCTGATTATGAGGATCATATAGTGTACTCTTAGGGTCATGTGAGAGGATCAACACGATTACAACATTTATAACACACGCACACGCGCACACACACACACACACACACACACACACACACACACACACACACACACACACACACACACACACACACACACACACACACACACACACACACACACACAGGGGTCAAGTTGAGTGGCAATGCAGCCTGCCATGGCTGTTCACTCTTCCGACTTAGACTATAATAGACAACATCATGTACTATACATCAACACAACTCACTGATCTCAGATTTTTTTATATATCTTTTTGATATAAACCACAGCAATCTGATACTTTGAACCTATGACTTAGTAGACACACAGGAGTCGAACCCTTTTGTATATATTATTATATACAGTATCATCACACGATTAGACAAAAAGACAGAAATGTATGTTCATGTATGGTACTTTATTGGTTGTTTTGGATTTCACTGTTTTGGAACAAATTACCTTAACAAACAGGTGAGATAGAAATAAAAACTTTTTTCTCCCTTTTTTAGTGTGGACAGTAGAACGAATGACAAAACAGATGCTGATGAATCATTGAAGAATCCCCTCTGGTTTCAGTTTGCCTCATCTTCCAGTGACTCTGGGGACAAAAAGGAAATGGTTAATATTATCAGTGAGATATAAGCTCATTGGGTATTATACTACTACTACTAGTACTACTACTATAGACCTGCACAGTGACGTCACCGCCCCGGTTCCGGAAGTGTTTTCATCATTATTTTTTCTCATAGACCTTTCGTCTTATATATAAAGACGATTTCGCCGCGGACAAAGCCAACTCGGGTCGTGACAAATCATGATGACACACACAATATTATCAGATAATATCTAATAAGCAAGAAGTAGAAAACGGCAGGATACTTTTTGTTTCGTTTTTCATCTTAGACATTATTTGATCGTCCCAAAAGATTGTGTGTGTCACGACCCCAGTTGTCTTTGTTGTAATCGTCTTTTTATAACTTATTTTCGAAAAGTCTATGAAAAAAATGCAACCTGCTGTCGCAATTAAGCCCAAGTATGGACAGCTTTGAGGTCACCAATATTGGTGACCTCAAAGGTTTTATCTACATCCAAGCTCAAACCATTACGTCTTCCTATATGGATATATGTCAGAACCGCTTCTGACATTCTATATGTTGATCCTTCCCCATGGTCCTTCCTCTTTGATGTCTCCCTTTAGACTGACACCTGTCCATTCAAACTCTGAAAGGGCCTGCCCCAAAGTTCTTTGGGGCAGGCCCAAGATGGCAAAACATCTTTAAAAAACTCTTTTATTCCTAATACCATTAATGCACTAATTAAATACTATGCCTCGCTGAACCAGTCTGCACTGTATTTTCCACTGTTGTCTTGTGTTTTTTGCCATTGTAAGTGTTGTTGCAGTCCTGTTTTGTTGTTACTAATGTACATGATAAAATACCACTATTTTTTTCTACTCAGTCTGTGTCTCACAGGAGGGCTGTGGACAGTTCAGAAATGACATCAATGGTGGAATCAAAGCTAATAGAAATTGCAGGCCTTTTATTCCTGAAAAGTTGCAATGCAAAAATGGCAGCCATCGTTCTCCTGATAATAAAAATATATATATATTTTTTTCAAAAACACATTGTTTAAAAAAAAAATCTGCAGAATGATGATGTCATTGCGATAAGTTTCTGAACTGTCCACAGCCCTCCTGTGAGACACAGACTGAGTAGAAAAAATATTTTATCATGTACATTAGTGAGGACCTATTATGTAAAGATTGAAAAGTGGTGAAGTGGTCCCTTAAGTCCCAGCCCTCATAAAACCGTGTGCACCCAAGAGGATGTTTCAACTCTTAGATCTCCATACATTGATATAGATTCCAAATGGAGCCGTTGTCATACTGCGTGTGAATTGTGCGGCACATTTGAGCTTACTGTCGCGTTAAACACCATTTCACGCAAAATATGGCATTTCTAATCCTCACTGTGGCCATACCAGTAGAGCCAGAAACTTATGAATTAAATTAAACACAACAAAGTCGAGATAAGCCTCCAGCGGGCAGCATTCACATTTACCTGCTTCACAAACGACACCAGCATCTTGTGCGTGACCACAGTTGTGGACTCCAAACCCAGGATGGTCGCACTGTGAGATGGATGTTTCATTGCCCAAACAGCTGACGTCATCCAGCCAGATGCGCCCCATACCCTTTCCGAAGTATGCATAGGTTTTAGCTGCCACGGCCGGTCCGCAGCCCAGCTGTCTACACACTACCTGGGCCTCCTCCATACCCCAGCCGTCATGGCACACCGTCCCCCAGCTGCCATAAGTCCCGTCATGGTAGATCTCTACTCTGCCGGAACAGGCCAGGTTATAGGGATAGCCGTTGACCAGCTTCACTGTATTCTCTGAAAAAAATAAAATCAAAAGTGACAATAAAAAAAAAAGTCTAAAATCAAAAGTGACAATTATTAGCCTGAAATAAATCTTCAGAAGAAATGCAGTACATGCATGCAGAATTGTCCTAGAGTTATTAAATGAAACTTGCACGCTACACAATGGCCTCCATTTTCGTTACCATCTAAACCCCTTATCATTATCTTTTTTTTTTTTTACTATTTTGAAAAAGTTTTTGGAACAGTTCATCATGCCAATCTATTGACACATTGTGAACTTGTGGACTGGCCATTTAAACTATTGAAAAATGTTTCATAGTTTAAAAAGGCAAAGAAGTTAAGGGATAAGGGGTTTAGCGGTGACGAAAATCTAGGCATTATGTTTATGCTGAATAATTGAACACGCCTTAAATTATTATTTATTATTATTATTATTTTTACAATATTTCTTTTTCTGAGGTTTATTAGGACTATAGTAGGCCATGAAAAAGGAAATCACTATAATACTGTATATATTTTTAAATACATACTGTATTTAATGCAGTCCCCCCCTTACCACCACTCCTAATATGAGGAGTGGAGGCAGTTTACCTGCAGGCATGGCAGAAACAGTCTGTAGGAACAGGACTAGCAGAATACTGGCCACTGTCACCACCACGGCCCCCATGCTGGAGATCAAAACACATTAGAGCAATTACAACACTTCACAGATCTGCTACAGGAGAATCACACATTCCCCTAAAACTGGGGTCTTTAACGTTTTTCAGGCTGAAATTGTAAATGGGGCATTTATACAGCGCTTGTATCCAAAGCGCTTTACTTTCAGTCATTAATACACAGATGATGGAGGAAACGGTATGTGTAATATGTGATTTTAGACGCCCCCCCCCCCTTATCCACAGGGATTGTAGTCCAGGAATTAGTGTCCACGACATTAGAGACACAGCAGACACTATAGACTCACTAACGCTAAAATTAAAAACATCTAAAAACATGGTGGAATGTCCCTTTAAAGTTGTCTGGACAACCAATAGCCTCTTAGTTTCCATTTATGGGCATAATTATGTCCACTTATGGACATAAGTGGCTACAGTATGGAAATGTGAACAAAATGACTTGGGTTTGAGAGGATAGATGAATTGAGGATAGCTCAGTTAATCAGCTCTGTTAATTTTCACAACAAAGATGTCTAGTGCGTGTATACAACACTGGTAGATGAACAAGTGAACAACTTGTGTAAAAAATACTATTTAAGTCGGCTGTAAAAGTAGAATATGAATCAACCCCAAATATGGCTCAATTTTCGACCGCCATATACCGCCCACTACCAAATTTTGAATTTAAACAAAATGTGAGACGTCAGATGGGTTTAACAACAAAGTGATAGCCCTTATTAGGGCTATGGTTTCCTTCAAGTGAACATTTTGGATCTGATTCTGCTTACCTGTTGTTGTTCTGTCGCGGCTCACTGCAGGCTGACTGGTGTGCACTGTTGTGTCTCTTCATGGACAAGAGCTTGAAATAGAACCTGTATACTCAGTTGAAATTCTGGTTGGTTAACATTACTGCTATAGTCTCGACACCCAGGCTTTCATTTTCGCTGCATTGCTAAGTGGTCAGGTGGCATTCAGGTGTTAATGGCAGTACATACCGATGTACAGTAAGTATGAAATCAAGTCCCTCAAATTAACACTTTGGATATGGTCACCCCTGTACTGACATGACCTTTATTATTATTATTATTATTTCCCATAAATATTCAAATGTCTGTGTCTGTCTGTGTGTTTGAAATACTTTGTCCCTGTGTAAAATCTGCTGTTTTTTATCGACTAGACCAGGGGTGCCCAACCTTTTTTGACCCAAGATCTACTTTTCAGCAGCCAACCCCTCCGGGATCTACCAGTCCAATATCAGCATTTCAAACCACACGCATCGTTGCCAGCCTGCAGTAACTTCACAACAACACAACACTACTTTCTTTTTACCACTTTACTTTATGGGCCCGATTTTGGTTACATTAGCCCTTATGCGCAATTAACGCACATAGCATTGGGAAAGAGGCGTTCCCCCACTAAAGTCGCTAATTTCGTACCATGCCATCTCCCTTAAATACCTCCTTTACCCGTTAAATTATGCATAGGTGTGGTTTGGGCGTTTTTAGCTTTCATCCAATCCGTGTTGGTCTTGCCATTCCCTTTAATTCATCCTTATCTATTTCCCTTATCCCTACTGCTATGTCTGACCCTCCGAAGCACGCAGCCTGGCTGCGGGCTTAGGACAGACGCCTATTCTCAAAGATCATGCTCTCATTTTCAAACAATTGCTCGGTCAATTCTCAATCATTTCTTACCATTCAACATGTTATGTTGAAAAAACATGTTCCATGTTTTTTTGCTGTATGTGGCGTGCATTCATCCCAAGTCTGCGAAATGTTATAAAGTAAATTGCAAAAAAAAGTCGGCAATTCGCGGCAGAAAACGTTTTTTTTAATCATTGATTTCTCGGTCAATTCTGGACCATTTTTTACATTTCAAAGTGCAGCGTGACGGCAAAGACCTCCTCTCTCAGATGCTGTATAGTATATGTGGGTAGGTCTTCTCTACGATGCAGGATCTAGCAAAATGTAAGTGTCGGGATTTTGGTGGAAACGGTCCACCAAATCCCCGACACTTACATTTTGCTCGATGCGGGATCGTAGAGAAGACCTACCCACATATACTATACAGCATCCGAGAGGGGAGGTTTTTGCCGTCACGCTGTATTTTGAAATGTAAAAAATGGTCCAGAATTGACCGAGAAATCAATGATCAAAAAAACGACTTTTTGCCGCGAATTCCAGAGTTTCCACGTGGAGTCGTGGACATCTCCAAAGGCGCACAGACGCACGCACTGTGCGCACGTGGCTCTGCCTTCTCTTATCGGTTAAGGGGTGGTCTCTGATGGCGTTATCTAGTTCCCTAATCTATCTGACGAAATTAGCAACTTAAGGGACTGCGCAACAAACACGCCCATGACCACACCTCCAGCCACAAATAACGGTGTCGGCATAAAGAATAGTGGCTAAGGGAAGAGAAAAGGTGACCAAAATAGCAATAAGGGAATTCGCTGCGGGTATCGGGTAACGTTAGGGACAAGGGGGGGAATGAAAATCGCGCCCTATGTCTATATAAGCATAAAGTACAAAGTAAACAGACTTGTCATAAATAGGCCTAAAACAGTACAACATAAGTGCAACAGACTTGTCATAAATAGGCCTACAACAGTACAACATAAGTACAACAGACTTGGACAAACACTGCCATTGCAAATGCAATCTACTGGTTGGGCTCCCCTGGACTAGACCATTGGACTGGCCCCATGAAGTGAACGTATTTTGCAAAACTCTGTATATACTCAATAATGAGCCCCAGTTGTTTGTACACAGAACCGCTTCCCAGCACTTGATTGACAGCACACCGTGGATTTTGACGAGGCATGCGCACTGGCGCAGCGCTTATGTATCCTACAGCCCTGATTATATTTATGTGATTACTGCCTCAGCCGGTGCACTGTGCTGTGCTCTTATTGTCGGCCCAGGCCGAGCTGTGCTGTGCTGTGCCAACTGCTGCTGAAACTTTCATAGCATAGGTGTCAAACTCTGACCCGCGGGCCAAATTTGGCCCGCTGTGTAATTTCCTTTGGCCCTTGAGACAACATCTAATTAACATTAGAGCAGCCCACCGGTATTATACAGCTGCGGCGCCGCTGTAACACTGCATTCACCGCTAATACTACAAATCCCATAGTGCTCTGCTGTTGTTTTGCTATCTGCTCTGTAATATACAGCAGTGGTTTTCAACGTTTTTCATCCCAGGGCCCAGCATTTGAGCCACGGACCACATTTGAGGATATTTTAGCCCCACAGACCCCCCAAACTAAAGATTTCCTTTAATTCTGTCCAAAACCAATCTTCTAATTGTGTAGATTAGGACTAATTCACATGATGAGTATTTTAACTCTTGAGAGCATAAAAATTAAACCAAATGGACCCGCAAGGGTGCATTTGGTTTCATTTTTACGTCCTCAAGAGTTACATCCGCAGGGTTTCCCCCAGCGCTTTAATACTAAGGCGGCCGCCAGAGTAAAACCCGCCCCCGCCTTGCCTACCTTCCCCCCAAAAAAACAAAGACAAATAAAAAAAAAAACAAGAAACCAGAGTTAAAGTTAAAATGTGTCGTTCATACAACGCATGCCGCATGATGAGCCTGTAGATCAGTTATATTTCGCATGCGACGCTGCCTCGGCTCGCTAACACTGTTCCGCGCAGCCGGGTGGAATCGGCTGGCACGCGGCCAGATTCTGAAAGAAGTTCCCCCCCCCCTTTGGTAACAAACAGGGGCGGAGTGGGGCTGGCCAGGCCATCTGGACTTTGCCATTGGCCAGGCCCCCCCCCCCACCCCCCACCCCACCTCACCTCGCAAAAGTCGAAGCATGACAAAGCTACTGTGCCTTCAAAGGTTTATTTTCAAACAAACTAATATTACTATTACATATTACTTTAAAAATGTTTTACAAAATATTTAGTATCACTATTAATAAAATATTGTGTAGGCCAGTGGCATACCTACAATAAAGCAAACACCATCTAGCCAAATCCATTTGAGATCAACTTGAAAAAGGAGTTAAATGTATTCCTTGAATTCATGGAAGCCAGTAAATAATTTGAGAAATTATAGAAAATAAGTAATTATTTAACTTCTGCAGATGTCGAGATAATTTCACATGAACACTTGCAGTGAGACATATTGACAGAAAGTAATATAGAAAGTAGTGCAGTAATGGCAGAAAGAAAAGTATAATGTATTCATTTTTTGTTAAGTAATGTATTTATATTACAAGTTACTGAATTTTGGTTGGTAATATATTAAGTTAGGTAGTGCACATGTCCTAACACTGGTCACCACCAGTGTTGCCAACTGGTCCCTTGCGGGTCCATTTGGTTTCATTTTCACACTCAAGTCTCAAGAGTTAAAAATATTCCTCATGTGAATTATCCCAAGTCTACACACCTTCCAGGCAAGCATCTGGCGCATTCTAGTGCATTTTGGAAATGCCACTAGTGCATTTTGGATTTTGGCAGTTGGCAACACTGGCCACCACACACACAAGAAGGGGGCTGGCAGGGGGTGTGTCCCCCACTGATCCCAGCAGTGGCGTAGCCAGAAACTCAATTCAGGGTGGGCATGAGCTATTCAGAGTGGGCATGCTGCGTGCGTGATGGCCGCAAATTTGCACGTGCAAGAAATCTATTTATTGCTATTATTGCCATATACGGTTATATTTCAGTTTATATAACCTTTACTGTACAATGGTTGAATTAATGTCATGAAACATGAAATAATAATCCTGTCACCAACACAGTGTTTTGTTTCATTAGCACAATCATTATCAAATAGATTTCAGCTGTTCACTATTGAATCACAGCCATTTATAAATTAGTTACCAATGTGTCTGCTGATCATGACAGATTTTCTTTCAGGAGAACAGACCAGAGTTAACTTTTGAAAAATCCTTGTGAAAGTCCCCCCACAGAAACAAGCGCTATTGTTTTGATACCTGCCAAATGATAACGATCTGGCAGGTTTACAAACAAAGGGTGAATGAAAAGCTCCATTTGCATTATACTGGGTGATTAGTGCCCACAAATCACCCATTATACTGTAACTACAGTGAGTCTAGACCTCTCAAGCTCTCTCTAGAGGCTCTCTGGTCTTTGTCCTTTGTTTTCTCAAGTTCTTAGTCATGTTTTCAATGGGTGGGCCAGCTCTCTATTTAGGTGGGCAGTGGCCCACCCCAGCCCACCCGTAGCTACGCCCCTGGATCCCAGGCCAGCTGGGAGCCTCTCGCTAGCTCGCTCTCTCCAGTCCGGCGCATGCAGGTGCACTGGTGCAGGGTATCAGGTTACACTCAGTCACTCACACTGTTTAACTAAACTCTGTAGTACTAGAACACCTTTTATTTTTGGAAGGAGAAACACTAGTTTGCCTGGCCTGGGCTGGCCTGGGCCTGTCACGCTGGCCTGCCCTGGAGGTTTCAAAAAAAAAAAAAAAAAAAAAAAAAAAAAAAAAATTGTACCCTGTCCAGGCCACTAGGTGGCGCAGGCCACCGGGAAAAGTCCCGGTGGTCCCGATGGCCACGCCGCCCATGGTAACAAAATAACTGCATTTCTCTTCAATGTGCACGTTATAAAATAAAGTTTTTTTCAAACCGAAATTGCGATTTGAAACCATGCCATTAGCAAATCACAACGGCCGCGATTATGGATTAATTTAATCAATATTCAACCGGAGCGAATCTGGTCCAGTGTTTCTGTGCTGCGCAATGCCCAATCAGTGTGTCTGCAGTGCTTGTGTGCACGCACGCGGAGCAGAGCAAGTTGTTTTGATCCCAAAGCAGTAAAAAGTCGCGCTGCGCGGCTGTCTGGTTGCTGGTCAACGCATGCCGTCTGTGTCTGCAGAGCCCGCGGACCCCCGGTATGTCAGCCTAACCAGACAACAACCACGCTGAAATTATTGCGTTTCGACTGTTATGTGGCTTCATACAGTTAACGTTAGCCTCTCTGTCAATATTGTTAGCATAACGTTTAGCTCATGTGTGCTGCTGCTGCTGCTGCGCGCGCGTGTGTGTGTGTGTGTGTCGGAGCGGTGTAGTTTGAGCAGAAGGCTCTGAGTTTGAGGGTGACCAGATGTCCCGTTTCTGTGGGACAGTCACAGGGTGACCAGATGTCCTTCTTTGCGTGGCACAGTCTCTCATTTCAAAGGCTTTTCAGTCATCCCACAAATTGAGACCCTGTCCCACATGGTGACTGAGAGACTACAGTTGGCAATTGTCCTAATAGTCCCATACAGTTGGCATTCTGTTGTAAAGTTCTCTCAATGTCTCTTTTCATGCTGGATGTGCTTTTAAGCCTGTTAAAATAGGACATGTCATGAAAAAGACATGTCATGACACCCTATACCTGAAAAGGAAAGAAATTAATTATAAAACGTAATGGCCTATCTGGTTCCTTAGAATAAAAGGTCAGGGCCTGGAGTCAGATGATGATAGTGGTGAAAAGTAGCTGTTATAGAGGTGAGTGGTGTAAAGTGTAAACACATGAGTGAGGGGCTGTGTTGCTGTTTTTCACCCCAAAGCGTAGCCTACGTATTGTAATTACAACACATGCACGCGCACATGCACGGACATGCACGCGCACGAGCACAGACTCGAAGCCTCACCACCTTGACTAAACAATTTTCTGGGGGAAACACTGATCCGGTTAAACAACTTAGCTGGAGACCACCTGGAACCTAGCCCTGCAGCTTTGTTCAGTTTAAAAAATTTGGCCCACTCTGTATTTGAGTGTTTTATATGCCTATTCTATTGTCTCTTCAAACCAAGTGACTCCCATTGGAAATGCATTAGCCTACGAGCTGTCTGACAGAGGATGTATCACACACCAAAGAGACAGCTGTGTCTAATGTGTGAATGAGGCCCATCACAACACAACAGAAAAGTCTGCATCTATGGTATGTTTGAATGAGGCCTATTACAAGGTAGCTTTGCTGCCACCTTGTGGTGACAATGGGAGGGCAGAATGCTACTGCTGTCACAATAAAATATTCCATACAAAGTATAACTATGAATCTTACTGACGTTTACATAAATATGTTCCTAAACATCATGATGGAACAATATTTAAATCCAACTGTTATATGGGTAATAATTATACTTATACTGTATAGGTTATATAATTAATATAGTTCCTTTGCCCCTTGACATCGAGAATCATGCTAAATCATAGCATTTGAAATTAGGCTATGTCAAGAGTCAAACAGAAGGGGTACATTTCAAAGGAAAAGCACTAGACCTGTTTACGTCAGTCAAGTCAAGTCAATTTAATTCAATTCAATTAAAAGGAGCTTTATTGGCATGGGAAAACAAGCGTTTACATTGCCAAAGCAAGTGTCACAAATACAATATTCGGTCTGTCAACAACAAAGGGTAGCAGAGTCCTGGTACCCTATTTGATCTCCATTTTTATTGTATCTACTAATTGTATTGCATTTTATTTTTAATAGAGCACCATAATGTAATGAATTGATCTGACTTGACTATGACAGTTTTTGCCGTTAATTTGCCCCTTCAGTGTTTCTTGTCTCTCTTGATACTGCTAAAAAACAAAATTGAATTATGTTTCAAACAGGGACAATAAAGATCTTATCAGTCAGTCAGCCAACCAGCCAGCCAGCCGGCCAGTTTATTTACAGTTAGACATAAAATAAATGTAATAGCTGTCACCAGTTATTTGCATTTGTATAAATAGCCTGTCAACATTCAGTATTACCACACACTGAAGTAGGCAACAGTAAGTATGATAATAATCAACAATGACCAATAATAAATGTCCGTCTGTCTGTCTGTCTGTCTGTCTGTCTGTCTGTCTCACCCACACTCATGAAACAAATTGTTTACTAAACATAAACCAGTGACATCAATCACAACAACTCATGGAATCTCCAGTTACATCATCATGGACAGCCTGTACTCCGCTCCTGGACAAAATAACATCTACCAGCTCACAAAGCCCCACATGGTGCAATGTGCCGTGAGCTGAGGTCTGCGATTTCTAAAAGCAGTTAATTCATAATGCGATTTTCACCCTGAAATGCACTGAAGTCACAAGTACCACAGAAACAAGAAAACAAGGAATTAGACTGGAGTGATCCAAGTGAAATACATGAGTATCCAAACATATATTTAAACTAGATCAGCACACGGAAGAGTGCCAACTTGCAAAACAAACACAAATAAAAACTCATCAAGAAAAAATAAATGTTATCCTTGTCGTCCTGATGCTTGAAGAAGGTCGTTGACCGAAACGTTGCCTCTAATAAAGTTTCTTGCAAGTATAGACGTTGTGCGGGCCTCCATGTGTACACTGTTACATTGATCCTGATCCTTGTCGTCCTAGAAATAGAATTGCTGGCACCTATACCAGCACCCCATCCGGAGCCCACAGAGGAGCGCGGAAGTACCCTGGAGATTTTCAGGGATGATACTCGCATTTTACAAAACATCAGTTATACAGTAGGTCGACAAACGAGTTGAAACGACCGACAACTGGTCAATGACCACCAACAGATTTCATTTCGCTTTGCTTGTAAGGCCCCTGCAGCAAAGGTCTCCGAATTATGTTACCATTAGGCTACTTCCTCACCTAACCTAATCGGAGTACTTTGAGGGACAACTGACAATGAACGTGAACCGATCGCTTAACTTGCTTGCTCTGCTGACGCAGTCGCAAGTAATAACAAACACTCAGGTAAATGTAGGCCTACTTTGTCACTGTCTACTGTCTAGTACGTCGAGATAGGAAGATATAGCCATTGTCTGTGGAAAACATTATGTATGCAGTGACACACGGAAGCGGGGATTGAACCCAGAGCTACCACTTGCCAGACAAACACACAACACAATAGATTCAATACGGCTGACCCCAATTGACAGGGCTGTGTCTTGGCTACTTCAGGAGTGGGCAAATTTGACAATGGCATCCAAGGCCCTCTCTATTTCCACACTCATTCCAGAGGGTCACATTGCATATTGCTGTCGTATTGAAAACAAAAGACGCATATCGTTTGACTTGCTATTATTTTAAGATAGACTGAATTATATTTTACTATTTTAGAATTTTCTTATGTATTTGTTTATTCAATTTTAATCACATGCAGGCCACAAGTTGCCCGGTGCCATGTCATTATACCGACCTCCCATTGTTCCGAAACTACGAGACGCAAAACCCTACCTATCTCCAACCGTAACACTAAGCCTAACCTCCCAACCCTTAACCTAACCTCACAGACCTGGCGGTCTGTGAGGTGGTTGAGGGTCGGGGATTTAGGCTCTTAGGGTTACGGTTGGAGAAGGGTAGGGTTTTGCTACAAACATGCCTAAACCCTTCTCTAACCCTCATCCTCACCATAACCACAAGCACGTTGCAGCTGATAGTGGATTTCCAGCACATGTTCGGACTAATGGGAGTTCTGATCTGTGGGACTTCGGTACTTAGATCAGTCCCCAAGTTGGGCCCATGTATGGCCTATTTTGTGACATGTGTTTGATGACTGATGCTTTCTGATGAGTCATGGTAACCATTTATTACAGGACACTTTTATTTACAACACCCACATCCACACCACCCCCACACACACCCCTATGAGTCAGCCACACACACACAAACACACAAACAGTTTACTAAACATAAACCCATGACATCAATCACAACAGCACATACCCCCCGCCCACACACACACACACACACACACACACACACACACACACACACACACACACACACACACACACACACACACACACACACACACTGACTTTTCCAACACTAGCTGCACAATAACAAACATGTTCTTGTCTTGTGGCCTTCCTTGGCCATTAGTGTGTGTGTGTGTGTGTGTGTGTGTGTGTGTGTGTGTGTGTGTGTGTGTGTGTGTGTGTGTGTGTGTGTGTGTGTGTGTGTGTGTGTGTGTGTGTGTGTGTGACATCTGTGCAGTTAGCCGCATTGCAACTTTAAATTCTTTTATAATTGGAATTCCAATTATAAAAGAATTTAAAGTTGCAATGCGGCTACTGTGCAGTAGACATTGCAACAAACCTGATAAAATCTTGTAGATTTACAATAGAAACACAACAAATCTGAAAAACGGTGGTTGGGCGCACTAGTTAAGAACTACAATAGTGGCCACCTTGTTAATTTCATCAAGACATAGAGACGTGCAAAATGACTTCTGTAAGAAACAGCACATCACAGTGTAGGTAAAATCCACTATAAGGGGAAAAGATAAATATACAAAGAGGGGAAAGTGGGTGGGTATATTGGATTATATTTTTAGGCTGGTTTCGAATGGCAGCCGTGTGTATGCCCTTTGAGAGTGGTTTTGAAGGAGTCAAGGGATTCACATGTCTTCACATGGCTGTTGGTATGGTGTCCCACATTTTGGTGGGATAGGAGCGAAAGGAATTGGAATTAACTTAAGTCTCTTGTCGGTGCCAAATCTGGGTTGCACATGGTTAGTTGCACTCCCAGTGGTGTTGTGGGAGTGGACTTCATTCATTGACATTAAAGGGGAATTCCACCCATTTTCAAGTTTTTATTTTATTTTCTGAGAGTGTACAAATGCAACCAAATGAACCCTAACGGGTTCATTTGGTTCCATTTGTACACGCTCAGAAAAGGGAAGTGTCTAAAGAAATCCATTAACATGGTGAAAATACATCTTGATGATGTCATCAAGATGTTTCACCATGTTAGTGACTTTCTTCAGACCTCTATTTCTTGGAAACACAGAATGGGGAAACTTTTTATCAAGTCCACACAACACCTTGTAGGTACATCAATGACATAGTAAAATATTGAAAATGGGTGCATTTAAGGAAGTATTTGGACAGGGACATGGGTATTTTGGGAGAAGCAGTGGAGCCAAGGACCAGAGCTGGTGTGTATAGGAAGGTATAGATGGGTATTGGGTAGATGGATGGATAGATGGATAGATGCTAACATGATTAAACCTATGACCTGTTTCCATTTGGGTCTGACTCCTGTTTATCCAATTATTCAAAAACAATATATGGGTGTATATGTAATACAAGGCAAAATTATCTAAACTAATACAATTATTAAATAAGCAATAATCCATTAGTAGTGTACATTTGTGCATGTATAAGGCAGAGAGATCAGAATAAGTGTGTGTGCCTGCCTTCAGTGCCTTCACTGCCTTGTGGTGTGTTCAGGGGAAAAGAAAGTACCTTGAGTGCACCAGGAGGCGTTCCAGTTCACCATGCTGCTGCTGGAGCAGCTTCATCATAACATCAGACAGGGCTGCGTTTCTTCAACTCTTAACACAGCAGCACAGAGCAGATAGATACGCTCAATTCAGTTACACATATGATGTCATTTATAACCGGATGACAGCCCAGAGACAGCCCTCCTCCTGGACTCGTATGGCGAGGGATTTGTGGGTCTTTTTTGGCTTTCATAATAATCGATATGGCTTTAATAGTGCGCGCCGCGCAGCGCTGCCGCAGTCAGTGACGTCACACAATGTTGCCAGACTGTATGAAAGAATTGAGCCAAACAAGACCAAAACACGCGACTACAACTATATGTTATCTGTATCTGCAAATGACAATGCAATTTGCTGCGAAAAAAACAAATAAAATAAAAATCTCGGGAAAACAACTGACAAATGTGGAATGTATATTTCTAAAACATTTTAATGGTGTGGTCCTGGTGGTCCCTTATTGCCCGTATGCTCAATGAGAACAATTATCTCAGATAAGCAACTAAACACAAGCATATCTCTTCTAAAAATGACTTTACAGAAATCATTATTATTATTAAAGGGGAAATCCACCCATTTTCAACATTTTCATGTCAATAATACACATTAGAGATGTTGTGTGGACATGATAAAAAACAGTTCCCCCAATTTTGCATTTCCTAAAAATGGAGGTCTGAAAAAAAAAAAACATGTACCATCATGAACATGTACCATGTTCATGATTTTTCTTTCAGATCCCTTTTTCCTGAGAGGGTACAAGGTTCGCATTCGAGAGGTTGTATCCTCTCAGGAAAATTTTGAAAATGGGTGGAATTCCCTTTTAAGAAGAAGAAGAAATCTAATAATACTATTAATAATAATCGGTCGCTTGCTTATACCATGCGGACATGGCAACCCTGGTCACAGACAGTGTTGTTGTGCTGACAGGAGGTGAGAGAGGGAGTGAAGCAAAGCCAGTGAGTGAGTCAGCAGCTCCTCTGATGAGATCTACAACACTTTATTAATTAACCTATTATTGATTAACAACAACAAATCTGATCTTAACAGAACAGGACAGAGAACAACACAGTCACTACTACACCTGGGACATCTCCCTGTTTCTCTGTCTGGACTGGTGGTGACTTCATCATCTTCATCATCATGGATCTGATCCACCACAACAACAACAACAATCACCACCTCCACCACCACAGTAGTGTGTTGGACATTGATGATCAGGACACATCTTCTGTAAGCAGCATCCACAACACCTCTGTAAACAGCATGGACTGCTTGGAGGATGAGGAGATCCACACTCTGCCTCTGCATACAGCCTGGACCTTCTGGCTGGACAGGTAATACCATTTGGGATCATCTAGTCATGTCTCTGGCTGGACAGGTACACAATCTGTGATCATCTAGTCATGTCTCTGGATGGACAGGTACACAATCTGTGATCATCCAGTCATGTCTCTGGATGGACAGGTAAACAATCTGTGATCATCTAGTCATGTCTCTGGCTGGACAGGTAAACAATCTGTGATCATCTAGTCATGTCTCTGGATGAACAGGTACACAATATGAGCATCTAGTCCTGTCTGGTTGGACAGGTAAGTTTACAATCTCTTTTGATTGGTTGCACATCAGTTGATTTCACTTAATTTAAGTATCACTTATTTATTTATGTATAGTTTGTTTGTTATTATTAGTATTTGTTGTAGTAGTAGTAGTAGTAGTAGTAGTAGTAGTAGTAGTAGTAGTAGTAGTAGTAGTAGTGGTATAAGTAACAGGTCAGTGTGCTGACCATATAAGGAGTTCCTCCCTGTCCCCAGTAAACCCCATAGAGGGGTGTCAGTTTTGCTAGTGAGTGACAAAGCCTCCATCCAATCAGGATCGAGTGTGGGCAAGCCTTGGGGCGCGTGTTGTTGGCCTGCATGTGGAAAGTCCCCCACTTTAGACCATGTGTGGGTGCACATCTTACTGTGGCGGTCCAGAGGGGTTTTTCTCCCTTGACCCAACCAAAATCACTGAATGCGTCTTTAATGTTCCTCCTGTAGAATGGGTACAGTTCATGGAAAGAAAGGCAAATGCAAAATCTAAAAAAAAAAAAAAAAAAAAACAGTTTACATTAGGATCCTCCATTTTCAATTAATCAAAACTCCTTCAAAACTGACAACATGACAACAAAAGTCATGGGCTTTGTTCGTGGTGTAATCATTTTCATATAGATCATTTTTGAAAATGAATGGGGAAATCATTTCTCAACCAGGGGCGATGTCATGAAAGCGGCAGGACTGCTCAGCTCTACAGTTTAAGATTTGAAACTAGCCAGAGTTTTCTACTAGTCATGATGGCTGCCTGACCCAGATAAACAGAGACCACGGCACAGTAGTTCTCAAACTTTTCTGTTGTGCCATTTGACCTACATACCGTAAGCGTACTGGGATAATATTAGAAACTGATAATCATGCAAATGGTTCTGGCAGTGATTAATATGCCTATTGTTTTTATTTTGGAATGAGTTCATGATTATATAATTATCTCTGTTGTTGGGCGGAAGCCAGCCTATAGCCAAAATATTAACTTTTTTACGAAATGAAAAAGCAAAACATGTCTTTGGATTTTGCTCACTAAAGGTGGATGCTGACTTTGTACATTTTTCTCAGATACTTGTGTAAAAATATGTGTGTGTAAAACCTCCAAAGAAATGGAAAAAAGTAGAAAATCTGAGAGTTGAATCTGGGTGAGACACAAGGGGGTCATGCTTGTTTACTGCGCGCGCGCGCGCGCGTGTGCGTGTGTGCGTGTGTGTGTGTGTGTGTGTGTGTGTGTTTCTGTTTACTGACCACCGGGTCGTGTTGCCATGTGATCTCTGCTTCCTAACAGACAACAACTGCAGTTCTACATACCTATATATTTGAAGTAGACTGTAGAGTATAGAGATATACTGTAGGTCTGCTCCTGTAATCTTATTTATTCACTACAAATAAAAGTTGTTTGGGATCTGCTATTGTCAGTATACTGTGCCTGTTTATATATTGTAAAGTGAAAGATACTAATCTACAAATAATCTACAGATATTCATCATTTCATTACCGTATATTAAGAATTATGAATTACTGCATTCTTGGTTATGCAATGAATTATTGCATAACCAAGAATCAGCAATTTGTTTGTTGATTACTTTTGTTGCGGTCTTTTTAATATTATGGTCTTTTTTTTCTTTAGACCTATGACCTAAAGTGCCACTGCTGAGCAGCCTAAAACACACATGCTTACTTACTTGCAGTTCATCGTTAACAATGATGATTTCAGCTCTCCTGCAGGAGTGTGAATGTTTTATAATGTATTTTTCTCTTAATCAAACAATAGACAAATCAGCCTCTTGATTTTACACTTGGATATGAAGCATGACCATCATTCATGTTTTATTTATTTATTCTTCAATCACAGACGTTATCAAATGTAACTCGATATCATAAACAACACAGAGTCACGTATACCACCGGGGTGGTTTTACTTTGTTTATGTTTGACAGATCTCTGCCTGGAACAACAGCAGCCGAATGCGAGTCAAACCTGAAGAAGATCTACACTGTGGAAACTGTCCAGGTAACACACACACACACACACACACACACACACACACACACACACACACACACACACACACACACTCACACGCACACACACTCACGCGCACACATGCACATGGTGGCAACATAACCATAGAGTAAGCAGTTTTCTTTAAAATACATTTTTTGGTTTTCTCATTGAAAACAATGTACGGTATTTATAGTTTGTCCCAATTCAGGCTGCATGAACAGCGCTCGAGTGCTCAGTTTCTGACCTCTCAATGTCGCAACTCTGTCTTACTCTATGGCACAATGACACTGAACCCCGAATTTCACACAGTGTGCAGGTTGGTGCCTGCATTGTATCGTTCCTTCACCATTGTGTGTGTGAATGGGTGAATGTAATAATGCACAATCTCTGCAAAGTGCCTTGGATAAAAGCGCTATATAAATGCATCATTAACCCATTGTAGACTATCCCGATTCTAAAAATGTCTCTGAAATCCTAACCTAAGTGTACTGGAAAACTTCAAATTATTGTGTAACATCACCAAATTTTGACATTTTTTGATACTGTACATACTGTACAGAACGCATATTGGTGTTCCCGTCAACTAGGGTAAAACTACCACTAGGGGTTCCCGTCTACTATTTAATTCGAATCAGGTAAACTATTTATTAATTTCCTCTCTGTGTTCTTTGTGTTTGTGCAGAACTTCTGGAGAGTCTACAACAATATACCTGTAGTGTCCAACCTGCCCCTGAGGTGTAGTTACCACCTGATGAGAGGAGAGAGAAGACCTTTGTGGTATGTAATTTATAATATATGTCAGGGGCGGTTGTAACATATCCCAATTGGGGAGGCAGGAGAAAATGGTATGGGGGGCGGCTTCATCGCCCGTGTCGCTTCGCGCCACGGGCGATGAAGCCGCCCCCCATACCATTTTCGGTTACAGGACTTTTATTGGCAAGTAAGAATTGTTGTTGAAGTTGCAACAGATACGCAGCATGCATAAAGTTAAAGGTCTGACTCTGAGAGTTTTTCTGTTTTCAATGAGGAAATGGTGTCGGTTTAGTAGTGAGACGATTGCAGTTAGTTAGTAGCAGTAGTAGTGTTTCAAATACTTTTAAATATAAGCACTGAAATATCTTGGGTTGTTTTGCATCATGTTTGGTGGGGCAGTCAGGGCATTTAGGGAGGCAATATCACGGTATTGTCCTAAAAAAAAGATGGGTAAAAATGGTATTTTGGCAGGCTGTGATGATGATGGTGTCATGATGATGACAATGGCTGGTTTGCTGCCAATGTAATCTCCAAATTCACATTGCAAACAACATCGTCTGTCATCTGCTTGTTTACAGGGAAGAGGAAAGCAATGCCAAAGGTGGAGTTTGGAAAATGAAAGTCCCAAAAGAATCCACAGTAAGTGGTTTAACTTACTCGCCACACTGGGTCCTCTCTATACTGTATCTATAAGTGTTAGTTCATTGGAAAGATACTATACTTAAAGTATAACATTTATATTAATATATATAACAACAACTCCTGTCTCACCCGCTTCCTATCTGAATGGTCTTTTAAGAATTATGTTCCAGAAAGTATCCTGTAAACAACCACCATGCTTATTTCTTGATGAAATTGTATAATTAACCTGATTCATTATTGTTTGTTTTTATTGGTGTTCTGTTTTATGTTTGTGACTTATTAAAACATATTTTAATTATAGTTAATCCATCTGTCATCCTACAGTCTGCGGTCTGGAAAGAGTTACTCCTGGCGACCATTGGAGAACAGTTCAGCGATTACTGTGCCTCAGGTACTGATTACCATTGCTTATTACTGTTAAGTAACTTTATTTTATTACTGGGACTTACTGGGATTCCAAAGTGCAATTTTTCAACTTGTTAGAGCAGCTCCTGGGTTAGCAACGCACATTACGTTTTATGTCATCATAATATGGTCATTTACAACGTATTAGCAGAAACATGAACAGCCTGACTTTAGATTAAAAAACTAAAATAAAAGAAAGATTGATAGAAGCTAGTGCTAAATATGTGGTTGGCTTTTTCCCCCTGCAGCTGTTGGTTTTATGTGGGTGTCAGAAGTAACGTCACCCTCTCGGGACATCACATCATCGCATAATAATCAGAACACCATAATAACAGCAACAATAATAAACATTTCATCATATTTGCGGGCAAAGAGTAGGCAAGGTGAAGCCAGAGGGTGCATTTATGCACAAAAGTTTGTTGGGTGAAGAAGTGGAGTTTGTGTGGGTTAGTGACTGTTGACTCAACTTCAGCTTTGGAATCTGGAAAACTGGAGGAGAGGAGAGGAGAGGAGAGGAGAGGAGAGGAGAGGAGAGGAGAGGAGAGGAGAGGAGAGGAGAGGAGAGGAGAGGAGAGAGGTTGGTGATAGTAAATGATTGGTAAATGGCTGAATAAAATCTACAGCTATAGGAAGCCTGGTCTATGGGAAACCTGGTTCCAAAATTGCCTGTGTGATCTCATCATCTCTACGAGTCATAATAAAAGATGGATACCAAACAAACTATTTCGAGAAGAACTTGAAGAAACCATTTGGTTAAATTCTATGCTGCATCAAGGTGGGATGCACCGGATCCCATTTGGCATGACCTAGCTTGGGATCGCACCCTCAACCTCCTATTAGGAGGGTGGACACTCTAACCATGAGGCCACTGAGCTTTCATTGGGTAGACCTCACAAAATTTTTGATGCCCTTGAACATGTTTTGGGTAACTGAAAATTACCATGCACTCCTGACCGGATCATAAGCCCAAACTGTATGCCTCTCATTCTATAGAAGGAGTGGTCTGTCAGTGAGGTGGGGAGGGGGGAGCATTTTCATGAAGAAAATTCAATAATAATCATTATCTCATCCTAGAGGATGAGATCATCGGGGTCAGCATCAGCGTCAGAGACAGAGAAGACGTGGTCCAGGTGTGGAACGGTAACTCCTGCTACGCTAACGAGGCCAACATCCTGGGACGCATCTATCAGCTGCTGCCAGACATTTGCTTCAAAGCTGTCTTTTACAAACGTGAGTGTCTGCTTTTAATACTGCTACTGATGATGACAAATTCTAATTCACGGACTTTGACCGACCCGTGAAAGGTTACTTGGAAAGAAAATGAAACTTTCATTTTACCTGTCCTTATGCTTGGAGTAAAACAGCATTGCTTTTATTTTGAAGCACAAACAAGGTCTCAAAACTCCACCCTTTGGGGCGGAGTTTAGTCACTGTCAAATGTCAATCCAAATATTTTAGCAACTGTTGCTATGCAGGTCAAGCTTTCAGCCTCTAATCTGCCTTTTGGATAAGGCGGAATTGGAGAGGGACTTAGTGAAGGGCTCATTGCGTGTGATTGACAGGCTGTTTGCCAGCTGTTTTTCATATAAGATATACTTTCACTAGCTTGGCAAAACAATGCCATTTACTGTTTTTATGTAGATAAAATGTATATTACTCAGAATTTAGATAAGCTTTTTGGGCCCTGGCCTGTAGGCTATTTATTATGGGATGTAACAATACATTTTAACAGTGATTTGATACATACAAAACGAAAACCGGATATAAATAAGTAACCTTATTGTAATTGGAGAACCGTTATTGGTCATCATAACGTCATAATGACAAGTTCTTGTTTGTTTGTGTTGTGCTTTCAGCCCATGAGGAGCACCACGCGTTCGAAGGAGGACGTTCAAGACATTAGCGGCCATGTTCTGAAACACTGAGACTGCCTTCTTTAGTTGCTTCTAGATTGTTGTTGTTGTTTTTTTTGTTGTTGTTGTTGTTTTTTTCTATTTTTTATTGTGGCGCCGTTTGTGGTGCCTTTTCATGCCTTTTTATTGATACAAACGGTGAACTGTGAAATAGGAGTGAGAGAAGAGTGAGGGTAGTGACACGGAGCGAAGGTCGACAGGGAGGTCGGGAATTGAACTGCCTCAATCGAACAGCCTCAGGCAGCCTCAGCAGCCTATAGGTACCGGTAGGTACCGGTTGCTTCTAGGTTTGTTTAGAATGCGGTTCTAATGAGGCATTTTAAAGTTGCATAAAGCTCAGGCAAGCAGTAGACAGCAAAACAGACGTTGTTTTAGTAGACGGGAGCATGGCGCCAAACGGGGCGGCACAGCGTGGCCTAAAGTGCATCTATATAAGTAGCAGTGTTTTCTTCTTAAAGTACTAGCGCACTAGTGCATAGGGATTCAGTAAATTTCACATATCACATATGTTATACACTAATCTAGAAGTGAGATGTTGCGTAGCTCCATAACATAGGACATTGTGGCGTCCCTGGAATTTTAGATTTTTTTTTTTTTTTCTTATTTTACTGTGCCATGTGGATGCGGTCTGCCTACGCTTGCCTGAGCCCATGTGAATGCAGCATTAGGGTATACTGTATGCACTATGCACTATACGAGTTCACACTGGTCGGAGGTGTGTGTGACAAAACACTAAGAAACAAACCAGCACCGTGATCGGATCCACCCAAGCCCCCCCAGTAAGGCTAGCCAACAGTTAAAGCTGCCGCTGCACCTACTGGCAAAGTGGAAATAATGGAAGTAGCAAAGGGCTAGGCTGGACAAATGAAACCGAAAATGAATGGGGGGTGGGGGGGGGGGGGGGGTTGTCGGGGTCTGTCGCTCCAGTTCGATCCTCTTACAGATCCTCCGCTCCTGAGTCACAAATTGTGGTACTTAAACAACTAAAGGGTTAAATAAAACTGGTTTAACAGTGATTAACACTGAGGTGCCCACCTAGCCTGGTCCACTGCTCTCTACAAGACCTCTGAATGTGGAAATATGAGATAAATCTACAAGACCTCTACATGACGTGCATTAATGCAAGATGATCTCCAAGATCACCGCTGAATGATGTCTGTCGGTGTTGATGTAACATAATGTTAAATGTTATGGTTGTTTGTATGTTTTATAAGGACACATTTTGGGACATCTTAAGCAGAATGGATTGTATGTTTTTTTTTTTTTTTTTTTTTTTATAATATCTCAGCAAAGAAATATATCTTTGACTTTTAAGGTAATTTTATCGCATCTATCGTATAATTATTTGTGACAGTGCAATATGGGGCTTTTTTTATGAGTTATATTTTGTATATTAGAGCCTTAACATTTTAGCTGCCTGCTGTAGAGAAATATTTACTATGAGATTGGTCCTATTTACGATTTGATGGAATCATTTTTGCACATTTTTATTATGAACGTGTTTGTTTTTAGGACACAAGGGGGTTGTGATTGTTACAGGGACGCGACCTTCAGCACATTAAAGGCAGAGACACGAGGAAATGTATGAGGAATGTTTCCCCATTGGTGATGTTTTTTTTTTTAATTTATTCAGGTCATATGGGATTGATTGATCAGGTCTGTGATCAGGTTGCATACAGACACACACACACAGGGACATGATAAGCACATAAGGGGAGACATGGACATAAAGACATGACACAGGGACGTGAGGAGAGTATTATTTGTCCGGATTTGTCTGAGACCACATTCTATTTTCTGACCCTAGATTCTAGTTCCCGATGCTACATACTAGTTCCTGGCACTAGATTCTAGTTTCTGAAGCTACACTCTGGTTTCTGGTGCTAGATTGTGGTTTCTGACAGTAGATTCGCGTTTCTAACTCTACAGTTTCTGACACTAGATTCTAATTTTTGACGCTAGATTCTAGTTCCTGATGCTAGATTCTAGTTTCTGACACTAGATTTTAGTTTTTCTGATGCTCAACATACAGTATTTCATGCCAAAACCACCAGAATCGTCTATATTTGGCTGTGGATCCCCCATCTAAAAGCATACAGTACAGTACAGAAAGGATTCATGAAAGTGGTTCCCAAACTTTTTCATTTCCTCTCAAGGGCCCACAAATTGACACTTAAGACGAGACAAGATTTTTCTTTTTATCTCTCTAGCAGAGATTCCCAACCTGTTTTGACCTGCATTAGTCTATGCCTGGCCCCCCTTTTATATGGTATACAGCAGGCCTGGCCAACCTGTGGCTCTTGAGCCGCATGCGGCTCTTTGGCTGGTTTCATGCGGCTCTTAAGGGCCTTTCACATGACAGGTGTCAAAATTGCTGGGCCTGGCACAGCCATTCATTCCCTATATTATGATTATAAAATCGATTTTGTGTGTGTGAGCTCACAATGTTATATTTTTGTTTGTGGAACTGGTTCAACTGCGAGTTAGTGTGTGACACAGTGCACACAATGTTAATTATTGAAATAACTAGCCTACATAATCCATCCATTTTAAACCGGTTATCCAAAGTCGGGTCGTGGGGCTAGGAGTCATTATCATGTTGGTGTGTGTCTGGCTGAGCAGAGGTCTGTGTGTGAGAGAGAGGAAGGGATGGGTGATGTTCGTGTGTGCCCATCTGCATGATGCGGCTCTTTGCAGCAACACGGTAAAAACGTGGCTCTTCGTCTCTGACTGGTTGGCCACCCCTGGTATACAGTATCCCTGTTAATTTAACTCTGATCATGTACTGCACAACCAAATGGACAAATTGTATACTCAGACCCCATAAGGGTTCATTTAATTCCAAACTATCATTTGGCTGGGCAACCCCTGGAACTCCCTCAAGGACCCCTGGGGGTCCCCCGGACCCCACACTATGAGAACTGATTCACTGATTCAATGGATCACATGCGATGACAGATATGATGAACTATTCATTGAATGTCATGGAACATGATGTCAGTCACTGGCTGCCTTGTGGATTTGTAGGGCTGTTATTTGTTTTTGTTTTTTCTAAGAAGAATCAAGTGAAATACTTTTAAAATCTTTGCTAGTTGTGATGTAAGACAATAAGCGTGTTGTTAGTGTCAGATATGTTTTATTGAAAAGAAATCTCAAAGCTGATTGTCTGTTGTCGGGACAGTGCCTGTTTACAAGCGGTACAGAATGTGATGGTTCAAATTCTATCCTTTGTTTTCCACATATATTGAAGTATAAATAGAATGCTTTATAAGCTTTTTAAGGCTGCTGTTGCTTGTCATTTCTATTTTGAAACTAAATGTTCCTTTTTAGACAGTTTATTATTATTATTGTTACTATCATTATTATCACATTCAAAATTAGCAAATTATACTATTTGCTATTTCTGTTTTATTATGTTTGTAATTTGATATATTATATCAAATTACAAACATACACAAAATTATTGTCACTGACTGCACCAGAGCAATAGAGTATAGACAGAGTTAGAGTTTAGAGTTTATTGAAGGATAGCCCCTTGAGATGCATCATCTCGTTTTAGAGGGGGTCCCAAAAGGGAGAACAGTACATGGAGTACGAGACGTTAAGCAAACTATTTCTACTTCAACAAATAGGGACAAGTCCTGGATCGGAAGTTGCTGTACTACTACTACTAGGCTACTTTAAATCAGTTAGAATGTTGCACACATGCCTAAAATATTTCTTATTTGCGCCGCCCTCGTTTGCGCTGCACCAATTTGTCGTGGTCTATTCAGCCAGGCTGCACGAACAGTATCCATGCATGAATAACGTGAATAACGTGTACATAGACATTCCATTTTCAAATATAAAGTACTCACACATACGTCTACGGGTGTTAGACACTTATTGCGCCCGAAATTATGATTGCAGCGTGCCGCGTTGTTTAATAATAATAATAATAATAATAATAATAATAATAATAATAATAATAATAATAAGAATTGTATTTTGTGTGCACGGCAGGGAGTTCCCCATATTAGAGCTTGGACTTGTGCACAAATTTCTTGCGAAAAACTTTTCATGTGCATTTCACCAAGCAACTATGGCAAGTGCACAAAATTTCACGTACACGAGTCATGTATGACTCCTGTAAGTGCACACGGCTGTGCTGACTGTTTTTTGTCAACGGGGGGCAGCAGAGATCAATGTGTGCACTTGCATAGTTTGTGTCCACAAGCAATAGTTTTACATGCACATTTCTAATTCATAGCACAGTTACTTCCTGGTACAGCCAAACAACACCTTTTACAGATGTAATTGGCCCATCCGCATGTTTTGGAGATCTAATTGGTAAATCCACAGCATTTACAGATCTAATTGACGCTTCTGCATGTTTTGTAGATCTAATTGGTCAATCCACACCTTTTACAGGTACTAATTGGCCCATCCGCTTGTTTTGGAGCTCTAATTTGCCCTTCTGCATATTTTGCAGATCTAATTGGTCAATCCACACCTTTTACAGATCTAATTGTCCCATCCGCGTATTTTGCAGATCAAATTGGTCAATCCAAATCTTTTACATATTTAATCTTAAACAGATCCATCCCACTATAGTCCAGTAGTACCCCCTCCTCCAGTCCGTTGTCACGCCTGGCGGGCCCAGGCAAGACTCGGGTGCAATAGGCTGTACCGTATTAGACTCCATCAGACTCCAACACACTAGTTAAGGTCTAGAAGACTATGCTATAGGCTCTATCAGGGTGCACAGGGCAGTACTCTATCATTGTTAGAGCCATATTTGGAACTGAAAATGTCTGTGTGTGTGTGTGTGTATAGAAGGGCGTGTCTTGTTTACACTGTGTGTGCTGCCTAGGGTGTAAATGAGCCAATTGAGGTTCAGCCTATAAGAGTGTGTAGCCACTTAACCAGCTTACTGAGGCTGGCTTGCAGCAGCTGTATGTCAGGCTCTAATTAGTCAGTTCAGTGCTGGAAGCTTGAGTGGGAGCAGAAACAGTTTTTTGACCCACAGAAAGAAAATAGTAGCCACAGAAAGAGGATAGTAACCAGACAAAATAGTAACTTATGAAAGAACCTTGAAAATATTTGACTACTTTGGACTACTTTGAACACCTTTTATTTGAATGTTTGTTGTTTTTTCTGTTTTTGTACGCCTGACTTTTTTGCTAGTAAACAGTTGAAACCTTCATTCTTTGTGGACCTGGATTACTGTTTTTGGAGTCAAGCTTACTGCTTCAGGCTTTTGAACTCACAATCATGGTATAGAAATGTCCATTTGTCGTGCACACAAAACACAGCGTTTAGTTGCAATTGTGTGAATACATACAGGGCTGACAACAGCCCAGCTTTCTCTTACAGCATAGTACACCCCCTGGCCTTGTCAATTCTACCTGAGTCCAGCAAAGCCCCCCCAAGGGCATCTTAACCAGATCCATCCCACTATAGTCCAGTAGTACCCCCTCCTCCAATCCGTTCTACACCTGGCGGGCCCAGGCAAGACTCGGGTGCACGAGGCTGTACCGTATTAGACTCCAACACACTAGTTAAGCTCTAGAAGGCTATGCTATAGGCTCTATCAGGGTGCACATGGCAGTACTCTATCATGGTCTAGAAATGTCCATTCGTCGTGCACACAAAACTATTGTCTATGCACACAGCGTTTAGTTGCAATTGTGTGAGTACATACAGGGCTGACAACAGCCCAGCAAACCCCAACATACTCTATTAACACAGTGAACACCTAGTCCAGTCCTCCTTGGTGTGATCCATTCTCTTACAGCATAGTACACCCCCTGGCCTTGTCAATTCTACCACCAGGCAGGACTAGGCCAGGCTTGGGTGCCCTAGACCGCAATGCATTATGCCCTAAAAGACTCAAACAGGTTGTTTTCAGCTGTAGCAGGCTGTGCCAGGCTCCCACAGGCTTTAGTATGTTGTAAAAGGTAATTCTGTATCGTGGACTAGAAATACCCAATAAAACTATTGGCCATGCACACAGAACTGCTGCCCGTGCACACAACGTTTAGTAGCAATGGTGTGGGTACGTACACGGCTGACAACAGCCTAATTGAGCCCACTAGAGTCCAGCAAATCCCACCACCAAGGGATTCTCAACCAGATCCATCCCACTATAGTCCAGTAGCTGTAGGAGGCTGTGCCAGGCTCCAACATGCTCTACTAGGCTGTGCAAGACAAATCTGCATGACCAAACTATTGGTCGTGCACACGGAACTACTGCCCGTGCACACACCGTTTAGTTGCAATGGTGTGGGTACGTACACGGCTGACAACAGCCTAATAGAGCCCATTAGAGTCCAGCAAAGCCCCCCAAGGGCATCTTAACCAGATCCATCCCACAATAGTCCAGTAGTACCCTCTCCTCCAGTCCGTTCTCACACCTGGCGGGGCCAGGCAATACTCGGGTGCACCAGGCTGTACCGTATTGGACTTCAGACTCCAACACACTAGCTCAGCTCTAGAAGGCTATGCTATATGCTCTGTTAGGGTGCACAAGGCAGAACTCTATCATGGTCTAGAAATGTCCATTTAAAACTGCTCGTCGTGCACACGAAACTATTGTCTATGCACACAGTGTTTAGTTCCAATTGTGTGAATACATACAGGGCTGACAGCAGCCCAGCACACCCCAACACACTCTATTAACACAGTGAACACCTAGTCCAGCCCTTCCTGGTGTGTTCCATTCTCTTACAGCATAGTACAATCCCTGGCCTTGTCATTTCTGCCACCAGGCAGGACTAGGCCAGACTTAGGTGCCCTAGACCGCAATGCACTGTACTATAGTGGGATAGATCTGGTTAAGATTCCCTTGGTGGGGGGCTTTGCAGGACTCTAGTGGGCTCTATTAGGCTGTTGTCATCTGTGCACGTACCCACACCAGTGCTACTAAACATTGTGTGCACGGGCAGTAGTTCCGTGTGCACGACCAATAGTTTTATTAAGTATTTCTAGTCCACTATACAGAATTGCCTTTTATAGCATAGTAAAGCCTGTTGGAGCCTGAAACAGCCTGCTACATCTGAAAACAACATGTTTGAGCCTTTTAGGGCATAATGCATTGCGGTCTAGGACACCCAAGTCTGCCTGGTGGTGGAATTGACAAGGGCAGGGGGTGTACTATGCTGTAAGAGAATGGAACATACCAGGAAGGGCTGGAGTAGGTGTACTCACACAATTGCAACTAAAGACTGTGTGCATAGACAATAGTTTTGTGTGCACGGCGAGTAGTTTTAAATGGAGATTTCTAGACCATGGTAGAGTTCTGCCTTGTGCACCCTGACAGAGCGTATAGCTTTCTAAAGCTGAGCTAGTGTGTTGGAGTCTGATGGAGTCTAATACGGTACACAAGTACAGCCTGGTGCACCCGAGTCTTGCCTGGGCCCACCAGGTGTGAGAACGGACTGGAGGAGGGTGTACTACTGGACTATAGTGGGATGAATCTGGTTAAGATGCCCTTGGGGGGCTCTGTTGGACATACTGGGCTCTATTAGGCTGTTGTCAGACCTGTATGTACTTACACCATTGCAACTAAACGATGTGTGCACGGGCAACAGTTCCGTGTGCACGACCAATAGTTTTATTAAGTAATTCTAGTCCACCATACAGAATTGCCTTTTATAGCATAGTAAAGCCTGTTGGAGCCTGGCACAGCCTGCTACATCTGAAAACAACATGTTTGAGTCTTTTAGGGCATAATGCATTGCGGTCTAGGGCACCCAAGTCTGGCCTAGTCCTGCCAGGTGGTAGAATTGACAAGGCCAGAGGGTGTACTATGCTGTAAGAGAATGGACCACACCAGGAAAGGCTGGGCTACGTATTCACCATGTTAATAGAGTATGTTGGGGTGTGCTGAGCTGTTGTCAGCCCTGTATGTACTCACACAATTGCAACTAAACACTGTGTGCATAGACACTAGTTTCGTGTGCACGACGAGTAGTTTCAAATGGACATTTCTAGACCATGGTAGAGTTCTGCCTTGTGCACCCTGACAGAGCCTATAGCATAGCCTTCTAGAGCTGAGCTAGTGTGTTGGAGTCTGATGGAGTCTAATACGGTACACAGGTACAGCCTGGTGCACTCGAGTCTTGCCTGGGCCCACCAGGTGTCCACGGACTAGAAGAGAGTGTACTACTGGACTATAATGGGATGGATCTGGTTAAGATGCCCTTGGGGGGCTTTGCTGGACATACTGGGCTCTATTAGGCTGTTGTCAGACCTGTATGTAATTACACCATTGCAACTAAACGATGTGTGCACGGGCAACATTTCTGTGTGCACGACCATTTATTGAGTATTTCTAGAACAGGTGTAGGGCACCCAAGTCTGGCCTAGTCCTGCCTAGTGGTAGAATTGACAAGGCCAGGGGGTGTACTCTGCTATAAGAAAATGGATCACACCAGGAAGGGCTGTACTAGTTGTTCACTGCGTTAATAGAGTATGTTGGGGTGTGCTGAGCTGTTGTCAGCCCTGTATGTACTCACACAATTGCAACTAAACACTGTGTGCATAGACACTAGTTTCGTGTGCACGACGAGTAGTTTCAAATGGACATTTCTAGACCATGGTAGAGTTCTGCCTTGTGCACCCTGACAGAGCCTATAGCTTTCTAGAGCTGAGCTAGTGTGTTGGAGTCTGATGGAGTCTAATACGGTACACAGGTACAGCCTGGTGCACTCGAGTCTTGCCTGGGCCCACCAGGTGTCCACGGACTAGAAGAGAGTGTACTACTGGACTATAATGGGATGGATCTGGTTAAGATGCCCTTGGGGGGCTTTGCTGGACATACTGGGCTCTATTAGGCTGTTGTCAGACCTGTATGTACTTACACCATTGCAACTAAACGATGTGTGCACGGGCAACATTTCTGTGTGCACGACCATTTATTGAGTATTTCTAGAACAGGTGTAGGGCACCCAAGTCTGGCCTAGTCCTGCCTAGTGGTAGAATTGACAAGGCCAGGGGGTGTACTCTGCTATAAGAAAATGGATCACACCAGGAAGAGCTGTACTAGTTGTTCACTGCGTTAATAGAGTGTGTTGGGGTGTGCTGAGCTGTTGTCAGCCCTGTATGTACTCACACAATTGCAACTAAACACTGTGTGCATAGACACTAGTTTCGTGTGCACGACGAGTAGTTTCAAATGGACATTTCTAGACCATGGTAGAGTTCTGCCTTGTGCACCCTGACAGAGCCTATAGCTTTCTAGAGCTGAGCTAGTGTGTTGGAGTCTGATGGAGTCTAATACGGTACACAGGTACAGCTTGGTGCACTCGAGTCTTGCCTGGGCCCACCAGGTGTCCACGGACTAGAAGAGAGTGTACTACTGGACTATAATGGGATGGATCTGGTTAAGATGCCCTTGGGGGGCTTTGCTGGACATACTGGGCTCTATTAGGCTGTTGTCAGACCTGTATGTACTTACACCATTGCAACTAAACGATGTGTGCACGGGCAACATTTCTGTGTGCACGACCATTTATTGAGTATTTCTAGAACAGGTGTAGGGCACCCAAGTCTGGCCTAGTCCTGCCTAGTGGTAGAATTGACAAGGCCAGGGGGTGTACTCTGCTATAAGAAAATGGATCACACCAGGAAGGGCTGTACTAGTTGTTCACTGCGTTAATAGAGTGTGTTGGGGTGTGCTGAGCTGTTGTCAGCCCTGTATGTACTCACACAATTGCAACTAAACACTGTGTGCATAGACACTAGTTTCGTGTGCACGACGAGTAGTTTCAAATGGACATTTCTAGACCATGGTAGAGTTCTGCCTTGTGCACCCTGACAGAGCCTATAGCTTTCTAGAGCTGAGCTAGTGTGTTGGAGTCTGATGGAGTCTAATACGGTACACAGGTACAGCCTGGTGCACTCGAGTCTTGCCTGGGCCCACCAGGTGTCCACGGACTAGAAGAGAGTGTACTACTGGACTATAATGGGATGGATCTGGTTAAGATGCCCTTGGGGGGCTTTGCTGGACATACTGGGCTCTATTAGGCTGTTGTCAGACCTGTATGTACTTACACCATTGCAACTAAACGATGTGTGCACGGGCAACATTTCTGTGTGCACGACCATTTATTGAGTATTTCTAGAACAGGTGTAGGGCACCCAAGTCTGGCCTAGTCCTGCCTAGTGGTAGAATTGACAAGGCCAGGGGGTGTACTCTGCTATAAGAAAATGGATCACACCAGGAAGGGCTGTACTAGTTGTTCACTGCGTTAATAGAGTATGTTGGGGTGTGCTGAGCTGTTGTCAGCCCTGTATGTACTCACACAATTGCAACTAAACACTGTGTGCATAGACACTAGTTTTGTGTGCACGACGAGTAGTTTCAAATGGACATTTCTAGACCATGGTAGAGTTCTGCCTTGTGCACCCTGACAGAGCCTATAGCATAGCCTTCTAGAGCTGAGCTAGTGTGTTGGAGTCGGATGGAGTCTAATATGGTACACAGGTACAGCCTGTGCACCCGAGTCTTGCCTGGGCCCGCCAGGTGTGAGAACATATTAGATCTGTGCCTATTAGATCTGTGAAAGGTATGGATTGACCAATTAGATCTCCAAAACATGCAGAAGGGCCATTTAGATCTTTAAAGTCTGTGGATTGTCCAAATAGATCTGCAAAATACATTTTATATCGGGTAGAGCTGGCTATGTAGTGTTGTCCAAAACTATTGGAAGTGCACACGTGCACTTCCAATAGTTTTGGAAATAGCCTGCCACCCTGTGGAAGTATGCTTGAACTGCAGAAAATGACCCTAAATACAAACAAATGAATAAAATGGAATAAAAACTAATCTGTGGCATTGATGGGCGAACTAGTGGATGCCACACGCAGAGGGGGACACAGAAGAAATTTAGAATCCAACCGGTGATTTTTCACGGCCCCACAGTCTGCACCATGGGGCGCGGAAGTTTGGTGTGTGCACCAGCAGGAGTTGATAAGCGTTGTGGACGCAAAATACAATAGGGGTAATAATAATAATAATAATAATAATAATAATAATAATAATAATAAAACATTTTTATCCTAGCTTTACTTCAGCCTTTGGATTTCAACTGTATGTGTCCCTATCGGTGGGGAGGAGCGTGGCACTCTGAACATTGGGTGTGTTCCATATACTCACGCTGACCGCACTGCCATTACAAACTAATAGGGGGATGTGTTCCCGGTGTGCATCTGCGTGTTTACCAAACTTACCCCAACCCAGAAACGCAGCACCGAGGAGCTCTTGTAAAAATGCTTTTTTTTATATTAAACAACGCGGCACGCAGCTATTCTAACTTTGGACGCAATAAGTGTCTAACACCCGTACACACATGGTGGAGTACTTTATATTTGAAAACGAAATGTTTATGTACACGCTATTGATGTAAATGTAGCGAAAACTATATGAAGACGCTGCATGACTGTCCTGATAATGACAGTCATGTTTCAGGGCTACATGAACAGCAGCTCGAGCTGCTGTTTCTGACCCCTCAATGTCGCAACTCCGACACTAGATGTCTCTGGGGTCTACTCTCACCTATGGTCGCATCATTCAGGCTGATCTGGAACGCTGCCACGGCGTGGCTGCTGGGCGGTGACGTCACCATTGTTTACTTTTTCCCGTGGCCCCGCCCCCTGGTCGTTAGCACACCGTGCGGCTAGCAGTGTTAGCTTCCTCCACAGCCAGTAGTAAACCACCACACATTACATTACAACAGAGACAACAGGCTGATCAACCCGGTAAGTTCTCATCATCGTCGTTATTACACCTCCATTAACAATGTTATTACCACTGATCGGTGTGCGTGTGCGCGTGTTCGTGTGTGTGTGTAATGTATTAGAAGGTGCGCTAAAGCCGCTGTGTTGTGTCGCTGCTCCAACAGCTTGTTGTGTAAACATTATTACCTGCCTTTTCATTGTATTTTATTCTTATGAGCAAATCATTTCTTTATAAATGTTTCTAAGCAACGGTCGCCGATCCATCAGAGCGGATCGATGTACGAGCTATCTATCAACATGTTTATTTATTTTAAACCATCCCTCCCTCCATCCATCTTCATCCGCTTATCCGTAGTCGAGTCGCGGGGGGGAACAGCCCCACTCCCGCTGTTGCCATACACAGTTGCATTATTATTATTTTATGAACACACCATTTCTTTATAAATGTTTACACAACTTGCCTCTGGTCGAAGGGAGGAGCATTCATATATCTTCAGGCTATCAACATGTTTCCTACCACCTATAACCATTCATCAGTTGCTGACTTCACCTGCATGTTAGAGCTGTAGATCATCTCCATTTGACTTACATAGTTACTTACTTAGTCAGGGCTTGACACTAACACTTGTCCGCTTGCCCGGGGCAAGTAAAAAAAATGGTGGGGCAAGTGAAGACTGCTACCTGGTTGCCCGATCGGGCAAGTGTGCAACTACAACACAACACAAGATAAATTTGTCTTGAAGGTGGTCATTGCGACCTGGGCTAATTAATATGATGAATTTTAACTCTTGAGAGTGTAAAAATGAAACCAAATGGACCCGCAAGGGTCCATTTGGTTTTATTTTTACGTTCTCAAGAGTTACATCTGGTTAACCAACTTAGCTGGGGACCACCTGGAACCCTCTCAGGGACCACTGGTGGTCCCCGAACCACCTGTTGAAAACCCCTGGTTTAAAGCACCCAAGTAGGAAGTAAACTTAAATGCAAAAATTACAATATATTTTTGGGGGGCAAGTGACCATGACCTGAGGGCAAGTAGAACCTGACTTGCATTTGCCCGATGGGCAAGTGCCTCGGAGACCTTAGTGTCAACCCCTGTTAGTTACTCTTCGGTCGTTACAGATTAGGCCTATATTATTTACCTTATTGTTGATTGATTGTTTAAATACTTATTAGGGCTGTGGCAATTAATAAATGAATCAAATTGATAATTACATTAGTTAACTAATTTAGTAATCGGTTAATCAGATCAGCACTAATCACTGTAGTCAACCATCTCTCTTCCCACAATCTGACGATAGTTGCACAGTAGCAACTGTAAAGCAAAACATGACACATAATAACAATTATAGTATCAAGAATATTCATTTTTAAATGACTTATTTGAGTTCAGATTTCAGAAGAGAACTGTTCCTTTTAGTCTGAGATGCTAGAATTCATTAATAAAATGTATGCAGTCAGAATAATCCTAAAGACACAATGACTTGCTTTAATTAAGTTTAACTTAGTTTGTCTTCTATTTTTTTCATCAGCAGATAATCCAATGTATTTTGATTTAATTCTCTTTTTTGTTTTTGTATGCTATAGTATATTTCTATGTATATTTTTAAGGTGATAGTCATAATCGGCCGATTAATAGCTTCACCTCGAAAGGTTTGAAAGACCCTAATGGAAACAAAGTATTCAATCAAACAACCTACCAATCAATCAGTCAATTAATCAAAGTTCATAGAGCTGTCTGTCTGTCTGTCTGTCTGTGTTTGTTTAGATATTTTTGTGGGACAGGCGACACTCCCATGTCCAGCTTTGAGTGTTTGTAAATGGTGCACTTATATATAGCACCATTATCCAAGGCACTTTACATAGATTGTGCATCACATTCACCCATTCACACTCACATTCATACACCGATGGCAGTGGAAACCATGCAAGGCACAACCATCACATCAGGAGCAATTTGGGGTTCAGTCTCTTGCTCAAGGACACTTAACTCTGGGGGAGCCTGGGTATGAATCGGCAACCTTGTGGTTACCATCCAGTGACTCTACCCCTGAGCCACCGTTTGTGCAAACAAACACATTGAATGCCATTGTTGACAATGAATGGTCAGCGCTGCTGAGCGTGTTTGTCTAACTCTAACATAAACATCGAAAACAAAGGCGAGGACTCAAATTGTGATTGGCCAGAATGAAATGAGGTGTAACGATGTAAGAGTGTCCCTCAATTCACACAGGTGTGATTTTTATTAGGCAGGGATGCAAAATAGTGCGCATATAGTCCAACCCTTCTTCTGAAAGGATAACACCCCAAAATGTCCCTGCAGTCTTGTTTCGATTTGGGGTCTTATACATCCTCTGTGTGTGTGTGTGTGTGTGTGTGTGTGTGTGTGTGTGTGTGTGTGTGTGTGTGTGTGTGTGTGTGTGTGTGTGTGTGTGTGTGAGCGCGCGCGCACGCGCGCGCGGGCGTGCACAAGTTCATGCCTCACAAACCTCACATCTACCTTTTTGAAAAACTAACAGGGCAGGGGCGTTTTTGCCATTAGACAGACTTGGCAGTTGCCTAGGGTGCCTAATGCCTAGGGCACATGAGGGGAGGGGGGTGAGGGGAGGGGAGGGGGCACTTACCCGGTTAATAAGCCTAATATGGATAAATACATTATACTTATCCCCTATAACAACAATCGAACATTTAAAACACATACCGGTATGTTATTTAGTTTGAAAATAGTTCATAATTTTATCCCTTACTGGGGGTGGGGGACGGGGGCATTTTACAGGAGATTTTCCCTGGAGCCCTCCCTCACCAAATGGACCCGTAAGGGTCCATTTGGTAAGGGGGGCTCCAGGGAAAATCTTGCCTAGGGCTTAGAAATGCCACTGAGTGATGTAAATAGGGTTTTCATCGAATGAGTCCCGGAATGCTGAGAGGGTCTTTTTTGTGCCTTTATTGATAGTATTTATTGAAGACGGACAGGAAAGTCTTAAGTGGGAAGGAGAAAAGGGTGGCAGCAAAAGTTGTCACAAACGGGACTCGAACATGTGAAACGCCTTTTGTGGCGGTACAACTGTGTGTCCGACCGACTGGAGGCTGGGGCCGGGCGCTCCAGTCCGGTCCATGTGGTGTTGTGTGGAAGTGGAACGCGTGTGGAATCTGAAGTGGTTCTCAAATCACATAGATTACACAGTACACACACACACACACGCACGCACGCGCGCGCACACACACACAGAAAGAGAGATTCAGTGGATGTATTGTAAGATTTATGACTGTAGTCCCACCTGCTCTGCCTGTTTGCCATGTTATTTACTGCTGTGTGTCTTAGGCACTGTCACAATTACAAGTTCAAGTTGACTGATAGTCACCCTAGGGCTGCAACGATTAATCGATTAATCGTAATCGAATCGATAATTTCATGAGTTGGAATTAAGAAAATGAAACTTACTTTCTAATTTTTACCTGTCCTTATGTGTGAACTAAAACGACATTGCTTCCCTTACAATCTGATGATGGTTGCAGAAGCGTTGAAGAATAGTGTTCCTTTTTGACTGACATACAGTAGTTTTGAATGAATTATCTTTTGTTAGTTAGGGCATGTCTAAAATAAAAGTTTTAAGGTTGGTAGCAAAAGAAGAGTCATAATCCGATTCATCGATTAATCATTTAAATAATCGTCTGATGCATCGATTATGAAAATAATCGTTAGTTGCATGAATAATTGTGACTAACGATTACATTGTGTACATTTTTTGCATTCGATGTTGTAATTTTGCCATTTATGCTTCGTAGATCATACACTGGGCAGATATGACAATTAACTTTAATATGCGAAATGCTTTTTGTGTACTCCCTAAATTACAAAATAGTGGTAATAGTTTCTGTACAAGCTCACAACACAGTCTCTGTGTCCATGGCCTACTTGTGAGTGCATTGTGCATCATTCCCCTTTAACTTTGCCTCCACCATTGCATGCATTAAACCCCCCCCTCTCAAAGAACCCCAAGGAAGGAGGCTGAAACCAGGCAGACCATGCATATTTTATTGAGACCCTCACCACAATGAGGTGGGCAGGGGGAAGCCGTGAGGAGAGAGGGATGGGGATGGGTGCTTGCTTTTATGGACATTTCTGGTACTGCAATCAAAATAGCACACTGAGAAAATATGAAAAATAATCATCCGAGTGGATGTTTATGCTACAGAGGGTATAAAAAGGTATTAAGAACAACATTTAACTGATACATTTGATTTTAAATTCATGGTGGATACCCTTTAAAGGCACATTTCACCATTTTGAGGAAAAAGTATGTTAATGACATTTAGAAGACCACTTTCCTGGTCGTCTTTATGTGTGCAATGTGTGGGTTTACATATGTTAGAAGTTAGCAATGAGTCCAGTGTCTCCGAAGTCATGGACACTACTTCCTGCCTGGACTACAATTCCCACAGTTCTTTGGTGCACTACACCTCCTTGTGGATAGGGGGAGGGTCTGTCTTACTGAGACAACATGTAGTCCAGGAAGTAGCGTACACTGGGGCTCACTGCTAACATTTAAAAGATATAAATGAAACCACGCATTACACACACAGATCACCAGGAACGTGCTCTAAATCTTCTAAATGTCATTAATATACATATTTTTTTTAGCAAAAACGGTGAAATGGTCCCTTTAATACCATAACTAAGCATTAACCTAGGGTTAGGTATAGTGATATTTAACAGAGCTGCTATAGAAGGATGTAAAGCAGATCACCACCTGCTCTCTGTCTGTTTGTCCTTGTTATTTACTGTGTGTTTACTGTTCAGTTCAGAGTCTGACTCTCTCTCCCTCCCTCCAGGGGCGGATGTAACATTTCCCAATTGAGGGGGTTGGCAGGAGAAAATGGTATGGGGGCGGCTTCATCGCCCGTGTCGCTTCGCGCCACGGGCGATGAGTCACCCCCATATCATTTTCGGTTACAGGACTTTTATTAGGCAATTAAGCATCAATAATAACATCAGTTGTTGTTGAAGTTGCAACAGACACGCAGCATGCATAAAGCTAAAGGTCTGACTTAGACAGTTTTCTGTTTTCAATGATGAAATGCTGTTGGTTTAGTGGTGACACAGCTGTAGTTAGTTAGTAGCACTAGTAGTGGTTCAAATCATTTTAAATATAAGCACTTTAATTTGAAATATCTTGGGTTGTTTTGCATGCCATCGTGTTTGGTGGGTCAGTCTGGGCATTTAGGGGGGCATTGCCCCCCCCCCATAGTCCATACCCATGCCTAGATCCGCCCCTGCCTCCCTCCCTCTCTCTCTCCCCCTCTCTCTCTCTCTCTCTCTCTCTCTCTCTCTCTCTCTCTCTCTCTCTCTCTCTCCCTCCCTCTCTCTCTCTCTGCCGTTTATCTTTCTCCACCTGGTGTGTTTGCACATAAACACCACACAGCCAGGCCCGGGCCTGTGTTTACAGTAGCCATGGCAGCACAATCACTGACTTCTCCTGACAAATAGCAGCGTTTAGCGCCGTTAGCATTAACTCAGTGTTCCTTTCAAAGCAAAGTTAAAAGCGCAAATAACGTGGATTCCTAAAATTGTTTTTAACTGTAGAAATGCTAGAAAAATATATTATGTTAATTTAGAAGATTTAGAACTCCTTTCTTGTGATCTTTATGTGTGTAATCTGTGGTTTTAGGTTTTAGCAGTGAGTCCAGTGTCTCTGATGTCATGGACACTACTTCCTGGACTACATTTCCCACAATTCTATGGTGCACTGCACCTCCTTGTGTATAGGGATGAGGGCTGTCTTACTGAGACAACATGTAGTCCAGGAAGTAGACATCAGACACTGGGCTCACTGCTAAACTCTAAAATATCTAAAACCACTTACCGTATTTTCCGCACTTTAAGCCGCACAGAATTATAAGGCAGACCTTCAATGAATGGCCTATTTTTGAACGGTTTCCACGTTTTTTTATATAAGGCGCACTGGAATATGAGGCACATTTAATAAAAGATACTGCAGTCAACATAGAATAGAAGCTACTGCATTCAAATGATCCATTTACTGTATATGTTTTGAGATAATTAAAGGCTTAGTGTGCCTTATAGTCCGGAAAATACGGTACAGTATTATACACAACGCCCTTTAATACCATATTGTATATGTCCCTCAAGCTTATTTCTAATGGTTTGGGCCTCAATCGCCACTGATATAGCCAGTCCTGGTCATTTCTTTATGGACAATTTATTGGTAGATTTGCAGGAAATATTTATGTCTCTCTCTCTCTCTCTCTCTCTCTCTCATGTCTTGCAGGTGACTCTCGCCCAGATGCATGAGTCTGGGTCAGATCAGACCGGCCAATCGCACGTTCACGCAGACACAAGCAGGATCTTCGCAGACAGCGATGATTGGCTGAGCTTCAACCATACTCCTCCCACTGAGGCGCCCAGAGCCAATTATCCTCAGCAGCAACATCATCAGGTCAGCATCTGTCACTGGGACTTGTTAAGACCAAGTCTAATTGATAGTCTTAGGACTATTAGTCTAGAGACTAATTTATAGACACCAATGCACATTTGTGTCACTTGCCATAATGTTATGAATAGGGAATTAGGGATGCCCACTTTGATCTAAGAACGGATTTTTACAAATGTCTTCTAAATCATGACATTTTTCTGGAAAAACTCATTATTTCTATGGCAGTGATCACTAACCCTAACCCTAAAATATCATCTGTATATGGCTGCCACCCAAGGCAAAATGAGTGGAAATGTTCTCTGTGAGAGGATATTCAAAAAATTGCGCCAGATTTCACAAATTTTAGCAAATATCAGCCGAATCGATATGGTCTGGCTTGTATGGTGATGATCAGTGCATCATTAGTTGGTATGAATGAATGAATGAATGAATGAATGAATGAATGAATGAATGAATGAATGAATGAATGAATGAGAGCTGAATGTCCAGGTCGGCACAGAAGTCATTCACCAGTTAGTCTGTGTTTGAACCAAATCTGGCTGCTGTGTCCCAACAGTGCTTATTCAGGGCTTGACACTAACACTTGCCCGCGGCAAGTAAAAAAAATGGTGGGGCAAGTGAAGACTGCTACCTGGTTGCCCGATCGGGCAAGTGTGCAACTTAGTCCACTATAACACAACACAAGATAAATTCGTCTTGAAGGCAGTCATTGCACTCTGCCTCTGTGTCTTTCCCTGCTTTCTAGCTATCTCTACCTATCTCTCTCCCAGGTTCATTTGGTTCCAAACTATCATTTTGCTGGGGACAGGGACCACTGGGTCTGTGACCACTATGGGCTAATTAAGATGATGAATTACATCTGGTTAACCAACTTAGCTGGGGACCACCTGGAACCCTCTCAGGGACCACTGGTGGTCCCCGGACCACCTGTTGAAAACCCCTGGTTTAAAGCACACAAGTAGGAAGTAAACTTAAATGAAAAAATTACAATATATTTTTGGGGGGCAAGTGACCATGACCTGAGGGCAAGTAGAACCTGACTTGCACTTGCCCGATGGGCAAGTGCCTCGGAGACCTTAGATGTCAACCCCTGTTATTGGCACCCATTCTCGGATGCACCTGTTTTGACTGAGGTTTTGACTGAAATGGCAGAGCCGACGCAGACAGTGCAGTACTCACTTCATTACTATTTATGAACACAATAGCATATTTGATGTACTTCATATTAATACTTCAGTTTTGTTGACAGTACAGTGAGACCCTGATTACTCACAGTGGTTTACATTAGTGATGGGAGATGTGTTGGTACAGAACGACAAGCCTAAGGCAATAGCTTGGACAGATCTACGAGCAATATCAATATTAAATATAAGGTATTTCAAGTTCAATTTGACTTGCCTAAGCCTGCAGATACCCTGTTGTATTTTTCAGAATACTCTGAAACATTTCTATATTTTTAATACAGAATGAGATCATATCAACCTATATAATATCGGTTGTCAACAGCAATGAATTATTTTAGAAATCGATATCAGCCAAAATGTCTCATTAAGTCATGTGCAATTCGAATGTATTAACACGTTTTATTCTAGGGTCAAAAATGACTTTTGTTTTGGCGGTGAAACCCATTGTTTAGAAAAAAGTCAGGTCATGCAGTCAAAGTGTTAATTATTATACTGCATAGTGGCCCTTGTTCTTTCATATCCATAGTTCAGGATAGCATTGACAGGAGAGATGGTTTCACTGGAGGGCTTTCCTATTTAAGTTAAGTTAGGCTCGTCTAGGTCACGTAAACGACCTACTTTGTTCCGACATTTCGCCTCAAGTTTGTTGACTGTGGAGGATAAGATCTCCTACTAAATGCCTGAAGGGTGAAAATGTCGTTTGTAAATTGTGAAACCGTTTGGAATGTGTTTAGTTTGGTGCTTAGTTGAGTTTTGTTATTTAGTTTTCTTCTTTTCTTTGTCTGTTTGTTTGTCTTTGTCCTTACCGCCGGTCTGGTAAGAAAAAAAAAAAGGTTTCTCTTTCTCTCAACAGCACTTACTCAACATTTTCAAAATAATCTGATTGACCACAGGAACATAAAACCCTACATATAATTAAACAGAGGGTCAAACAAACATTGTTGTCCAAATAACATTTTTAACAAGAAAACTCATCTAACAACAAATGGTAGCAGTTGCACCAGGTGACATGCTGTTGTATGGAACTATGTTCCTATCTTACCTTGTTGTTTTACATCAGTTGTTTTATTTGCTCTAAGGTGACATGCTGCTATATGGAAATGTGTTCCTGCGTTGTTTACACAGAGGGCATGACGGTTGCATCTCATCCAAACAGAAGAGAGAACTCTCACTTTGGCACAAAATGGCATCAGTGGAATCGGACCAAATAGTAACTAACTTTGCCTTTCTGAGAGAATTAACATCTGATTAACAAATTGTTAATTAAGTCTTTAGCTCCCTGAAGAAACATCGCGTCGCAACCGTAACTCCTTAAAAAAAAATCCAACTAATTCTATCATTGTTTTAGTTGAAAAATCCACCACCACAGCGAAACAATAACAACAAACAACACAGCAAGGATGCACATAGGCAAAGCCTGAGCCTTTTCCGGTCACGACAAAAACGGCGAATTAAAGGGTGTGTGTCATGCCCCTTAGGAGATAACAAATGCTATTTAAGATGCAAATTTGTTTGTGACGTGGTAGTGCTAACAATACTAAACATACAGTAGCAACAGGCTAGTCGTTTTGGCCTAACATTTGGCTTCATAATGGGTGAAATATTGACTTGAAGATTATTATTTTCACTTGAATATCTTAGTTACAATGACAATGGGTTGAGGTGTTGTTGTTTACAGTAATTGTTGCATAATCACAATTTGGCACGTAAGTCCCATGGTACCGGGCCACCTAATGTCTGTTTCCCCACTGAGATGATGCTCAGCCCAAGCCCAGAGCAAATTTTGGGCCTCCTGCAAAATCTTTTGGGCTTTTTGGGGCCTACCGACTTTGGGCCCCCTTAAACTGTCTAACTTTTCCTCGCCTAACAACACCACTGGCTCAGCCACGGGTAAAACGGCTCATAGCACACCACAGAGTGGTGTTCTATGAGACGTGGACGCCTGCTATTTTTGGAGAGAATGCGAGAGTGCGACACAAATCTTTCAGTATGTTCTTTCGACGTTTATGTTTTGTAGAATCTACAATGTCAGGACGAAAGATGTTATTCTTTTTTTAATATTATTATTATTGTGTAGCTACATGTTATCGTGGACCAATGTGTCAACTGTCTGGTTGTTGCAACAACAACAACAACAGCAGCAGCAGCAGCAGCAGCATAACGTCAGCTTGACTCAACTCCTTCCAGTCACTGAAGCACAAACACTGTATTGTTAGTTCTCTTGTATTGACTTGTTAATAACTCACACTAACGTCTGACATCTTAGAGAGTTAAGTAACATTGTGTTTCCCCCCCTTAGCCAGACACGTACGCACACGCGCGTGCGTGTGCGTGCATGCGCGGGGCCAAGAAAGATTTGTGCTTTGCATGTTGTGCTCAAACTTGTGAGCAGTAATGAGCGGGGAAATATCTGTCCAGTTTACATTACAACATTATGAATTATTTACCGTGTTGGGACCGTGTTGCGCCCTTACAAGTAACGCCCCTTATGTAAGGGACTACTTTTTGCAGTAACTTGTAAAGTAATTCTTTCCATTTTCCCCATTGTGTTTCCAATGGGTGAAATAGTAATTACTCGCATTACATAATGTAATTCACTTACTGACGCTATATATTCTACAAAACCAGTCGCTCTGAAAGAACGTATTATATTCAAAGATTTGTGCCGCGCTTTCACAACCCCCCCCCCCCAAAAAATAGTGTTGTACCCCCCCCCCCCCCCCCCCCCAAAAAAAAAAAAAAATGTACACGCCTCATAGCGCGCCATTCTGTGGCATGCTATGAGGTGCTGTTTTAGTAAGTCATCATAATATGGATAATTACTTTATTATCACATCCATGATATTAGACTGGATATTGTCCCTGATTTGGGATATTGTACTATTGGCATAAGTGCTCTTTTTTCCTCCTCTATATGGGCAAGTAGAGCTTAAAAAACTGGACCAGTGTCATTAGAAAAATATTTTGCCCTGAAAAGATTGTGTTTGTTTTTTGTTTAGTTTTTTTTCCTCAAGTACAGTAAAGTAGTCATAATTAAGTAGTAAGTAAAGTAATTAAGTAAAGTAATGTTACTTTTTCATTGAACTAACTATATAATAACTCCTTACTTTTTAAAAGTAACTGCCTCAACACTGATTATTTATTAACACACACACACACACACACACACACACACACACACACACACACACACACACACACACACACACACACACACACACACACACACACACACACACACAGCCGTTTCATTTTAGCTGCCTCGCCCCCTTCCTATACAAACCCATTACAACTTAAAAACCCCTTTTTTAACCATGATAGATTCATCAAAAACACCCAATCTGTTTTTTTTCTGCTAATTGATATTGTCCTAATATGCGTGTGGGCTGAGGAATTTCATGTGCTGTTTTCATTTATTTTTATTTTTTTTATTATTATTCTTTCTTGCTCGGCGGTATCAAGCCATGGCTGCCGCATTTTCCAAAACAACGTTTTAAAAATAAACGAAAACGGTAAATTAAATTTCACACGCCCCCTCATGTATTTAGGAGGACAATATCAGTCACCAGAAAAACAGGGTGTTTTTTGATGAATCTATCATGGTTAGAATGGAGTTTTAAGTTATAATGGGTTTGTATAGGAAGGGGGCGAGGCAGATGAAAATGAATCCAAGTACTGAATCGAGTAATCGAGTTTTGATCAACACACAGCAGTATGATATACAAAAAAAGGTTGAAAACCACTGACTTTAAAGGGGACAAGATGTGCTCACCTTGTTTATACTCTAAGGCACTGTGGACAGAGAGTGTCTGAAATGAATGACTGCATTGTGAATGTAAAGCTACTATACGTGCGCTGTAGATTCCATTCTCTCTCTCTCTCTCTCTCTCTCTCTCTCTCTCTCTCTCTCTCTCTCTCTCTCTCTCTCTCTCTCTCTCTCTCTCACTCTCTCTCCTCTCCTCTATAAACACTGTATTGTTTTTCTGGCTTGTGGCGAGGCTGGTGTTTGTAGCAATAACGTCTTCATCACAACAAGACTGTATGTGAATGTATGTTCAGCTGCTGCTCTATGAACCCCCCGCCCCCCCACCACCACCACACACACGCACACACCCGCCCGGCTGGTATCCAAACATCATATCAGTTTCTGAACTCTCTCTCTCGTCTCCAAACAACAGCGGTAAACAGTCACATGTACGTACTGTATAGAGAGCAGAGAGAACCGTGTCTACAGCGCCTTAAAGAAACTATAGGATAGCCAACCGGTAGACAATGTACCTCCTAGCATCTGTCTAAAGTAAACAGCAAGCTATCTAAATAGAATTCTGTACACATGATGAAAACTATAGGATGGCAGGTAAACAGTACATCATGCATCGTCTCTCTGAATAGCCTGCCATTCTGATGAGTGCTGGGGAGTCTGGGATGTGTGGAGCGTTGTCCAGGGTATTTTATGGAAGGGAGAAGAGGCTGGGACGTGTGGAGCGGTGTCCAGGCTGTTTTAGAGAAGGGAGGAGAGTCTGGGACGTGTGGAGTGTTGTCCAGGGTGTTTTAGAGAAGGGAGGAGAGTCTGGGACGTGTGGAGTGTTGTCCAGGGTGTTTTAGAGAAGGAAGGAGAGTCTGGGACGTGTGGAGTGTTGTCCAGGGTGTTTTAGAGAAGGGAGGAGAGTGGGACGTGTGGAGTGTTGTCCTGGCTTAGCCCTGAATCAGCACCAAAATACTAGCTTATTTTTTCCCTGTGATTCAAGGACTGGCTTCCCTGCCTTTGGACCGTTTGTGCCGGTTGGAAATCCAATCCCAGCACCTGATTGGCCAACAGCCCTGTCACTCACTTCGTTCACAACGTCAAACCAATCACCGTTAAGACTGCTGCTTTGATAACGCCCATCCTAGAAACTCCCGTGGTAGAGAGGGAGTTCAGTCTGAATTCAGACTGAGGTCAGGCTAGTCCAGGCTGTATTAGAGAAGGGAGGAGAGTCTGGGACGTGTGGAGCGTTGTCCAGAATGCTTGCAGATCTGCAGACGGCAGAGAAGTGGGCGGAGCAACGTTGGCCGAAAAGATACATAATGGAGGTTTTCGCCGATTTTTTGTGGGGCGATTTAGGCAACAGCCAACGAACTCCCAAGTGTCACCCACGTCGCCCGAGGTTTGTTATCTACTGTTAAAAACATAGCGTTAGTGCAAATATGAACATCGGAGGCCATCGGCAATACACAGGGCAGCTTTGAGCCCATCTGTAAACACAAGGCTCACTTTAACACAAACATTGTGAAAACGAAGGCGAGCGGGACGCAAATTTGCGATTCACGTCCAGAATGAGATGATGTATCGTCAACGCATGATGATAAGAGCACCCCTCACTTCACACTGGTGTGCAGGGTCGGATGTAACATTTCCCAATTGGGGGGGGCAGGCGAAAATGGTACGGGCTTCGTCGCCCGTGGCACGAAGCGACACGGGTGATGAAGCCGCCCCCATACCATTTTTGGTTACAGGACTTTTATTAGGCAAGTAAAGCATCAATACTAACATCAGTTGTTGTTGAAGTTGCAACAGACACGCAGCATGCATAAAGCTAAAGGTCTGACTCAGAGAGTTTTCTGTTTTCAATGATGAAATGCTGTTGGTTTAGTGGTGCAACAACTGTAGTTTAGTTATTGCAGTAGTAGTGTTTCAAATCATTTTAAATATACTGTAAGCACATTAATTTGAAATACATGTACCAATATGAAATTTGGGTTGTGTGCATGCCATCATGTTTGGTGGGGCAGTCAGGGCATTTAGGGGGGCATTTTCCCCCATTCCTAGATCCGCCCCTGCCAGTGTGATTAGGAAAGAGACCCCCCCCCCCCCCCCCCCCCCCCCCCCCCCCACACACACACACACACACACATACACACCTTTCACACACCCTTCATACACACACAGTGGAGGGAGGGGTGGGGCCATCGCGCCGAGATCCACCCCTCCCCCTAGCCCTCTCTCTCTCCCTCTCTCCCCACTGTGAGGAGAGGAGAGGAGAGGAGGGGGGAAGAGTGGAGGCAGGCTCAGTTTGAATTAGCTTAGTTTTGTTTATGCTTCACATGGAGTAGGCAGTGGGAGAGAGAGGTTCGCTCACAGCACAGAGAGAGAGAGAGAGAGAGAGAGAGAGAGAGGGAGAGAGGGAAAGGTTCACTCACGGCACACAGCTAGAGCTAGAGAGAAAGAGGTGTTTTCAGAACGGAGAGACTCCGGAGACAGAAACAGGTTGTGTTGGACATGAGCAGGTCTGTAAACCCATTCATTCTGAACCATTATTCTTTTATATTTTCATTATGGTGTTATTGTACGGTTTATGGTTGACGTGGAAACAGTTTGAAGAGTGAATTACAGTGTTGTCTCAAACGACGTTCAGCCTATATGCTTGCTTACCTTTTTATTCCGTTGACTCTTTGATTATTATTATTACCGTAAGTAAGGCAAACGACACTGACTGCACTGTTTCCCGTTTTGCTTGTTTCCCCACATACACTCTCTCTCACCCCGTATTTTGGGGCATGTATGTCCAAATATGGAGTGTGTGTGACACGTGCAGACCTTTCTGCCCGGCTTGCACAGTTATCTCTGGCAACTACTATATAGCATCGTTCTCATACGAGTTAGTCGCGAGTCGGTGCATGCTGAAGGGGTGTGTGTGTGTGTGTGTGGACCACCTGTGTGTGTGTGTGTGTGTGTGTGTGTGTGTGTGTGTGTGTGTGTGTGTGTGTGTGTGTGTGTGTGTGTGTGTGTGTGTGTGTGTGTGTGTGTGTGTGTGTGTGTGTGTGTCTGGGGACCACCTGTGGTCCCTGAGAGGATTCCAGGTGGTCCGCAGCAAAAATGATGGACAGTTGGTCCATTTGGTTTCAGTTTACGCTCTCAAGAGTTAAATTATATTTAAACATCTGAATTACTTAAATGGGGAATTCCACCCATTTTCAAACTTTTCCTGAGAGGATACAAATGTGAACCAAATGGACCCTAGCGGGTCCATTTGGTTCCATTTGTACCCTCTCAGGAAAAAAGGGGTCTGAAAGAAAAATCATTAACATGGTGAAATGCATCTTGATGATGTCATCAGATGTATTTCACCATGTTAATGATTTTTTTCCAGTCCTCCATTTTTAGGAAATACAGAATTGGGGGAACTTTTTTTTATCATGTCCACATACACAACATCTGCACGGTATATTAACGACATATTAAAATGTTCCCCTTTAATTTTCAAGTTCTACACGTTTAGAAAATGCATAAGAATTGTTATTTTGACCAACGTTTTGCCAGTTATCAAAAACTTCAATTGAAATTGAATTGAATTGAATTGAGAGGTCTAGGAAAGTCTGTGAGGAGAGAAGTCGTTTGTGCGTTTGCGTTGTGCGTGTTCATAGTGGGGCTGTGCTTTGCAGGACCTGTCTTACCATCTGTGTTTACATTTCCCTTCACCAGTCTGTGCTCTTAGACCTCTCTCTGTCTGTCTCTCTTCACTCTTATTCTCTCAGAGGACCCGTCTCTCTCTCTCTCTCTCTCTCTCTCTCTCTCTCTCTCTCTCTCTCAGAGGACCCGTCTCTCTCTCTCTCTCTCTCTCTCTCTCTCTCTCTCTCTCTCCCTCTATCTCTCTCCCTCTGCGTGTGTTTACTGACTGTCTGTCTGTCTGTCTGCCTGTCTCTATGCCTGTCTGTCTGTCTGTCCCTCGCCGGGTGACTTTCCACAATAACAACAACAGATGATGTTTGGACTTGCTGGTTGCCATGGTAACAGGGATTAGGCAGAGCCGCTGTTGTTTTGTGTTGACAGAAAAAACAGAAAGAAACAAGCTCTCCCACAGAGAGAGAGGGGGGGCGTGGGGGGGGGGGGGGGGGGGGGGGGGCTGTGCTTTCATTGCTCTAATATTAATAATAATAATAACTTAGAGACCATGGTGTTCTGGCGGCATCCAGATTCCTTATTAGTCTGGGCAGGATTGAAAGAAATGTGCTTATTTAAAGTGCTGAAGGCAAATCGTGTTAATTTATGGCATACATGCTTTCTAGGGGTATTAAGGCATGCTGAATCCAAATTTGCTGTATGCCAAGCTCAAAAATGGCTGCTAAGGCCTCAAAATGGTCCGTTTAAAGATGGCGGCCACCACTATGCTATAACATAGTAAAACGCCTATATTTTTAACAAAATAAGGTTATAAATGGACTGAAGTATCAATTTTTATGTTTTCATATATGGGGAATTCGATTTAAAATTCTGATTTGAAATCAAGTGTGAGGAAAATGCTTAAAATTTATAAATATTGTAAAAATTGTCATTGGCGAATATTTTTCCAACCACCTTTATCTAATGATTGTTCCCAATAGTGTGTGTGTGTGTGTGTGTGTGTGTGTGTGTGTGTGTGTGTGTGTGTGTGTGTGTGTGTGTGTGTGTGTGTGTGTGTGTGTGTGTGTGTGCGCGCAATATACTGCTTTAAAATATTATTACTGCATGCCTGTGGTATAAACTGATTGCTTAATTCAAATATCAACCTCAAATGGCTTGCCGCTTCTCTCAGAATCTCCCAGGCCCTTATTGAGGGCTACCACATACACCCTGTACACTTAACATATGCCCCATGATTAACCTATGCAAAGAATTACACATTTGTAGACAAATAGAAAATGTCAAAATGGGTGTTAATGATTGGGTGGACCCACTGGACCCCTAATTATTTTTTCCCCCAAAGATGGCAGCTATAGATGTATTAAACGCAAATCCTTCAGTTCTATAAAACTAAACTTGGTGTCATTGGAATGTGCAGTGTTATGATTAAATCTATCCAGTACTATCCAGTAGTTTATTACTGATACATCTTGGACAATAGATTCACCAAAATCTATTGTACAAGATTGATGAGAAGGTGTACACTTTTAGAAAGCTGCTGCTTTCTAAAAGCAGCATCTTTCTAAAAGGGACTGAGATATTAACCATCACAGAGCTCTGAATAGGCTTTTGCAGCAGAAATAATTATTGCAGGACGTTCCTGTTCATGAGATCTGCACTGCTCCTGGTCTCCAGAAGTCACTGACTTCCCCTCTCTTCCATGTGCCAACAGGATGTGAATAGGCATTTTTGGAGTTAAAAAGATCCCTGACTAATAAGACAAACAAAATAAACCAATAAAAACACCAATGGCATCTTATTTCTTTTATACATAGAGCATATTTCACTCCAACTGCTCCTGGTGTAGGATGATGATGTCACGTGTGATCTAGCTCTATGGAATATATGGATGAACATGCTCATGTGACATCATCATCCTGCGACAGGAGCACCTCCGGTCGCAGTGAAAGATTCTCTATTTATGAAAGAAATAAAGTATTGAAGGTGTTTTTATCTGCATGTTTTAGTTATAGGCAAGTATAGTGTTTAAGGCATATTTGTTTTATTAGCATGTAGGGATCCTTTTAACACTGGATCTGACAGGCATCCTATACAGTATTTGCCCTCACCTTGGAGCCTGAGCAGATTAACTCTGTTGTCTAGTGACTCCTTTATCACTTGAGTTATCTTGATTCCCCATACATCTAGCCAGTTGTGCTTTCCCCATTGGCATCTATCTTCAACACATCCATGTGGTTGCAGTGGCTAGTCTCTTTCTCCTGCTGTGTCTGCATGGTTGTAACTAAATCTGACATTGCATGGATGATCTGCAACATATTCTCTGTGCTGTACCCCAAGGTCATTAGGGTTTGGGGTCCTGCAACATCATATACCTCACTCAAGTGACCCAGCCTGTGACCGAAGACCCAAATTACGTCCCAGTAACTACTGTAGCCACAATCAGTCCCATTATAGGCAAATACAGGACCACACAGTCCACCACTCCTGAACTACTCTGCCGGGACTGAGAGGTCTAGCACATGGAAGGACTAAGCTCTGTCTGGGCCCATCCTACATCTCACTCCTCTCACCACGCCAACCCATACTGCACCCGGGTAACAGTCAATTGTCCAAGTTAGGTCAGAGTGCCTTCCTATCAGAGGTGGAGGTGCTCAAGATCAAAGCCATGACATAGTCATATACTCTGTGACTCTATGGCTTTAATTACTTAATGACAGAGGGTATGCACAGCATGGCATCAGCATATCCAGAATGTGTGAACATCTACCTTGTGGGGAAAAAACACTTACTGGCCTTGACAGCTCACACCTCAAAAGAGAAATCTGATCTATCAATCTAATCTAAACAACATTAAACTCACTTTCTCACTTTGCCACTCAATTTGCCACTCACTTTCATGCATGTGTAGCAGTGCCTACAGCTTCTAATGGCCTCCAAATTCTAGTGTCTGCCCCCGGACCAAGGGAATGTACCTTTGGTCTGGTTAAGATGTTGGACTTTCATGTGGGAGACCAGAGTTCAAATCCTGGGGGTTACACATGCACATACCCTCAATTGCGGCTGAATGGTGAGGGCACTTACTCTGCAAACAGGCCACTCTCTCAAAAATGACAACATACAGTATAAGCACATTAAAATACACAAATAAAATAAAATAGACACATTTACCAGTTTGTCAATGTAGTGTCAAAAGTTAAAGTACAACAAGACATTTTCATATTGCCTCTATCTTGGACATATGCAAATTAGGTGACCAGACACACCCAATCATTTCAAAATGTTTCTCATTGTCTGTGCAAAATGTTTCTCATTGTCAAACATTCTGAAATGGACACCAGGTTTGCATTTGTAGCTTATCCGGTTCAGAAGTTATAGCCAAAACAGTTTTCAGGTGGCAGCCCTATTGGATTTGGCCACTATGGTGACCCTTGAAGCTCACCAGCTCATGTGCCCTAGGTAAATCTTAACATGCCCTGAACTACACCTGGACCAACTGTGGTGCTTTTAGACTGATTAACATGCAATATCCCTGGGAGGAATATTTCGATAGGGAAAGGGCCTGGAGTAAAGAGGCAATTATCACTATAAATTATTTTAAAGTGGTTTCTTCACAATATACCTTACATCTGAATATTTCATTGAATTCCCCATATGTGAAAACATAAATGAAGACATTTCAGTCCATTTATAACCATATTTTGTTAAAAATATAGGCGTTTTACTATGTTATAGCATAGTGATGGCCGCCATCTTTAAATGGTCCATTTTGAGGCCTTAGCAGCCATTTTTGAGCTTGGCATACAGCAAATTTGGATTCAGCATGCCTTAATACCCCTAGAAAACCTGTATGCCATAAATTAACACGATTTGCCTTCAGGGTTCATATATTTGGTGAAATAACCTAGTCTATATAGTTTCTATGTAGGTTGTTATTATATACATTGTACATCTGCTGGCTATTGTGGTACCAGAAGAAGTATTCTGTATTTTTTTTATTAAAAGGAAACCTGGCTATAACCTCCTGTCGCAGCTTGATGATGTCGTATGCAGTGTTGCCAAACTGCCAAAATCCAAAATGCACTTGCAGGGATTAAAGTTCTCAGTACTGGGTACTGATTTCAGTCCTGAGGATTTCACAGGGGTCATTTAATTAACTCAGTGCTTATTTGCAAAAGATCATTTTCAGTCTCAAGATTTTTTTTAACTTTAATCCCTGCACTTGACTAGAATGCGTTAGATGACCATCAATCTTCTACATTCTCTAGTTGGGTAGACTTGGGGCTAATTCAAATGATGAATATTTTAACTCTTGAGAGTTACATATCTGGTTAACCAACTTTCCATCATTTAGCCTGAGGAAAACTGGTTGAAAACCACTGTCATAGGAGGAAAAATGGTGAAAAAACGAGGGTTTTATCTCTGTCGCCTGTCAATCAATTTCGCCACAACTCAACAGCAAAAAAGCACTAGCTAAATTTTCCGCCAGGAGTTTTTCACTGATTTTGGCGCTAGGGGGGTCTGGAAAAAAAGCTAAATATAGTGGCAATTGTGCCAAGTTGGCAACACTGGTCATATGTCCATGCGTGGACTAGAACTATGGAATATATGGAATGCATATGATAACAAAAAAACAACTTAAAACTTATACTTTCTAAATTTAACGTGAGCATCACAGCAATATTTAAAATATTTCTAATTAGCATAACCATCCGTAATATGTTCCATAGAGCTGGGCCACACATGGGCATGTGACATCATCAACTTGAGACAGGAGCAGTCCCTGTTAAGTGAAAAGGTGCTCTATTTATGAGATACTGGAGGTGTTTTTATCATTATGTTTTCGTTATGGAAGACAGGCATAGTGTTTTTGACGCATATTTGTCTTATTAGCCAGGGATCCTTTTAAAGGGTAATTCCACCCATTTTCAACATTTGTACAAATGCAACCAAATGTACAAATGCAACCAAATGAACCCTAACGGGTTCATTTGGTTCCATTTGTACGCTCTCAGAAAAAAGAAGCGTCTAAAGAAATCCATTAACATGGTGAAAATACATCTTGATGATGTCATCAAGATGTTTCACCATGTCAGTGGTTTTCCTCAGACCTCCATTTCTTGGGAACACAGAATGGGGGAACTTTTTTATTATGTCCACCCAACACCTCGAAGGTATATTAATGACATATTAAATGTTGAAAATGGGTGGAGTTCCTCTTTAAGAGAGCAGTTGGCAGAAGATCCAAAGATCTAAAACTCAGATTTATGGAGGTTGGAGGTTAGTTTCCAATGGGGTCCGTAATGACGCGTGACAGCCAGGTGGTCCGCAGCTAATTGATGGACAGTTGATAACCAAATGGACCCTTATAGATTTGTAACGTAAAATGTTTGCGATCTCAGGAGTACAGATTACAGTTTACGTTCTCAAGAATTAGATTATATTCAAGCATCTGAATTACTTATTTTTCAAGATTCTACAGTTCTACACATTTAGAAAATGTAGAAGAATTGTTATTTTGACCAACGTTTTGCCAAGTTATCTCATAAATTGTGGACAAAAACTTGAAAAATCCTGGTTTTGCGTTCGAGAGACTAAACTCAACATCAAATGGTGGCACTCCGTGGCTCAAATGCAGAATAAATAGTGGGCCCTGGTATGAAAAAGGTTGAAAACCACTGCACTATAGTATCACATAGTGGCAGGTCCGTAGTTATGCGATTATTTAAGGTTTTTGTCACTCCCAGTCAGCGAGGCGAACCGCTCAGCCCCTAATGAAACCAAATGGACCCGCAAGGGTCCATTTGGTTTCATTTTTACACTCTCAAGGGTTACATCTGGTTAACCAACTTAGCTGGGGACCACCTGGAACCCAGTCTCAAGGACCACTGGTGGTCCCCGGACCACCTGTTGAAAACCCCTGGCCTAGCCCATTGAGTGGTTAAATGGACCGTAGCTGGATTCTGGTGGAACTAGTAACGCTCAAGGAAATGACGTTGACTCTATTTACCGTGCATTCCCCATACAGATGCAGAGGCACCAAGGGGTTTCCCGGACCATAGAGTTTGAGGAACCTATGGAGTTTCATAGCCGTACTTTCACAGAAGACGACCACTGACAACGGACATGGCAAATGGCAACAATCGGCGTTGCCATGATGTCAGTATATAAGTGACTTTTCTGTGAAGTGGCTTGTGAACGGCATTTGGTCATGTTTCGCAAGTGTAATTGATTATCCAAGGCTTGTTTCTAAAGTGTAGTCGTTTATTTGGGCTTGATTCTAAAGTGCAGTTGATTATTTGGCCTTGTTTCTAAACTAGTTGATTATTTGGACTTGTTTCTAAACTGTTGTAAATTATTTGGGCTTGTTTCTAAAGTGGAGTTGATTATTTGTGCTAACTTCTAAAGTGTAGTTGATTATTTAGACTTGTTTCTAAACTGTTGTTGTTTATTTGGGCTCGTTTCTAAAGTGTAGTTGATTGCTAAAGTTGTTTGAAACTAGTGGTTCTCAAACATATTCCTGTAAACTCAATGACACCTATTTATGATGTATTTGTCCACAGTCCCTCATTGGAAACATGTTGTGTCTAACCCTAGCCGATGGTTATAGGAGACGAAGTTTATAGGAGCACTCATTTGTACTAAGTACTCATTTGGAGAAAAAAAAAAGTGATGCTTCTTCTGGGCTTGTTTTTAGTTAATAGACCTGGTTGCTTATTGTTCTCGCAAATTGCGGCAACACTGCAAGCGACCGTGTGGTATTGCTAGTGTCCTGGGAATGTGTGCCTAAGAGCAAGGCAGTCTGTCAGTGTGCTGTTATTGGTGGGTTTGGTTGCGTTTAGTTCAGTATTTATTTCATTTACGACTTTCTTCACTTTGAATAAAGGCATGTGCACATGGTTCCGTTTATACACTCTCACAGTTACACACCTGCCCTGTAAGGGTTCATTTGGTTTCAGACACGTACCTACAATTCACAAGCTGAAAGTGACAATTCCGGGCAGTTAGCAGTAACTATTATTTATGCATTCTGCAGCATAATAAACCAACACTTATAACAACCATACATTTTATCATTTCGCCTCCTAGAGTGACCCTACAGCTAGAGCTGTCACAATTATTACCTGCACATAATTTTCATTTCTTGGTATATTTCAGTTATTCGTTGTATATCTTCCTTGTTCACTTTTTCATTATGAAGCCTGCAAGGCAGAAATGTGATTTCCATTCATAAAGTTGAATAATAAAGACAATAATGGGTGTGCGAAATGCACATCGGTGGCATGTGCGTATAGGGCACAGCCATTAGGCACATGAAAATAAATTGATCCGATCCTATTTTCAGATCATGTGTATGTTTATTGGATCTTAAAAATGATTTGATCTAAATTTGATCTGAAAAAAAAAACCAAAAAAACAGCATATCTCAGATGAAATTCCAATACCAAAAAGACAATTAAATCATTATTTCGCAATTTTATAATGGCCTTCGGTTCAATTAATCAACTAGTCTGATTGGGTTGTTACAGATTTACACGCTCATAGTGAAAACTTGCAGATCTACAAGCATATTAATTAAAAAGGTATTAAAGCTAAATCATGACTTGCACACTGCATTACAGACATCCTGTTACATATATTTTGTTCACAACAAACTATTACAATTTTTCTCAATACGGAATAAGATCACATCAACGCCGGTAATATCGCCGCTCGGCCGTAACAGCAAATGAGTTCTATTCAGATATCGGCCGTCATCATCATCATCATCACCACATCTCTTACACAGAACTCATTCTTCTTCGTCTCAGTCTCACGTGTTATTGTTAGCGGGGCCTCGGAGCCTCCGAGCAAGGCACTATGTTTATACCTCACGGCCCTGAGAGAAAGAGAGAGAGAGAGAGAGAGAGAGAGAGAGAGAGAGAGAGAGAGAGAGAGAGAGAGAGGCAGAGAGAATGTTTGTTTGTGGCTCAGACCTTAATTAAAGTATTCGTCTGGGCTTGTGTTGTTCTGGTAAACACCAGTGCTGTGTGCAATGTTTTTATATTCATTATTTATATCTCCGTGTTGATGTTGACTGTAAACAATCTCCCAGAGAGCTGGGAGGGGCTGACAGGCGTGGGGGGAGGGGGGAGGGGTGGGGGGGAGTGTGTGTGTGTGTGTGTGTGTGTGTGTGTGTGTGTGTGTGTGTGTGTGTGTGTGTGTGTGTGTGTGTGTGCATGCATGCAGGGGGGGTGGGTTGGGGGTGGGGGGGTAATTGCTAGATGCCTAGCAGAGCTCTGTTGTTGTTGTTATTGTTTGTGTGAGTGTGTGTGTGTATGTATGTGCATGTGCCTGCGAGTGTGCGGGTGTGTGTGTGTGTGTGTGTGTGTGTGTGCGTGCGTGCGTGCGTGCGCCGCGTGTCTGTGTCGTACCACCATACTTGTGAGGGCCACAACTTCAGTTGAACATGATGAATAGAGGGCAAAAAAACAACAACATTTTATTAAGAGCAATTACTCAAGTTCAATTAATGATTCATTCACAGTTTAGTCTTGGGATCCGACATTTAGAGTGAGATCTACCTGTACATACCAATAAATAGATAGATCCACAAGCTCAAAACCCGGACAACGCACCGCATGCCATGTTGTGACCTTGTTGTAGATCTTAGTTTTTTTCCCTTGCCTTTACAGGTTTAAGGTTAGAAACGGCAATAAAGAAAAGAAGGAATGGCCTCGTAAAATTGTCAAATGTCGACGTCCTCGCAACGCCAGTAATACAAACTCTGTGTGTGTGTTTGTGTGTGTGTGTGCGTGCGTGCATGCGCGCGTGAAGCTTGTTGTTGTTATTGTGCGGCGGTTATAATTTCCCTCAGGGCTCCCAGTGTTATGGTTGTGTTTTTGTTTTTGTTTGTTTGTCTTATTTTCTGCTTTTCCTTTCCAGTCCAGTTGGAACCTCATTTATCTGACCCGACCCACTGCTCTGCTGCAGAGTGGAAAAATACACCACGACATGACTAACTAGATAGATAGGTAGGTAGGTAGGTTAATAGATAAACAGATAGACAGACAGATAGATAGGTAGGTAGGTAGGTTAATAGATAGACAGATAGATAGGTAGGTAGGTAGGTAGGTAGGTAGGTAGGTAGGTAGGTAGGTAGCTTGATAGATAAACAGATAGACAGATAAACAGATAGACAGATAAACAGATAGACAGATAGGTAGGTAGGTAGGTAGGTAGGTAGGTAGGTAGGTTGATAGATAAACAACCAAACAGATAGATAGATAGATAGATAGATAGATAGATAGATAGATAGATAGATAGATAGATAGATAGATAGATAGATAGATAGATAGATAGATAGATAGATAGATAGATAGGTGGGTAGGTGGCTTGGTAGGTAGGTAGGTGGGTAGGTAGCTTGGTAGGTGGGTAGGTGGGTAGGTAGGTGGGTAGGTAGCTTGGTAGGTGGGTAGGTAGGTGGGTAGGTAGCTTGGTAGGTGGGTAGGTAGCTAGGTGGGTAGGTAGGTGGGTAGGTAGCTTGGTAGGTGAGTAGGTAGCTTGGTAGGTGGGTAGGTGGGTAGGTAGCTTGGTGGGTAGCTTGGTAGGTGGGTAGGTAACTTGGTAGGTGGGTAGGTAACTTGGTAGGTGGGTAGGTAGCTTGGTGGGTAGCTTGGTAGGTGGGTAGGTAGCTTGGTAGGTGGGTAGGTAGCTTGGTAGGTGGGTAGGTAGCTTGGTAGGTGGGTAGATAGGTAGGTAGGTAGGTAGGTAGGTAGGTGTTCTAAGCTTTATTTATTAGCATAATTAACTACTAATTACTTAGCATTATTATCATTACTTGGCATTATTAGCATTATTAACAAAACTTAGCATTAGCATTACTATTATTATTAGCGTTATTAACAATACGTAGCATTAGCATTACTTTGCATTATTAACATTACTTCAGCTGTTGAAAAATATCAGACCTACAAGCTCTGAGCTTGTAGGTCTGATATTTTTGAAAATGGTGAAAATGTGGCACAAATCTTTGAATAATTGTTCAGTTCAGAATGGGTTAAATAAGCATTCAGTGGTACTAAGATGTGCACATGCACACACTCTACAGTGGGGTGAAGTGCAACAGGCAAAAATTGCGTCCACCAAGGCCCGCCCCCACTTGATTCTGATTGGAGGAAGGCCCCACTCATCTTGATTGGACCAAAAAGGCTTTTCTAATATCAGAAAATGTTGAAACCTCATAAAAAACAGGTCAAAGTCAAGATACTAGACTACTAGTCCCAGCCTATAGAAGGCAAAACGTGCAAAATGTCGTCAAAATGTCTTTATGTAGCATGTGATATGTTTTCATGATGCTGAATCTATTCCAAGCATTAGTTTTGAAAAAATAAATTAATAAATAAAAACACCCTCATGGGGCTGAAAATGGCCACAGCACATGCCCAGATGTGCTGACTAAGCACATTTATGATATGACTGTTTTTAGCCTAAGAAAGTTGTTGTCTGAGGAAAAATAACGATTGGAATGGATTTCGCCTCATGGAACCCTTCTAGTTAGACATATCACATGCTAAAGCATGATGATATTTTTGCTTTTTGTTTTGCCTTTTATAGGTTAGTGAATGGTACTCCGACTTTTTTTATGAGGTTTTCGTACATGTTATTAGACACCATTAGAAACACATTGGTGAAGAACCTTCTTGGTGACGATTTAGTTCCCAAATTTTCACAACTTTCACTAACTACAAACATCTGCATTAGTTCATTTAAAAGAAGTCTATACAGTTTCTATAGGTGCTAGCATCAATACAGCCTGGAATTGTAGACAAAATCTTATCCGATATATGGTGGGTCTATGGTGGGTCTGTGGCTCAAATTCCAGATGAACTAAACCCGTCCACATACGTTTTGGAGACCTACATTTGTTAATGATTTTCTCCAGCTTAATAATACCAGTTGGCATTGTATCTTATATCGTTTTAACTGTTGATTAGTCACCAACTGACTTTCTAGGATGGTGACTAAAATTAAAATTTCTTGTCCACATTTGGAAAAAGTGGTTTACCCTTTAAGTTGTTGTAGTGCTACTCACTACTTTTATATACTCTTACTACTGTATATAATTTACGTACATTTGTACTAACTAGGAGCCCCGCTATTAAAGGGGAAGTCCACTCATTTTCAACATTCTAATATCTCATTAATATACCCTAGACGTGCTGGGTAAACATCATAAAAAGTTCCCCCATTCTGTGTTCCCAAGAAATGGAGGTCTGAAGAAAGCCACTAACATGGTGAAACATCTTGATGACATCATCAAGATGTATTTTCACCATGTTAATGGATTTCTTTAGGCGCTTCTTTTTCTGAGAGCGTACAAATGGAACCAAATGAACCCGTTAGGGTTTATTTGGTTGCATTTGTACGCTCTCGGAAAAATGTTGAAAATGGGTGGAATTCCCCTTTAAGTATTAATGGACCTTGTATTTATTCCCACTGACCAGTGTTGTTGTGGTACTTTTAGAAGTGGGGGGACGCCCCATAAGACACACGTGCATTTGCGTGCGCAAAGCACAGACACACTATTAAAACATACAGGCATATAACCTATTCAGCAACAACATTGCAATGCTCAGTTGTATCCATAAAAGAAAATGTTAGTCGAAAAAACGTATTAAAAATATTTGAGATGTGAGTGAAAGAAGACTGCCTTCTGGTGTTGTTGTTGTTTTTGCTTCACAATGTCTGGTTGTTTTTGTTTTGGCTTGTTTTGTTCCAGTGCTCTATTATTCATGTGCTTTCTGACTGTTTGGGCCAAAGTATTCCTTAAACGTATTATAGGCAACTTTAACGTGTACAAACTCTGTGTTTGTAAACAGATTTGAATCTTAAAGGTAGGGGAAGTGATTTCACTTTTGTCAGATATCACCCCCTTCAAAAAAAATCTGTTAAAATGCTTAGCTCTATTATAAGGTGTGCAGACCATATAGTTTCCCCCTCCCCCACGTTAGCAGAGGAGCTAATAAAAGTTCCCCAGGTGGAGGGTGAATTCTCCTCCAATCAGGATCGAGCAGCAGGTTCACATAGTATAGCTACTCTTGGGGGCCCCTAGTGCACCAGGCTGGTACTACACCATGAATTTCAAATCACTTACCCTACCTTTAACTTCACCTCCCCTCCACTCTATTGGCTCATTATCCCCACCCCCCCAGCCACACACACACAACACCTCGACCCACACACTAGCACCACCTTGTCATAACCCCAAAGTCAATAATTTGTTGACAACAATAAAGTTCTGGTCCGTCTGCAGGACAAAGGCAAGTGTCTGTCTGCAGGGAAACAACTGCAGCATCATAGTAGGAAGCAACGTAGAGGGGGGAAAAGGGGAGGAAATATAGCTATATATGCATGTTTGTTTGAAATTTCTTTATTTAGGTGTGCCTCTTGAGATACAATATCTCGTTTTCGAGAGGTTCCTAACTAACAGAAAAGATACGTATTTATAAGTATGTTGATTTTTTTGGCTGAAAAGTTGCCTATAATGGAAATACCTTTAATCCTGGCAGTTGATTGATTACAATCTTTTGTTGTGTTGATTGATTGAAGATTAAAACATCGCACATAAACAAATCTTTTTTTTTTCTTCTTTTTTTTTTTAAAGGTGCAACAAATCAAACACTGCATTAGTAAAGAATGAAAAAAAACAGCATTCAGTTTAATGAATGGCTTTTAATTCACTGAATAGATTAGTGCAGTAAGTGCTCACGTACGCACACAGACACAAGCACGCGCACAGACACAAGCACACGCACAGACACAAGCACGCGCACAGACACAAGCACCCGCACAGACACAAGCACACGCACAGACACAAGCACGCGCACAGACACAAGCACGCGCACAGACGCAAGCACGCGCACAGACGCAAGCACACACACAGACACAAGCACGCGCACAGACACAAGCACGCGCACAGACACAAGCACGCGCACAGACACAAGCACGCGCACAGACACAAGCACGCGCACAGACGCAAGCACGCGCACAGACGCAAGCATGCGCACAGACACAAGCACGCGCACAGACACAAGCACGCGCACAGACGCAAGCACGCGCACAGACACAAGCACGCGCACAGACGCAAGCACGCGCACAGATGCAAGCACGCACACAGACGCAAGCACGCGCACAGACACAAGGACACACGCACGCACACACGCACCATGCACACACACTGTCACATGGCTGTGAGTTGTTTGTTTGTTTCAGTTTGCTGACAAAGTGTTTTTTGTGAAGCTCACCTTATAAATAAATGTGATCCTGAGCTCCAGACTGTAAGGCTTTGTGCGTGCGTTTGTGTGTGTGTGTGTGTGTGTGTGTGTGTGTGTGTGTGTGTGTGTGTGTGTGTGTGTGTGTGTGTGTGTGTGTGTGTGTGTGTGTGTGTGTGTGTGTGTGTGTGTGTGTGTGTGTTTGTGACAGCATCTGTGATGCTGTGATAATAACATATTTACAAGTTTGTGAGCTTGTAAATTGCCTATTTTCACGATTTGTTATGCAAGAAAGTGTGTGCATTCGTGCAAACCTACACTGAATCGTCATCATGAAATCCTTTTTCCCCCCGGCCAAAATCTATCTGATTTTCAATGAAAGGGGTTGTTGTACCATTTTTGCTCATTTATAAGAAATAGAAATATTACCAAAATAATACTGATTAAAACGATGCATACCGAAGCCGATAATCGGCCGTTGCCTGGTATGGTCTATTCCCTAGTCCAGGGGTTTTCAACCAGTGGTCCGGGGAGCACCAGTGGTCCTTGAGAGAGTTCCAGCTGGTCCCCAGACTAAATGATGGAAAGTTGGTTAACCAGATGTAACTCTTTGAGAGCATTTTAACTCATTTTAACTTTAACTATTTTAACTCTCAAGAGTTAAAATATTCATCATGTGAATTAGCACCACTTAATTAAGAAGTCTACACTGTTTTGTTTCCAAAAATCCAGCCAGGAATCATGGACAAAGCCAAAAGAATTCTTTAGTTTTAGGTTTTATGGGGTGAAAGTGTAATCAAATGGTGGTCCGTGGCTCAAATGCCGAATAAATGGTAGTCCCTGTTGTGCATTCAAATTGTACCCTTAAGCCCGATTCGCACGGGATAAGTATTACCCCAGGACCTCAGGTAATATGGAATAATCACCGAGGACGTCTGTGTTTTTAATCCCGTGCGAATCGACCATGTCTGTGATTTGGCCTGTAATTATTACAGGCCAAATTACCTACCATAATTCAGCCAACACCGGGGTCCAGGGGTAATACTTATCCCGTGCGAATCAACCACCTCGGTGATTTGGGGGTGTAATGGAGTTTTTTTTTGTTTTGTGTTTCGTATTACCTTTCGATTTGGGGTGTAGCGGACTATTTAGGACCCCGTAGTTTTGTTTAGTAGCCTATTTCCTCTTCCTATCGCGCGCATTTCCAACCACACAACCACAATGGATGCAGCATCGATGTTATTAGAAATTCTGGAGAGCGTTTTGGGAGGCGCATCTCCCTACAGGAGATTGGGATACATGCTGGGATTGCTTATCTGCGTTTACTGTGCGCGACACCGCCACGCGAAACGGGCACGTAGCATAGAGTAATAAAATAACAGAGGACGGACCGGAGCGATAGCCCCGCCCCCTTGTTATTCATTTCAATACAAGTTGCTCATTGGCGCTTTGAAGCACCCGGAAGACCGCCGGAAGTGCGCCTATTTCCGCATTTGAGCCACATCCACCGACAGCGCCCCCAGGCTTGAAGCAACGGGCCTTGGTGGCGAAAAGTGGAAGTGCAGCCCTATAATGGAAGTGAACGGGCTTCATGACGTCACAGGTGTCATGGCGGCACACTGGTGACCACCAAAATTTGGTGTCCGGAAGTTGCCTCCAATGTTATTCCAATGGGAACTTCCGGCAGTCTTCCGGGTGCTTCAAAGCGCCCCTGAGCAACTTGTATTGAAATGAACGGCAAGGGGGCGGGGCTATCGCTCCTGTCCGCTCTCTATATTTATAACTCTATGATTTGAGCACCAAAATTTGGTGCCCAAATGCGGAAGTATTTCTCCATGAACGCGCCCGACGCAAGGGATTATGGGAACCATGAACGAGCGCCGTCGCGCACGAGCAAAGGAAAAAAACCATCAAAAGGCATCAAAAACAAGCTTGTGGGTTTGCATTGAGTTTATTATCTGTCATATAATACATCCGTTGTGTTTTGAGAGGTAGTATATGACGTGAGGACCGCTGGTTTATTCAGAAAACAACTTAAAAACAAACTGCCCTGTCCACGTGCACAAAGCAAACGAGCGTGCGTGCTCTCGGGGCGTTCGTGCATGAATTCCAACCGCCTGCAGTACCAAACTTGGCCACCAGCGAGGCTGCTTCAAGCCTGGAGCCACTATCTGGGGCCGTGGCACGTAGATTAGAACATCTTCGCTCCGCTACACTCTCGACTCGTTAGAATTCTTTAGTTTATCGCAACCATGGTGCAAACTTATTTCTTTACTTATAAAGATGTGATATTATAAATGATATGCAACTCCACTTCATCCGATGGTCTGGGACCAAACAATGCTGTTTGAGAAGCATCCTTTTTATTATTTAAACGACTACAGAACTGCACGTGCTGTATGTAATTAACGCTAGAGCCATAGACCAAGGACGGATCTAGGCATAGACATGGGGGGGGGATGCCCTCTAGACGCCCTGACTGCCCCACCAAACATGACGGAATGCAAACAATGAAAACTTCAAAGATATTTCGAATCAAATGCTTATAGCTGTAGTTAAACATTGACTAACTACAATTTTGGCACCACTAAACCAACTGCCATTTTCGGCTGCACCCCCGATTGAGAAATATTATATCCAGGCCTGGCCAGTGGCCATAGAGTGTAGCCGGAGATATGCAAACTCCGATCACTTCATGAAACCAAATGAGCGCTTGCGGGTCCATTTGGTTCATGAAAAAGGGTAGCCTAGCGTACATCTGGTTAACCAACTGTCCACCATTTAGCTGGGGACCACCAGAAATCCTCTCAATGTTTAAGACGCTCGACGAGGCGTCTTTATTGCCGCCTCCACGGACCTCTCCTCCTCCTCCTCGCGCGGCCGCGGCGGCTGCTGCTGCTGCTGCTGCTGCTGCCGCCGCCAGCCTTTCTAAACCCGTTCGTGGATGTTTTTTTTTTGACACTTTTCCACGCAGTAAGGATCCACTGGCAGACTTGATAAAAAGTTGTTTTCAGCATGTTCCTTGCCTTGATGGTGCGCGCGCTGGTGGCGCCAGCTCCTCGGAACGACAGCGCGCGGACCACCACCGCGCGGACCACCACCACGCGGACCACCACCACGCGGACCACCACCGCGCGCCGTCGTTCCGAGGAGCTGGCGTCTCCGCCGCAACGGCGTTCCTCGCGTTGGTCCGCCGTCTAACCATTGATTCATTGATCCCAAGGCTACGTGCAGCAGATTTCCTTATTTTTCAACCAGCTCGACTGACTTTAGCTGTAAACATCCATACATTGGCCGCACCGCTGAATAAGCCGCAGGGTCCAAAGCACAAGAAAAAAGTAGCGGTTTATAGCCCGAAAAATACGGTAGTCTATATAGTGTGTGTAGGTCTTCAGCCCTATTACATATGTCCGTAATTTCAAGTAAAACACAGACATCGCTTATCCAGTGCGAATCCGCCCTTGTGAAACACAGACGTCGGGGGGTAATTTCCAATTACCTGAGGTCCTGGGGTAATACTAATCCCGTGCGAATCGGGCTTTAGTTTGGAATGACCTTTAGGGTGACGCTGAATGTTTGTCTGTTTGTTGTGTTGTGTTGCAGTACCCAGTGAACACGTCCATGATGACCCCCCCAGTAGAGACCCCACAGCAGCTCCAGAGCTCCAGTCTACAGGGATCCGGTCTGCAGCAGCAGCAGCAGACCCCCGCCGGCCTCCAGGGCTCCTCCAACCAGGCCCCACAGCAGAACGTCCTGAGCTCCCAGCAGCTCCAGGTTCTCCTCCAGCAGCAGAAGGTCCTCATGTTGCACCAGGTACTGGAGGTTGAGCCATCCATCCATCCAGAGGCGTAATCTCTGTGTAGGCTGCAAGGCTGCAGCCTACATGAGGATTTCAGTAGGATTTCACAGGGGCTGTGGCCCCGAATTAATTTGCTGGCCCAGGCTAGGCTTGGGCCAGGAATTCACAGTAAAAAAAAAAAAAAAAGAAAGAAAGAAATATCGCCCTTCCAGGGTAACTGAGAGTGAGAAACAATGAGTAGTGGTGGGGGATTTGGGGAACTATACATTACAATGGCATCTCTCCAAGACTTCATTAATTCAGGCTTTTGTTATAAAATAGCTCAAAAACTGGTCCTGGAGACTGGAGGTGTTGATGGTCCCCAAAACAGCAGGATTGCTAATGACCTATCACTATTTCCACTAACCAGAGAGGCTGGTTATTCAGTCCATGGCAATGAGCGTGATCTCATTTTTTCTCAGGCCAATTTATATATCATCTTTGGTATCAAAAGGGTTTTAGAACCAACAGTAGAATGTACATTATTGTTTTACATATTATGTAATGTAATATAATGGTGTTTTTTGTTGTGTTGCAGCAACAGATCCAGGAGGTGTTTAAGAACCAACAGGAGCAGCTCAACATGCAACTGTTACAGCAGAACAATTCTGGACTCAATACCGAGGTATTGCTGATATACTGATGATAGTAACTAGTCCATACCTTGCGTTGCAGAGGGTTTTTTCCCCCTCTCTATAGATAATAACATCCGGTCCTCTTAACACATCGAGTGCCTGCGAGGGTCCTGTGAGTCCATCCTAACAAACATGGACTAACACAGTGTGTGCATTTTGTCAAGAGGACTGGAGTGCCCTTGACCAAATGGATCCATTTGCTTTCATTTTACACTCTTCTCAAGAAAGTACACAATTACAAAACGAACTGGCTCACATATGTTTGCAAACCTAAATTTAGGAATTTTTTTCTCCAGCTAAATGATAACAATTGGTATTATGTCTTGTTATAATCATTTTATATTGTTTCATGTATTGTTTTAATAATTGTTTAGTCACCTTTACAACAAGGAGTGTACAGATCAGACATTGCTGGAATGACTAACACTGCTAAACGTGTGGGTTGCACCCAGATACAGACTCATAAACAAGCATAAACAACGTCAATAAAGTGACAGGACCTACGCTTATGTGCCTGAATGGCACACACCTGTGACTGTCACACATCTGCCAGCGAAGTTCAAATCAACAGTGAATGCCACAACGGAACAACATCTTTTTGGCACTTTTATGGCGCAGCCCACAGGTTTAGCAGTGTTACTCATTCCAGGAATGTCCGATCTCTACACGCCATACCTTGTTGCAAAGTGTCCAAAGTGTCCGCCCAGAAACAACCGAACCGTCTGAACGATGAATCATCTCGAACACATGACTTCAGAGATGTGCGAGAGTTTTGTGTAGGAGTAAAGTAACCAAATAAGTCTGGTACAAAACGCTGTAAACATCCTGCGCGTTTGTGTGTGTGCGTGTGCGTGTGCGTGTGCGCGTGCGTGTGCGTGTGTGTGTGTGTGTGTGTGTGTCTCAACAGCTCAGTGTTCAACAGCAGCTGCTTCAGGTCCAACAACATCACCTGATGAACCTACAGAGACAAGGCCTGCTGAGTGTCCTACCCAACAATAACACTGGTACTATACCCTACTGTACTTTATATTATAATAATCTACAGAGACAAGGCCTGCTGAGTGTCCTACCCAACAATAACACTGGTACTATACCCTACTGTACTTTATATTATAATACAGAGACAGGGCCTGCTGAGTGTCCTACCCAACAATAACACTGGTACTATACCCTACTGTACTTTATATTATAATACAGAGACAGGGCCTGCTGAGTGTCCTACCCAACAATAACACTGGTACTATACCCTACTGTACTTTATATTATAATAATCTACAGAGACAAGGCCTGCTGAGTGTCCTACCCAACAATAACACTGGTAATATACCCTACTGTACTTTATATTATAATAATCTATAGAGACAAGGCCTGCTGAGTGTCCTACCCAACAATAACACTGGTACTATACCCTACTGTACTTTATATTATAATAATCTACACAGACAAGGCCTGCTGAGTGTCCTACCCAACAATAACACTGGTACTATACCCTACTGTACTTTATATTATAATACAGAGACAGGGCCTGCTGAGTGTCCTACCCAACAATAACACTGGTACTATACCCTACTGTACTTTATATTATAATAACCTACAGAGACAGGGCCTGCTGAGTGTCCTACCCAACAATAACACTGGTACTATACCCTACTGTACTTTATATTATAATAACCTACAGAGACAAGGCCTGCTGAGTGTCCTACCCAACAATAACACTGGTAATATACTATACCCTACTGTACTTTATATTATAATAATCTATAGAGACAAGGCCTGCTGAGTGTCCTACCCAACAATAACACTGGTACTATACCCTACTGTACTTTATATTATAATAACCTACAGAGACAGGGCCTGCTGAGTGTCCTACCCAACAATAACACTGGTAATATACTATACCCTACTGTACTTTATATTATAATAATCTATAGAGACAAGGCCTGCTGAGTGTCCTACCCAACAATAACACTGGTACTATACCCTACTGTACTTTATATTATAATACAGAGACAGGGCCTGCTGAGTGTCCTACCCAACAATAACACTGGTACTAGACCCTACTGTACTTTATATTATAATAATCTACAGAGACAAGGCCTGCTGAGTGTCCTACCCAACAATAACACTGGTACTATACCCTACTGTACTTTATATTATAATAATCTACAAGGCTTGCTAAGTGTACTAGTACTACTGGTCCAAGTATGCAATATTATACGAGGGGCTGTCAGGAGCGCATGTAACATTTCCCAATTGTGGGGGGGGGCAGGAGAAAATGGTATGGGTGCGGCTTCATGAAGTCCATACCATTTTTGGTTACAAGACTTGTATTAGGCAAGTAAAGCAATCAATAATAACATCAGTTGTTGTTGAAGTTGCAACAGACACGCAGCATGCATAAAGCTAAAGGTCTGACTCAGAGAGCTTTCCGCTTTCAATGATGGAATGCTGTTGGTTTAGTGGTGACACAGCTGTATTTAGTCAGTAGCAGTAGTACCGTTTCAATCATTTTAATCATAGGCACTTTAATCTGAAATATCTGATACGGGTTGTTTTGCATGCCACCATGTTTGGTGGGGCAGTCAGGGCATTTAGGGGGGCATTGCCCCCCCCAAGTAGTAATGAGCCGATAGGCGAGCTCCATAGGCAGAGCAGAAGTGTCCTATTGAGTATCTAACCTACTACTTCTGGTACAATATCCTCCCTCCATTCTGAAGAGGTTGAGCTTTAGTGAGCCTGTCCATAAATTAATGAGTTTTATCAAATGACATACCTGTGTAATGTCTGTGTGCAAGTAAAATGACAGCTAGCATCTATCATAAACACAAGAACATAATATGGAGTCACCTGTGTCTAAATAACAACATGGACACAAGTCCAACTACCCACATACTGTAGGCACAGAGATAATAAGTAGTTTTAAGTGTTCAGATGATGATGAGGTGGAGAGTCTGAAGAGGTCGCTCTGGAAAGGATCATGCAGCTACAAAGCCTGCCAAGTTCCAATTCTGCCAACGTGCCCTAGAGCAAGGCACTGAACCCTAAAAAAAAGTACACTTAGTGTTAATATAATGTCTGTAAAACCTGAAGAATCTACAGGCATGCGAGCTGTAGTAGAACATGTTGAAGCTAACACATGTAGTGGTTCCACCTCCTCTCTCTCCCTGTCCTCCGGCCACTAATGAAGGTGTGTGTGTGTCTTGTAATTGTAGGATGTGAGAATGGAAGCAGCGTGTCGTCCATGATGGCTGCCGCAGAGAGCACAGAGCTGTCCTGTCAACAGAACACAGCCAACGGACATCACAAGAAAGACAGGTTAGGGTCTGTCTGCCTGCCTATATCTCTGTTTGTCTGCCTGCCTGGCAGTGCCTCTCTCTCTCTCTCTCTCTTTCTCTCTCTCTCTCTCTCTCTCTTTCTCTCTCTCTCTCTCTCTCTCTCTCTCTTTCTCTCTCTCTCTCTCTCTCTTTCTCTCTCTCTCTCTCTCTCTCTCTCTCTCTCTCTCTCTCTCTCTCTCTCTCTCTCTCTCTCTCTCTCTCTCTCTCTCTCTGCTTGTGTTGTCTGTCTGTCTTTTTTCGTCTGCACATCTCTCTGTCTGTCTGTCTGCTTGTCTGTCTGTCTGTCTGTCTGTCTGACAAGTGATTAATTAAATATTGTCAGTGTCTGTCTGTATGTGGGCTAACCTACCACCTTTCCGACGCTTCGATGATAATATATTTTTATTTGAAAACCCACTTTACATTTTTGCCGCAGGCTTTAAAAACAACAGCATAAGAACAACAAAAGGATAGAGCAAAAAAAAAAAAAAACACATTCTGCAACAACATACAGTAGGAGAGTAAAAAAAGTGCGAATGGTAAAAGACCTCGGGGAGGAAAAGACTGAGCTAAAGAATCTATTAAATAGGTATATGTTTTGAGAGCATTTTAAAAAGAATATATATCTGTATATTTTGAGGGCTCTCAATTTTTGAGAGAACCAGTCTGCTACACTGCTATCTCATGCCAATATGTTGAGATAACACCCGGAGAAACGGTGAAAGAGTGTTATTACATGGCTTAATACATGAATAAATGACTAAATAAATGAATTATTGACAGAAATAGTACACAATAAGGCTATTATCTATCTGCAGTTGTGTAGGCTACGCTCATCCGTACAAGGAGGTCTGCTGTTGAGCGGAGCAGTCCGTTGTTGTGACACATCTAACCGCTCACATGACCACAATGCTGGCTTCTGATTGGAGCGTTCATTCAAGCCATGTAATAAATACAGAGAAATGCTGGAACTCACCCTAAGACTATTGGAAGACCCTTTAATGGCTTTGGGTTCGACAGGCATGGGATAGCAGCTAGAGATCAGTGGATAAGCTTTTCCCTCATCCGCGACAATTAATTAATCAAATTCATACATCCGAATCCATCCACCATCCGCCGTACATGCTACTCTTCAAGCTCACAGCAGCGCGACGCAGACAACGGCGGCTATTTTTTTCACTCCCGCCCTCCGGTCAGGACTCCAGACAGGCGTTGTGTATCCCGTTTCCATAGAAATCCAGCCTAAAATTGTGGGCAAAAGCAAAAGAAATCTTTAGTTTTTGGGGTCTGTGGGGGCTAAAGTGTCCTCAAACGGTTGTCCAAATGCCGAATAAATAGTGGGCCCTGGTGTCAAATAAGATTGAAAACCACTGCTTCATATAAAACCATTCTTCCAGCCCACCCTAGTAGGGCTGGCTAAATCCGGCCTAGCCTGGCTCCAGTCCTACCGACGCCAATTCAAATTTTGTTGTTTGGGTGATTCATGTCTAGTGACTCTATGGCAGCCTCGGTTAAAAAACACACAAACATCAACAATAACAACAACATCACCATGGCTGCCCTGCGCTGTGGTAACGCAAGCCTGTATAAAATCTGGCTATCAAATCACCCCTATGATAAATAGTTTCTTCACAGCATATTTTAACCCTTTAGTGTACTGAACGCGTTTTGGTGTTCTTCTAAGCATTATGTTTTAACTATTGAAAAATAGCAGATCTACAAGCTCATAGCGCGCCACCGAGTGGCGCGCTATGAGCTTGTATCTCTGCTATTTTTGAAAAATCGTTTTTTTTTTTTTTTTTTTTTTTTTTTTTTGCATTGTCATTTGGCACTGGTTTGGCCAACCAGTTTGGGAACCTCTGGGCTGTAAGCTACAGTACATCTTTCTGACACTTCCCAGAATCCCTTGTTGTTTGTTTGTTCTAACTTGAGCCGCTTATGTCACAAAACAAACCAATTAAAAGTAAGCGAAAAAATAGAAGACCTACAGCAACAAGCTGGCGACGCACACCCGCCGTGCGGCTTGTTGTGAGCTTGTAAATCTGTTTTTTACTGCATGTGCGAGGTATTAAATCCTTTCTGCATTCCTACAAGTCAGGGTGACGGCTAGTAGTACCCGTTTACAGGCCCAAAACTAACCGTAGACTCTGTGTGTGTGTGTGTGTGTGTGTGTGTGTGTGTGTGTGTGTGTGTGTGTGTGTGTGTGTGTGTGTGTGCGTGTGCGTGTGCGCGTGCGCGTGCGCGTGCGCGTGTGCGTGTGTGTGTGTGTGTGTGTGTGTGTGTGCGTGCAGTGTGTCAGTAGATGACAGTCAGAAGAACACTCATGCTCTCTATGGCAACGGCATGTGTAAATGGCCTGGATGCGAAACTGTGTTCGGAGACTTCCAGTCCTTCCTCAAGTGAGTTGTACGCACGCGCACACACACACACACACACACACACACACACACACACACACACACACACACACACACACACACACACACACACACAGACATACAGACACACAGACACACACACACACAGAAAATATCATCGTGATAATGCATACTTTTACTGCTTGGACTCTCATAACATAATATCTGTTCTGAACCAACATGGAGGCTAGCATGAAATGTACCAATGACAATGCTGCCCTCTTGTGGCATCAAGGCAGAACTGCAGGATGCATGCAACTCTGGGTCAGTTAGAGCAGGGGTTTCAACCTTTTTCATCCCAGGGCCCACCATTTATTCAGCATTTGAGCCACGGACCAGCAATTGAGAATATTTTTAGACCCACAGATCCCAAAACTAAAGATTTGTTTTGCTTCTGTCCATGACCATTAATCTTCCAGTTGTGTAGATTTGGACTAATTCGCATGATGGTTTCATTTTTACGTTCTCAATAGTTACATTTGGTTAAACAACTTAGCTAGGGACCACCTGGAACCCTCTCAAGGACCACTGGTGGTCCCCGGACCACCTGTCGAAAACACCTTCATTAGAAGCCCCTGTTTTAGATGCATTTGAAGAGTTGAGACTAAGAAACATCTGAATTGATAACTACTAATGATGATCCATAATGTATAAATTAAGGATGAGGGGGTCAGGACAGGGCTTTTCGGTCAGAAAGAATCAATTATAGACTTTTGTGGTTGAATTATTTAGCGTAACAATACAGTTCCATGCACTGATGATGATTATTAAAGAGGAACTCCACCCATTTTCAACATTTTAATATGTCATTAATATACCTTAGAGATGTTGTGTGGGCATGATCAAAAAAAAGTTCCCCCAGTCTGTGTTCCCAAGGAATGGAAGTCTGAAGAAAACCACTAACATGGTGAAACATCTTCAAGATGTATTTTCACCATGTTAATGGATTTCTTTAGACACTTCTCTTTCAGCGTACAAATGCAACCAAATGAACCCTAACGGGTTCATTTGGTTCCATTTGTACGCTCTCAGAAAAAAAGTTGAAAATGGGTGGAATTCCCCTTTAAGATTTATATGATTCTTATCGGTATCCGTGTGCGTGTGCGTGTGCGTGTGCGTGTGTGTGTGTGTGTGTGTGCGTGCGTGTGTGTGCGTGTGTGTACAGACACCTGAACAGTGAACACACACTGGATGATAAGAGTACAGCTCAGTGTCGAGTCCAGATGCAGGTGGTGCAGCAGCTGGAGCTACAGGTAGGACATGATGACCCCGCCCCCTCCGTCCCCTAATGATGACATCATTACATTGACCCTGCCCACCCCCAACCTCTGAATGTCCCAGCAAAAAAAATCATGAACATCCCTTAACTGCATCATTCAAAACTGATTCATTATTAAAGTTAAGTTCCCTGTTGGGTCCCTATGGTCCTTAGCATGCACTGCTTTTGTAGTAAGATGAGAAAGTAAATCAATGAGTTGCCTTCATGGTGTGTGCAATATACCAGAAGGCCAGTTCTAGTAAGTATACTGTATAGAGCTGCGCAGTGACGTCACCGCCCCGGTTCCGGAAGTCTTTTCCCCATTCATTTTTCTCATAGGAAGAAGTAGAAAACGGCATGATACAAGACTTTTTGTTTCGTTTTTCATCTTAGAAATTATTTTATTGTCCCAAAAGTTTGTGTGTGTCATCATGATTCGTCACGACTCGAGTTGGCTTTGTCCGCGGCGTAATCGTCTTGATATAAATTATTTTCGAAAAGTCTATGAGAAAAATGAATTGGGAAAAGACTTCCGGAACAGGGGCGGTGACGTCACTGCGCATCTCTATATTATCCCACGGGCCGAAGATAATTCAATTGTGGGCCTGATGATCTGTTGAGTTTGACATATGTGATGTAGAGGGTATACTTTTTTTCCCTCTTTTTTTAAACAAACAGCACCAATCTTTTGAAGCAATTTTGATGAAGTTTTAAGGAACTTTCCTCAAAACCGTGTACAGTAGATCTGGCGCTGACTCTGCAGAACAGTTTTCTGAACAACCTATGTTTCTGTTGTCTGTTGGTGCGGAACCGTTTACACGCCAGGGACAAGCAAAAACGATCTGTATTTGGCTGCAGACCCCCAGAAGCAAAGATTTGAAATAAATAAAACATTCCCTCTGACAGAATATATATTCAAAGATTTACAATACACTCTCAAGAATTTTCAACAGCAGATCCATAAGCTTGTAGCTCGTTGCTCAGCTCAATTTAGTTTCTCTGAGAACTTGTAATTAATGTGAATATTAACTCCGTTCTCTCCTTGCAGCTGAAGAAGGACAAGGAGAGACTGCAGGCCATGATGGCTCACCTGAAGACTGCAGAGACTAGAGCTAATGAACCTAGAGCTGCTGCCCAGCCTGTAAGACACGCACGCACGCACGCACGCACACACGCACGCACGCACGCACGCACACACACACACACACACACACACACACACACACACACACACACACAAATGAGATGCATAAATATTCTGGAGGGCCAAGAATAAAGGCTGAACTAAAGTCTGCGTAATTTAATTTAATGTCGAGATAAAAGTAAGAGTAAGACCAACCATTTTGACACCAGGGCCTTCTATGTATTCAGTATTTAAGCCACAAAGGACCACCATTTGATGACATTTTAGCCCCGACAGACCTGGAAACTAAAGATTTCTTTTGCTTTCGTCCACAATACCAGGCTGGATTTCACAAACAAAACAGGCAAACCTACAGATCAAAAATGACCGTTCTTTTACACTCTCTGACTGTGTAGACTTGGGCTAATTCACAAGATGACTGTTTTAACTGTTGAGAGCGTAAACATGAAACCAAATGGAAACCCCACTGTGATAGGCCAGTATTACTAATATTGCTAATTCCGATTCTGTCATTAATGATTCATTCATTCATGTTTTAATTTCCCAGGTCTCCATAGTCCCCAGCCTGTCCTTCTCTCCGGCCACGCTGCCCAAAGCCCCGCCCCCCATGGCGGTGTCGCAGAGCGCCACGGCGCCCTCCACGCCGCTGACGCCCTACAGCGAGTCGTCCACCGCCAGCATGTTCACCAGCCCCACCCCCGTACGCCGGAGATACAGCCGCTCCATGAGCCAGGGTCAGTCATATCGCGCCACTCGGTGGCGCGATATGAGCTTGTAGATCTGCTATTTTTCAACAGCTTAAAAACACCAAAACGCGTTCAGTACACGAAGGGTTAAACCACCGTTGAAGTTGATCTACGTCAACCTTACTCAATATCAAATAATAGTTACAACCGCTACCATTGAAGTTGATCTACGTCAGTCTTTGAGTAGTATCGCTATTGTTTGATACGATCCCGATGCTAGCGGCCGCGAGCAGCAATCACCTCCTCTGCTGAGGGACCCAAATAAGAGACGGACCGGAAGTAACATCCTGTGTGCAGATCTAACATGTCCGACCGGAAACATGGACTGAAATATGAAATATGGCTTTTACATGAAAATCGCTGGCACTAGCTACCTAAAAAAAAAATAAAAGTGCTGGCGGAGTACTTTCCACTCTTTTAAATCAAATCCTATATCCTACCCAGACTGCCGGGATTGTTTAATTTCCTTTGGAGTATACAACGTATTCGCACCTTTAATCAATGTGAATCCCCCTGAAAACAGTCTCATGGTTTGTTGTCAAACCAAAAAAATAATAATCCACCATTGTGATGCCGAAGAACAAACACGAATGCCCGCTAGACGCCAGCACCCCAGACATAGTTTTCAAAATTCTTTCAAGATTCTTCTTCTTCAATTATCATTGATATTGTTCTATTGCTCCAACAGACATCACAGATAACAAGGAGTTCTACCTAAGTACAGAAGTGCGGCCGCCGTTCACCTACGCATCGCTAATACGACAGGTAAACACTGTTATGTTACCTAAACTGAAGCCACTTGTGCATTCGGAGCACGGTAATGATTTCCATTTGAATTATTCTCATTAAAATCTTTGTTGTGTGTTGAGTTGTTTTTTCGCAATGTTTGTTTCCTTCTGTCGTCCAGGCGATCTTTGAGTCTCCTCGCCGGCAGCTCACCCTGAATGAAATCTACAACTGGTTCACCAGAACGTTTGCATATTTCAGACGCAACGCAGCCACTTGGAAGGTATTGGCAGATGTCACCCTGGCTTTATTAGGGCTTTATTAGGACTTAGATAGTAGACTTTGAATTAGAGACAAATGGACACGTGTGACTTGAGTTTTAAGTTTTAAGAAATTTGTATTTTCCCTTGTCCTGAAGCTCATTATGTTTTTCTTGTGCAGTCATATAGTATGTAATCAGGGGCCGATCTAGGGGTGGGCATGGGGGGGGGGAATACCCCACTATATGCCCTGACTGCCCCACCCGCTCAAATGATGGCATGCAAAACAACCCAAATTTCAAAGATAGTTCAAATTATAGTGCTTATAGTGCCTATAATTTAAAAAAAAAATGATTTAAAACACTATGCTACTAACTACAGTTTTCAACCCACTACCATTTCATCATTAAAAACCGACAACTCTCTGAGTCAGACCTTTAGCGTTATGCATGATGCGTGCCCGTTGCAACTTCAACAACTGATGTTGTTATTGATGCTATTACTTGCCTAATACCCAAGTACTGTAACTGAAAATGGTATGGGTGCGGCTTCATCGCCCGTGGCGCGAAGCGTCACGGGCGATGAAGCCGCCCCCATACCATTTTCTCCTGCCACCCCCCCCGCCCCATTTGGGAAATGTTACATCCGCCCCTGTATGTAATTTTCTATCCTACGGAACAGCCATTTATAATGACACTTTCCCCTGCGTCCCATACAGAACGCAGTCAGACACAACCTCAGCCTTCACAAATGTTTCGTCCGCTTGGAGAACGTGAAGGGAGCGGTGTGGACCGTGGACGAGATCGAGTTCCACAGGAGAAGACCTCAGAAGCCCACTGTCAATGGGTACGATATACGGCTGCAACGATTAATCGCAATCGAATTGATTATTCAATTATTTGTGAACTAACAGCTTTTCTGGTGTTAAGTGTCACTAATATAAAGAGCCCTTACAATATGATGGTAGTTGCACATAAAGCAAAATATGACACGTGTTCAGATTATCAAGAACTAAACATATGGCCTCAATATTTATTTTTAAATGACCAATTTGAGCACAGCAGAGTACTGTTCCTAGACTGACACATGTGTTGATATCGCTTAATGAAACGTTAGGCAGTCAGAATAAGCCCAGGTGTTGTTCATTTTTAAAGCTAAATATATGTCATAATCTGATGAATCCTTTAATCGTTTAAATCAGGGGTTTTCAACCTTTTTGTCTCCAGGGACCACCGTTTATTCAGCATTTGAGCCACGGACCACCATTTGACTACATTTTCACACCAAAGACCTAAAATGATGAATATTTTAACTCTTGGGAGTGTAAAAATGAAAGCAAGGGTCCATTTGGTTTCATTTTTACACCCTCAAGAGTTACATCTGGTTAACCAACTTTCATTTAGCTTGGGGACCACCTGGAACCCTCTCAAGGACCACTGGTGGTCCCCGGACCACCTGTTGAAAACCCCTGGTTTAAATAATCGGCTGGTGAATCGATTAGGAAAATAAACGTTAGTTGCAACAATATAAACTATGAATATGACTATATACTAGGGATGTCCCGTTACTGTATCGGAAAAAGTATCGGATCGGCCCTTTTTTGTCATATCGGTACATACCGGTTCATATCGGTATCGGCAACACTGTATCGTAAGCAGAAAAGTATCAGTATTGGCCCTCATTTGTCATTATCAGACCATTCAGTATTGGTTAACTGGTGATCTAAAACAGGGGTAAGGGGTTGACACTATGGCAGGTAAATAAAATGTTGTGGAATTTGCATTTGGAGTTGCAAAGTGCACATTTGAGTGAGGAGTCTGCTATTCTGGACTTCATGGACAAAAAAAAAACTCCTAACCCTTCACTTCAGTTGGGTGTAGTTCCCAGTGATGTCATTTTGTAGTTCATGCCCCAGCCCTGTTCTGTAGTTTGTAGTTCTAGGTTGTGACATCTCTCACTAACCTATTCCTGGGATGTTTATATGAGCTTATGTAACTTAGCAGAGCCAACACCGTCTGGTTGCTACGCGACCACAATTTGCAACAACAATGTTGACATTTAGCTGCTCTTTCGCAGACACATTTAACACCGTGTCTGATCAGAGTAAATGTCAACAAACCCAACAGGGTAAAAGGATGAAAATAGGATGCAAAAACAAAAACCATGAAAGTGGCTGAAAGGTGGAATGTAGATGCAACACCATAGATGCATTTATGTCAGAAAATGTGTGCAAATCTTTGAATATGATATCTGTATATTTTACCGTGAATGTCCCTGGAACAACATGATGGTAGACAGCCAATTTCAGTACATATCATTTTGTGGAAATAGTTTGATAACCAATGCTATAGAACAGTGGTTTTCAACCAGTGGTCCGGGGACCACCAGTGGTCCTTGAGAGGATTCCAGGTGGTCCCCAGGCTACAGGATGGAAAGTTGGTTAACCAGATGTAACTCTTTGAGAGCGTAAACATGAAACCAAATGGACCCTTGCGGGTCCATTTGGTTTCATGTTTACACTCTCAAGAGTTAAAATATTCATCATGTGAATTAGCCCAAGTCTACACAACTAGAGAATGTACAAGATTAATGGTCACTTTGATCTGTATGTTTGACTGTTTTGTTTCCCCAAATCCAGCCTGGTATTACAAAAACAAAAGAAATCTTTAGTTTCCGGGTGAGTGAGGCTAAAATTTCCCCTGGTGGTCCCTGGCTCAAAATCTGAATAAATAGTGGGCCCTGGTATCAAAAAGGTTGAAAACCACTGCTATAGAAACATACTAGGGTTTTGCTGCTTTTAGAAGCAGGTCTATTGGGGTTCAAAGCAAAATAGTTTCCACATCAATGCAGAGGTTCATTCTACTGTCCACTGTTATACTAACACTTATTAGGTTGTCTTGAAACACATCCATAAAACTGGTGGAATTATCACATTGCTGATCTAATCTAATCTAATCTAATCTAATCTAATCTAATCTAATCTAATCTAATCTAATCTAATCTCTGTGTTTCTACACAGATCTCCTATGATGAAGAATTCTCAGAACCACGTGGGACAGAGTTCAGCTGGATTTGCTGCTCAGGTAACCGAAAACCTACAGTTTGGTGTGAACAACACGTGTCATATTTCAATATTGCTTAATTAAATGCAGTGCTGTAGTGGTACTTTTAGAAGTCCCCTTAAAGAGGAGTTCCACCCATTTTCATTTTTTTTCTGAGAGCGTACAAATGTGAACCAAATGGACCCTAGCGGGTCCATTTGGTTCCATTTGTACGCTCTCAGAAAAACGGAAACTCATTAACATGGTGAAACACATCTTGATGATGTCATCAAGATGCTAATGATTTTTTTCACCTTTTTTTCACCTCCATTTCTAGGAAACACAGAATGAGGGATTTTTTTTTCATCATGTCCACACAACATATCTAAGGTGTATTTATGTGAAATATTGAAAATAAGTGGATGCACACTCGCATGCACAGTGGCATTTGTAGCAAGTATCGCATGTTGAGAACGATTCTTTAAAATGCCTAATTGTATCCATAAAAGAAATTGACAAGACAAAAAAACATGGGCCTACTTTTCCCCACAAAAATATCTTAGATGTGAGAAGTGGGGGGGACTCCGTCCCCCCGTGTCCGCCCTCCACTACACCCCTGATTAAACGCTCTAATAATCTAATAATTCTGTGTTGTTGTTCGTATTATTTTTCAGAGCGCCGGTGCAGAGTGCAGTTCCTCCTTCCCCCTGTACAACCCGGCCTCGTCACTAGGGGGCAGCATCCCCATGCACTCCCTGCCTCAGCTGCTGCAGGACCAGATCAACGGAGCCTTCTGCTTCGGCGGGGCCGGGTATCAGAGTGACAGCAGTGCCACCCAGAGTCCACCATTGTAAGTGTCATTTTTGTAGTATTTATTTATTTATTTATTTATTTATTATCTATTTATTAAGGATATTTACTGACCTGCTACTGCAGTTCGCTGTAAAAAAAAAATAAATAAATAAAAAAGTGCATTTACAGTGAGGACCATCAGGAACCTTTTGCGTTGCCCATAAATTGTACTTGTTTAACTGTAACTTTCTGTATTGTACGCAACGTCTTCTGGTGTTCTAAGCATTATAGCTATTGAAAAATAGCAAACCTACAAGCTACAATTTTTCAAAAATTGTGAAAGGGGCAGGAGAAAATGGTTTGGGCGCAACTTCATCAGCCGTGTCGTACCCATATCATTTTCAGTTACAGGATGTATATCAAGTGAAGTGAAGCATCAATAATAACATCAGTTGTTGTTGAAGTTGCAACAGACACGCAGCATGCACAAAGCTAAAGGTCTGACTCAGAGAGCTTTCTGTTTTCAATGATGAAATGCTAATGATGACACAGCTGTAGTTAGTTAGTAGCAGTAGTAGTCAGTGTTGTAGTGGTACTTTTAGAAGTGGGGGGACGCCTCTGAAAGGGGAATTCCCCCCATTTTGTTTTTTTTTCCTGAGAGTGTACAAATGTGAACCAAATGGACCCTAGTGGGTCCATTTGGTTCCATTTGTACACTCTCAGAAAAAAGGAAACTCATTAACATGGTGAAACACATCTTGATGATGTCATCAAGATGTATTTCACCATGCTAATGATTTTTTTCAGACCCAAAAATATTTTAGATGTGAGAAGTGGGGGGACGCCGTCCCCCCGCGTCCCCCCTCCACTACACCCCTGGTAGTAGTGTTTCAAATCATTTTAAATAAGCACATTAATTTGAAATATCTTGGGTTGTTTTATATGCCATCGTGTTTGGTGGGGCAGTCAGGGCATTTAGGGGAACATTGCCTCCCCATACTCATGCCTAGATCTCCCCCTACGTGAAACTTTGATGAATGAAAATAGCTAAATATTCAATCTGTTTTTTTTTGTGTCCCCACAGCAGCATCAAAGAGGAGCAGGAGGACGAGGAGATCCGCGTCCACTTCCCCTACGAGTCGTCCAGCAGCGGAGAGGACAGCCCCTCCCCCGAGGACCACATGATGCACACCTCCTCCTCCGACACCACCCTGGCTCTGGACCGAGTGCCTTCCCTCTGACCACCATGACCCCATGACCTTTAACCCCTCACTGACTGACCCACTGACTGACTGACTGACCCACTGACTGACTGGGCTCTGATGATAATAATAAGAAGAATAATAATGCTCAGTGTTGTTGGTTTAACCTCGCAGAGCCCCTCATTGCTCTGTGCTTTTATATCTAACCCGTTCATTTAGCCCATTGTGTCCTGTCTAGATTTCTAGTTTCTGAATAACCTAATATTCAAAGGTTTTCCACGATTTTTCAAAAATAGCAGAGATACAAGCTCATAGCGCGCCACTCGGTGGCGCGCTATGAGCTTGTAGATCTGCTATTTTTTCAATAGTTAAAACATAATGCTTCGAACACCAAAACGCGTTTTCTAAGGGTTAGAGCAGTGGTTTTCAACCATTTTGATTACCAGGGGCCCACATTTTATTCAGCATTTGAGCCACGAAGGACCACCATTTGAGGACATTTTAGCCCCACAGCTAAACAAAAAAACACCTGACATCATAATAATATGATATCAAAGGATGAATTTAATTGTTTTTAAAAGGTCAGATATTCTTATCAAATTGGGATGCATTTACAAATTAAATTCAGAACGTATTTTTTTTTTTTTAATCCCTAGTTGGCTGTGCCATTTTATGTTCCATAGCAGCCTCCCTTATGTACTGGATCTGCTGTTCCATACAACTTGTTGTATTTAAGGTTCCTGGACAGTTTGCAGCTCTGTGAGGTTAAATCAACACTTTGAGTATTTTAGCGTGTGAAGGTCTGTCTCTCGATCTTCTAGCAGAACACACATTTCTATCTGGGGGGGTTAATAATGAACTGTGTATTTATCAGCCTTCGGTTGTTGTACAGACAAGACCAAACCTTTATGTTCTTAAACAGACACAGTGTCATAAATATGTTTATGATAAAAGGAGCCCAATCTCACCCAAACACTGGGAAAAATCTGTGCACGCACTACTAGAAAACCTCAAAATATCTGTATTACATCAGTGGTTCCCAAATCGTTTTGATACTGGGGGCTAAATGATAGCTTGGAACCAAATGGACCATCACAGGTCTCTTTACTCAGAGACTGTACAGATGGAGTCAAATTTACCCCTTAGGTTAGGGTCACATTTTGTTCTAAATTTGTTAAATCAGACATTCATTTTACAATATAAATTGGGGGTCCCAGAGATGATGCGTTTCTTAGGTTGGCAGGTTAAGTCAGAGCATGATCAGCTTAAGATGCTAACGGAGTGCCTCCATCCTCATCTGTGCTCTATGGTTACCATGCATGTCAAAATGAGAAATCCTTGAAACAAAACGGGTAGAGAATCAAGGATTTCACTGCAATACAATGGTGAGCACTTGAGATTGTCACTGTTACCATCTGACTGCTCCTGACTTCATTTAAAAATGTGTCAACTTTGCGGTACCACTTTTTCTGGTGCTACCAGATACCTACCACAGTGGTACCACCAGTGACAATCTCAACTGCTCACCACTGTATGTAGGGATTTGGGAGGTTTCCTATTAGTGTCTTTGTGTGTGTACATACAGTATGTATGGAATCGCCAATCCGTGTTATTTCCCAGTGATTGGGTGAGAGCGGGTCGGATGAAGATCGTTTTGCAGATGTTATTCATCGTGGTAAAGATGATTTATAAATCTATGAATCATCGTTATCATAAGAGTGATGATTTGCAGATGTACTAACAAGACAGACAAGGATGTCTGAGTCAAGAGGAGGAGAAAAAAGCAACCAAGCCAAAGGAAAAGGGAATATTATTAATATTTATGGTTTAAAAGCACTTCATAACAAAACGTTTCATTTATGGTAGCTTTACACTATGTTGGATGAATCCCTCATTTATTTTATATTTTATTTTAATCCTCACTTGTTATTATTATTACTACGAAAAAAAAATCTGTTCTGTAGAGTAAGTTTAAGATTATAATGTACACTGCCAACACGAGCTGATTTATTTGTATTTAACATAATTATAATGATCTATTGATTAAAAAACAGCAACAACTGTAATCTTTTCCTTTTTTTTCTCACCCCAACGTTGGATTAACATTAACATGATATATTTGCTCTGCCGGAGCATGTAAACCTACGTAAATATGATTATAGCATTATCGTGATTGTAAAACAATACCTCTATGAATAATAAATTCTTCATGAAAAATACAAGTGTTTGTGTCTGATGATCGTGTATGACATAATCAGAGCCATAGCATAAGACGGAGTTCTGACAACTCTGTTCACTTCATGGAACCAGTCCAATGGCGGCTCTTCTGCGTACATCCAGACTTCTGCAGGCTAATCCTGGGCCGGAAATTGGCAGAAATGCATTGGAATCAGTCAAAAGCCCAGCTTTAATGAGCTTAAATCTGTTTATTGTAGATAGTGCTGTAGTAATAGCACAACATAAACATTACAGAGACCTAACTTGTTACTGTACAATACTTTAAAACACTTGGTATGTTGCACACATTTATGCGCCACATGTATCAGCAGCTATTAGATGCTGATATTTGTGGCACCCTCTTTGATAATGTATTTCCAATTCCAGTTTGTCCCTATTCAGGCTGACTGAATAGCGCTCAAGCGCTCACTTTCTAACCTCTCAATGTTGCAACTTTGTCTATACTAGCCTACTCTATGTCTATGGCTCTGCTCTTAGGGCAGTTTCACATTGCTGTATGTCCCCAGGTGCTAACTCTGGGCCACTTGGCAGATGTTGTGATGAATCTGCATGTAGTCTCAAGACAGATTGACGCGTACTCAGACATGGATCACTGCAGTGTGCATATGTGTTGCATGAAGTATACTGAAGAGTCATGACCAATGTGAATCATGGCCCGCCAGTGGGCTCCAGACAGTTGTATTTTTGAATCAATGAATCAAATGGACCCGGTGTAAAATGGGAATCTGCCTTTAAGCCCCTCTGCTCCAAACTCTTCAGATTAATGCCGCAGCATGCCTCGTCTTCAACCAGCCTAAATGTAACCCCCTTCTCCACCCACTCCATCTATTGGCTCCTGGTTACTGCCAGCAAACCCTACAACAATACATGAATCCGAACTCCCATTAATCTGACCTTTGAAACTTTTTAATGTGTTTTTGCTTCTATCAATTTCACTTTCATCTATCTATTTGTAATTTTATTCTTTCCCATGGAGGAACCACTTGTGTTCAGTCAAAATGCTTTTAAGAGCTTTTTAAATCATCTCGGATGTTGTGGAAAGATGATAGTGTGCTTTCACATAGTTATTGAATAAACTCTGATAGTAGGGCTGCAACTAACAATTATTTTCAGAATCGATTCATCGGACGATTATTTAAGCGATGAATCGAATCATCAAGTTATGACACTTCTTTACCCATCACCTTAAAATATATATTTCATGTCATTTTAGATATGTTCCATCTGACAACAAAGAAAATGTGTTCAAAATACATTTGATTAGCTGCTAATTAGGCTGCTTTTCAAATAAAAAGCCAAACACAATTAATATTGTTCTTGACACTATAATCATTGCCACTTTTTTTGCTTTTCAGTCGCCACTGTGCAATACAACTATCATCAGATTGTAAGGGTAGAGAGATGGATCACTGCTCTTGAGTTTAGTTACATCACACTGGAAAAAGTAGTTAAGTGTGAAAATACCTCCAGTGTTTAGTTCCGGTTCGGATTAACCGAACACAAAATAGTTGACAACTATAATCAATTTGATGACAATAAATTGATTAATTGTTGCAGCCCTATATGATAGGTTTGGCTTGAAATTAACCGTGAGGATGTGAGTTTAGATTCGGAGGGTTCCAGAGATACACACATGGAAAGGGGTCCTGCATATTATAAAAAAGTGTTCCTCAGATTGGGCTCCAGGGACCCCAGGCCCATGGGTCCCTATAACATTAATCTTCTCTTCTTGGGGTGCCTGAAGCAAATCTTTTTCAGATGGCAGGTGACAGCTAAATACATATATAATGCATGGCTACATTTCTCTATATATACAGTATAAAGTCATATTATTATAATGCTCCATCTGTACTGTATCTATGCTGTTGTGCCATCATCAGTGCCTATAATGGAACAATCAGGGAGGACATTAAAAACAGATTTCAGGCCAAGTTTCCTCTGATCACATTGTTTATTGGACCATTTGAGTTTCCACTGGATCACATTATTTATTGAACCGTTCCTGTAGAAAGAGCATAGTGAAAACATTAGAGATGAGATGAGCAATATGGCTGTTTCTCATGATTCATATTTCATCAGCACTGTCTGCTAGTACTAGTGCAATGTGTTGCTGAATACTCTGAACACTTATATCACAGTCTTTCTGCAGAAGCAACTCAATCATTTGAAATTCAATAGATTATATATTTCATTGGATGCCTTTTTCATCAAATTATTGATTTCTTTACATGTTCTCTTTATTAAGTCAGCCTATGTCAGTGGTTCTGAAAGTGGGGTCCAGTCCTTGTGTGGATTCCAGTCCCCAACCATGCTAAATAGGTTCAACATGAAAATACCATCAGTTTCAGGTCATTTTGAATAAAGCTCACTGGGGTCCCTCCCCATAGCACAATATACAATAAACCTCGAGCTCTACAGTATATTATAGTGTGTTGTGCCACAAACTCCTCATGTTCCCAGTCCCTCCCCTGCACGACATCATAGGGCAATTAAGGGCCAGGTGTCTACCTCAGCCAGCAGCCAGCACACGTGTGGGTGGTTCCAATCAGCCCAGCTGCTCCCCAGTCAGCATCAACACAGCCTGCCTATATAAACAGCTGAGAACTGGCACCTGGATGTTGACTATACTGTATGTGGTTAGTGAAACCTTCAGTCTAGTATACTAGTCTATAGCGTACACCGTACTTCTCTAGTAATGTTTTGTATCGTAGATCTGCTAGTTTTGTTTTTTGAGTTTTTCTTTTGTTTTGCTTGCTTACTTACTAGTCCTTTTTGAGCTATTTTGAGCTTTTTGAACTTTTGAACATACTTCTGCCTCAGTGTATTTGCTTTTGGGGTTCCTGGCACACTTGGCTATTTAACTCATTTGGTGCCTTGAGTGCAACAGTGGGGTGAAATCCCAGTGTGTCCTTGGGCAAGACATTGAACAACCCAAGTTGCTCCTGTTGTGCTTGTTGTGTACTTGCATGGTTTCTTCCACCATCAGTGCATATAAATGCACCGTAGTTGTATGTCCTGTAATGCAATGTACACTCAACAAAGGCGATTTTTAATGATGTGTATAAAGTGCTAAAAGATTGAAATTCAACTCCTGTAGGAAACCTCATTAAAAAAAAAACGGGTCAGGGACAGGGTTACTAAAACAAGCACAATTTCATCATGCTTTATGTAGTATGTGATATGTCTAACTATTTGGTTTTCGTGACACTGAATCCATTGCAAACATTAGTTTTGCAAAAAATAAAAATAAAAGAAAAAATAAAGCCATAACACTTGCTTCAAATGACATTTTGCATGTTTTGCCTTCTATAGGTTAGGGAATGATACCCCGACTTTGACCTGTTTTTTTTTTCCTTTTAGTACATGTTATTAGACAGAAACACGCTGAAGAAATTTCTTGGTAACAATTGGTTTGGTTTCATTTTATGCTCTCAAAACATTACATTATTGTTAAACATCTGCATATTTATTTACAAGAAATCTACATTTTTAGAGACTGTAGATTTGTTTTAACACTATTTTTATTCTCAATGATTGGGAAATGAATGAAACAAATAAATAATAATAATGTAATAATGCACAAACCTCCCAAACTCTTCGTGTGGGTTGGAGGGTCTATGATGGACCCACCCCAGACAGTAGTGGTGGTCCCTTAGGATACTCTTAGGGTCCGGATGGTGGTCCCCTGAAAACCACTGGGCTAGACCACACACGTCTGGACCACGCTCTGGAGAGCATCAGTGAGGAGTTGGCTAGACTTCACCCCACCACACCATCTAGATTAGACCACACTCTGCATCACACCGCACTACTATACAGGACCAGTCATTCATCTTTGCAGGTTGGTGCTTTCTTCCCCTCTACAACAATGAGTAGATCATAAAGCTGTGTGGAGACCATTAGCTTTAATTCCTTGCATGCATGAATCAAATATTTATAGCTTGTAGGCTAGGCTACTGAACATCATTGTTTGACTGCAAATATTTATTACATGTGTACATCATTGTTTCAGTTTTGTCTTATTAATGTCATTAACGTTGCATATTATGTTGCATATTATATTATATCCAGACAGTGTTATATTTCTATACCAGTGTTGCTTTTTAGAACTTATATAGTATACAAACTGTGAGTGCATTGCTACTGGTTATGATTATATCCCATAATATCTGTGCATCCGATAGCTAACTGTGGCTGAAGTCATTTCATGTAATAATTTCATGTAATAGTATCGACAGATCTATTTACTAATTATGCACCTACAGTCTTTTTTGCATTATATCGATTCTAATATCTACACCCCATCTTGCTCCACCGTAGCTGATATTAAACAGGATTATTTAATGTAATACTATATCTTTATCGGATCACATCTCTCTCCACTGTAGCTGATGTTGAACAGATGGAGTCCACGGTGTCTGCCAGGCTCAATGGTAGGTTTAACACTTTTATAAATGCATACAGTTAAGCTGTTTTAAAATGATCATTCTGAACATTGTTGGTGAGGATCACTTGGAAGGTTGTAGTAAAATCCTCAGTGTGGATTGGCTGTGGGTTTTTGTCTACTGTACGTGTATGTATGTTTTCGAGGTGGTTTTGTGTTCGGGAAGTGTCAGTTTGTTGTGGCATTACTGAATTCAACATATTCTCAACATCACATTGTGATGAAATATGAATGAACATTAAAGGGGAGTGTACAAATGGAACCAAATGGACCCTAACGGGTCCATTTGCTTCCATTTGTACACTCTCAGAATGGGGAGACAGAATGGGGAGACCTTTTTTTATCATGTCCAAAACATCTCTAAGGTATATTGATGACAAAGTAAAATGTTGAAAATGGTTGGAATAGCCCTTTAACTGTCCTTAAAGGAGACTACTGTATATACGCACAGATAAACGTACGCCTAACTAAACAAAGTATGCCTAATCTACAGGGTGATTTTTCTCTTCCAGGAACCAGTGCTGCCCCTCTGGTCCCTACAGCTGTGGTGATGGAGGAGGGAGCTTCTGTCCCACACGCTCCTGCTGCTTCACGGGACCCCCCGGACCCCCTGGACCCCCTGGACCCACCAGGAGACCTGCAGAGTGAAAACGTAAACAACAGCAGCATCAGTCGTTTTTGTGAGGACGATTCATCACATCAGGCTGATTGTGGAGGTATTATTCAGTACGGATTAACTTATACAGCCAGTATGAAATCGCAAACCATAAAAATGAAATGAACGTCTAAGAAATGTCTGCATCTCACCATGTTTAAACAAACCTGGCAAGTTACAAGTATTTCTAGGCTTTCCAGTACTGTTTCTTGTCTGGTAGCCAAATCTGGCGATACATCAGAGACAGAAACAGTAGGCTACATACTGCTGTTTAGGGTGCATCCACACTATTAACTTCTGACGAATCCGATAAGTTTGACGAAATCAGCCAATTTCATCCAAGTGCTGAAAAAAGTTATATGTAGAAAAAATAATGTATATAAAAATTATATACATATATATATTTTTTTCTTTTTTAGGGCTGTTGAATGATTAAAATTTTTAACCAAATTAATCACAGCTTCAACATTAATTTAATTATGATTAATCACCATTCGAACTATGGCCAAAACATGCCTGTTTTCCTTTACAGGATTTGAACATTTAAATTAGAAAAAATACTGAATCTGGGGGTAAAAAAGATATTTATTTCTTAAATATTCATCAAATATGTGATCTAAAAGCACCCAATGCTTGTAGATCTCTCGAGCTATACTCTATGGCTCTGGTTACAGGGAGACACACAGATGTTTCTGTAAAACTCTACCCATTTTTTCAAAGAGAAAACGCTCAGTGGGTCGAGTCAGTGTGCACATGAGTTAATTGCATTATTAGAAAAAAAATTGTGTCTCTCTCCAGATGACTGCGCCACCATCACCCTGTTCTGTCTCCACTGTGACTTCTACAGCATGGTGCTGATGCTTCCTCACACGTGTGAGCGCGTGGTGACCTGCTGCTTCCCGTCCTACCAGCACATCAAAGACACTATCAACGCAGACCAGGCCTCCCAGGGGGGAGGGGCAGGAGGGCAGGGAGGGTGCTGCAACATGGATCTGGACTGTGGGAACATGTGTGGAGGATCCTGCTCGGGTGTCGCAGATATGCTGGAACTGGCCATGGAGATGTCTGAGATCTGTTATCGCTGATGATCTTATAGGGCCCACCGGGAGTTTCTATAGAGGACCCTGTGAACATAATGTCTCCAACAAGCTTTGAACTGAGGAGATAGGACTTTGGACAAAACACCCTGCAAACTGCCACTATTTTTCCGATTTTCGACCACTTTTGTAGAGGTTTGGGTTGTGTAGTGTTGCCTTTCCAGGAGGCAACTCCAAATGTAGACAAGAAATCAATAACAATTGCTCCAGTGATTAGGAAATTGATTCCAAAATATTCCATTCCAAATATGCTCCTCATTGACAAACAGTCAATCAGTGGTTTTCAACCTTTTTGATACCAGGGACCACTATTTACTCATTTTAGCCCCACGGAACCCAAAACTAAAGATTTCTTTTGCTTTTGTCCACAATTCTAGGCTGGATTTTCGATTTTGGATTTACAATCTGAATCCGGAGCCATTGATTTTTTTTTTTAAATGTCATCATCAACAGGAAGTTGCTAATATTATTTTTAAATTTAAGCATACATAAAGCAGTGAGTTTTGTTGATGTTCTACATTATCTGAATCGACTTTCTTTGTTTGTTTACATACCAAAACAGTGACTTTGAGGGCTGTGTCTGCCAGCATACGAGCAAATGAGGAGCAATTTAGATTTTCGATTCCTGTTCAATTATTTTTGATTTCTTGTACACGTTCGTTACATCATGGCAAACCTCTACCAAAGTTCATATTGAGTTGCATCCGTCCAGCATGTACAGTTTTCTACTTCTTTTGCATCAACAGCTTGTAGATCGGCTACAGTGTGACTGAGTAAACGATGATGACGGATCCATTAGACAAAGTGGGGTCCCCCCCCCCCCCCCTTCCACACACACACACACACACACACACACACACACACACACACACACACACACACACACACACACACACACACACACACACACCAGGGTTGTGTGCGAGCTTGAGGGAGTCCCACCGGGGGCCACAACTAAACAGTTTGGAACCAAATGGACACATATATGCACATACAGTATGTCATATGACATATGTCATATGTCAAACTCTAAGCTCACGGACCAAATCAGGCCCGCAATGGGCCGGGATGATATTTAATTATTAGAACTGAACCACTGGTATTTTGCACACACCATGAATGGAACTTATTGTTTTACTTTCTCAGCTTTCAGCTTCATAAAGCAGTGCTTGGTGAGGAAGGATCATAGAACAGAAGAAATTGAGCTTTAATAATGCAATCCGTTTTTGATTGCATGCCGTTTCATCTTTGCATTTATCTTGATATTAAGGACCATTCATGATTTTTGAAAGAAAATGATTTGCTGTTTTCCTGGGATGTCTTCATAAATCAGTGTGTTGAAACAGACCAGTGGCTCTGACCAGTGGCACTTGTACCACTCGTTTTTGGCCCATTGTGTACCTGTATTATGGGTCTGTAACTCTGAGAGGGTAGGCTATAGTCAGTATGCAAATGGACCCTAGCAAATACTGTACATTTGAACACTCAGTTAAATTAACATTGATTTTACAATATAAATTATGTGTCTCATAGACTGACATGCCATTAAATGGGGTGGTCCGTAGACGAACGCATGTCAAATTGGTGGTCCTTGAAATGAAACACAACACAACGTTGAGAATGACTGCTATAGAGCCGTGAAAAAAAAAAAAAAAAACGGGGTCCGCAATGGGGGGGTCCACGGACTAATGTGTTCCTTGACATGAAAAGGTGTGCAGGGAACCACTGCTGGATAAAGTAGATGCTCTGGCCATATACAAGGTTTCCACCTGACGGAGATAATATATTTAATGACAGAATGATGTAATGTTTTTTCCATTCATTTCCTGCAGCCAAAGTGCAAGTTCACCCAAAACCTCTTTCTAATCGTCTGGGAATCAATCAGGAAACCTTTTAACTTCCACACTCACTGCAGTATGTCACTATATCCTGTCAAAACACTAGGGTGTGTGTGTGTGTGGGTGTGGGTGTGGGTGTGTGGGTGTGGGTGTGGGTGTGTGTGTGTGTGTGTGTGGGTGTGGGTGTGGGTGTGGGTGTGGGTGTGGGTGTGGGTGTGGGTGTGGGTGTGCGTGTGCGTGTGTGGGTGTGCACACACTTTATGATGTGCACTGCAGGTCATTAATATTGTATTCAAATTTGTATGTATACCCCTGCAGGCATAATACGGTATTTTAATGTTCTGAGGTTTGAACAAAATGTTTCACACTTCATCCTAACAGGAAGGGTTAACTTCATTCTAAAATGTTGGGAATTTTGAAACAACCCAATGTTTTCTTGGGCTATTTTTTTTTACCCCCAACTGCAAGCTAGCCTATCTTTGGCGTTTGGCTTTCTTGCCCACTTGCTTTCACTCCCACATTCTCATTGGCTGCTGGTGATGACGACTCATTGTTCATTCAAGTATCCCACCCTGACAAGTTCTCAGTATTAGTAGCTACAGTATAGTAGTTACATTTAGTTTTATATATAAACTACAGATAAGTATTTAGAAAATTGCAATACATAAATAAATACAATAAAAATAATACAAATGTCACTATGTATTTTGTGAACTGAACAAAAAAAATGTCTAAAAGGCCTAAAAGTGAAAGTTTTTAGAGGTCTGATCTTAGATTACATGTCTAATCCATGTCTATCCTAGATTAGACGTTGAAACTTGTGCTCAGTGTGGTTTCAAAATAAATTAAATTAATAAAATAAAATTAATTTATTAGGGAAATAAAATTTCCCTAAATAATTCCTCAAGATCATGGGCATCATAATTTTCGGGCCTGCTACATAAAACTCTTGTTGAAATGAAGTTTAGCTTAAAGGAATATATTCTTGGTGTATGCTTCTTCTAGTCCAACTGCCAATTGGTTAGACTAAACTATAGGGATGACTAAGTGATAAAATAAAGCTCACTTCTTCCAAAAGTTCCTAAAATGTAAGTGATCATACCAGAGGTTTGCCCGAGAACCACCAAATATTTTGTGTACTATACATTTTTCATTACCATATCAGACATTGTACTATTAGGAGTACCAACGGCGTGTCATAGACCCTCCCGCTCTAGGGCAAACTGAACCATAGTGGAGAGCTGCGCTGTCCCTGTTGACAAAGTCCCATTCTCTCCTATTGCCATACTGGCCCTAGAACAGGGACCAGGGCTCGAAGCGAAAATGTTTACGCCCATTAGCTGCGTTTCTGTTCCTCTCAATATGGCTTCAGCCTATACCTTTTTACAATTCTGGCATTTAGATGTTCTTAATCCAGATTGACAGTAAGCAAAGAATAACATCAGGTAATACATCATATCCATAGAAATAATAATTTAGCATCGTACTGTAGGTAAACCAATAACCTAATACTCTAAACGGTATTATTTCAAAAAAATCATTGCTTTGGCAGCTTACTGTCTGCAGTAACATGCATTTTCATTTTTTGCTAAACCGAAGTGACAAATATAGTATTGTAGTTGAAATATGCATGTATAACAACACAAAGATTTTCTTAATGACAATTGATTGATTTTCTTTTAATTTCATTACTTTTATACAAATACACTACTGCTAATGTTCTGTTGTTGTCGTGACTAGTGGTCAGTATATTGTAATGACCTTTGTTTGGTTGGTATTGTAGTGAAGGTTTGCTAAGTAAATGTGACAGCACCTGGTACTTTGTGCCTCATGTAGGCCAGGATCAATTTTCTGTTTTTACAGATTATTAAAGTATACAATGTAAGCTTTCATATGATGCATCACTCAAGGAAATTGGAGCATTTATTAGGAGTTATGAGCATTTAAATCAGATCTGATCACAAATTGTCTCTAAAGGCTGTTAAAATGCCAGGTTGTCGTGTGTTTTGTTGTGTGTGGTACAACATGCTTTTTGGTGGATACCAGCTTGCTGTATTTTGTCAATAATAATCTCTCTTATCATGCCATACAGCTAAGCCAACTCTGTTCATTTCATGGAGCCAGTCCAGTGGCGGTGGTTACTGTACAATACTTTGACGATTAACAAGTTGCACATATGCTTAAAATAGCTATTTTATTGTGCCACCCTCATTGAAAACAGTATTTCCAACTCCCGTTTGTCCCTATCCAGGCTGAATGAACAGCAGCTTGAGTAGAGATTCCTGCTCATTATCAATGTAGCCTCACTCTTTGTGACTTTGACTGTGTCCTGTAGATTAGTCTGATCTGGGGTGTGTGGTGTGTGTGTGTGTGTGTGTGTGTGTGTGTGTGTGTGTGTGTGTGTGTGTGTGTGTGTGTGTGTGTGTGTGTGTGTGTGTGTGTGTGTGTGTGTGTGTGTGTGTGGTTCTAAAACTATTTCATATCAAGGATCCTCAGAAATATCTTTATTTGACCACAAACTCAAATACAGTCTCAAATAAATTTGAGGACCCCTGTCTTAGAGTATTGCGCCTGTATGATTGAAAAACTGCAGTAGTTGGCTTTGTTTGGAGGAATTGACACACTGATGAGTAAACATTTCTTTATGGTTGTAATCCATGCCTTCACAATCAAATCAGAACGCCTTTGTTGGTGGGTTGGCCTGTCCAGCACGGCCAGTGGCATGAGGGGGCATATGAGCCCCTTCAAATATAACTGGACAGTGTCCAGTTATATTGTCAGGTGTATCATTTGTAGCTTGTATCGGCCAGTAAATGGTGCATTTAATAGTAGTTCTATTATAGTTACAATCATCATAGTCCTATGTGTGCTACTGAATGAAACAAATGGCAAACCATAGTGGTGGTACATGTACTGTATTTGAAGGGAAAGAATGAAAATATGTATATGAGGAATGGAAATGTTATTTTAGGTAGTTCGGGAAAGAGATTTGTAGGTGGGTTGTCCACCAACATTGCACTAAAATGAATAAAAAATAGCCCCATTTTTTAGGAGTCACGGCTTTGCTGCGAGGACATAAGGGGGCACCCAGCTCTGGTCCAGCCCCAGGGCACCCAGGTGGGCAAATCCGGGCCTGTTGTGCACACACTATTATTGGTTCTCATTGGCTGTGGGACGTCCAGTGATGGAAGGTTATATAGACATTTAAAAAGGTAGCACTTCCTAGTTTCGACATCCACATTTCTCTGCTCCGTGCCCGAGCTAGAGTGCCTTAAAGACGATCATTTTAATCAACAAGCCATTCTCACAATTTAAAGCTCGTTGAAGAACTGTATGCAGTGACCTGATCGAAGTATTCAGTAATTTACACTTGTTGTGCCTCGTCATTACACCCGCATCTCCACGCGACCAGCAGCACAACAATTGTTTTCAGATTCTATGGATGACTGCATATCAAAATGATATGATGCAGCACAGCATGGGGGAGAAGGGGCGTGGTAGCCTGGTGTACCAGACTCTATGTCTATGTTGAAGGTCAAATTCAACTTCAACTCTGCAACTGCGTCTGGCAAGGAGCCTATCTCCACGAGTGTTGAAATACCATCGAGACTTCTGTTTGGTGTCTGAAAACAACAACAGCTTAGGCTTGTTGGAAGAACATCCAATCACAGACAAGGGCGCTACGCAACAGGTAATTTCAGGGAAATTCGAGTCAAGCAGGCATTGTCCGGACTCAGTTGTCGGTTGCATTCATAAGTTGAATGTTGCCAACGACAGATTCCAGGCTAGGGGCGGGGCTGACCGACAGGTCCTCTACCAGTATCGTTCTTGACATGAAAATGTTAGAGAACCAATGATTATTTTTTATTTGCCTGCAATCGGCTTGCACTTGGGTAATTCTGTTGGAGAGTAACAGACAGCTATGTATTCCATACTATCATTCCTGATTGTTGGGGCATTGTGGACAGGGAACTGTGGTGAGTATTGTATTATTATATCAACTGATTCTAAACAGCTTTGTTTTTATCTTTTTGTAAAGTCTTTATTACTTGCAGTAAGTATCCTATACTGGAACCACTATTGGAACAAGACATAAACATGTATCAAAAATAAATGTATCATCTGTGCAGCCATCAAAATGTCAAAATTGTAAATTGCTTTGTACAGCTCAGAAGCAAGCTGGAGATGACAAATCATTAAAGCTCATCAGTGGTAAAAGTGGATACAGCTTTGACAGTGACGACTTCCTGTTCTTTGATCATATAAATAAAAGCTTGATCACCCTCCGTGACCTTGGAGTTCCTGTCAAGCAGAAGTATATTGACTACAGGCAAGACCAACACGAGAACAGCAGTGAGTATATGATTTTGCACTATATAACATTATTAACAACTTTGATCATTGTTACTGTACTGTGATGTGCTATGATGTAACTTCTTTTTCAGTTGGAGAAAAACCCTGCTTACAAAGTCTGGGAAAAATGTCACCAGTGGTCATGCAATTACACATCATGTCTGGGTTCAAGCTGTTTGCCTGTGTGTGCATGTGCACCGACCGATTTATACTTTGAATACACTTTATACTGTATATTCCGGAGTCTTTGTGTATTCCGGACTCTTAACAGGGTTTGCAAAAAAAAAAAAAAAAAAAAAAAAAAAACAACAACAACAACAACAACAGACTGGAATCTGAAGCAATGGTAACCAACACTGTTGTCCAGCACACACCTCCCAATCTTGACCAGTCAATCTAGTTATTCCCTCGATTTCCTAACATGAAACAAAATATGAAATATTTCACAGAAATTGCATGATCAAAAATATTAAGCACTCTCATATATTTTATTTCTGTCTGTAACATTATTATTATTAGTTTGTTCTTGTTCGTGTATTACAATGTTGTTGTTGTTGTTGTTTTTTTTTTCATTTGGTTTTTAGCACTTCATTGTATATTGTAAAATGTATTGTAAATCCTGATTAAATTGTACACTTTTTACCATTTTAAGTAGCTCTGGATCAAGAGCGTCTGCTAAATGCCTAAAATGTAAATTGTTCTGTATGCTTACCTTCTTGTCTTTCTTTTTTACTTCCAGAGATCAACTCTGTCATCTTTATTTTATTACTTTTGTCCGAGCCTGTCAACCTCCCAGGGATCCATGCGTGCACAGCCATGGTCCTGCTGCGTGAGAGAATGTTTATCTACTGTGACAGCTCCATTAGGAAATGTGTCCCCAAGCATCCGTGGCTGCAGCTGTTGTCGGAAAGCCAGATATGGTTTCCTATAAATGAGAGATTCAACGAATTGGTGGAATTGTCCAATATCACCATGGAGAATATCCTAAAACGAAGCAATGATACTGGTGAGACATCAGAGCATTTCATATACCATCTATCTATATAATTCTAGGAATCATGTCTGTCCTGACTCCTGTCTGTTATTTGTCCGCATTTGTCTAATGCCACGGCGCACGGATAGCCTCAATGAACGTCGTGTAGCACAGCCCTGTCATCCAGCATCATTTGTGTGCTACTTACAAACACCAAACATTATACCAATCACACACACACACGCGCGCACGTGTGTGTGTGTGTGTGTGTGTGTGTGTGTGTGTGTGTGGGTGTGGGTGTGGGTGTGGGTGTGTGGAGTGGGAATGCAACAATCTTCAGCTCACTATCTATAGATCATATATATCTATATTTCCAGATCATATTACACAACCGGTATAGGACTAGTAGAGTTAAGTTACTGTATATATAAGTTTTAAAGTTAACTCAGTGTTAATGACTGTTAAAGTCATGTATTGCATGACCTTTGCTATGACCTTTACTTGTATTGATGCTCTATAAGTTGTTGAACCTCCCCCTGTCATTCCATTTTTAACCTTTTCACCAGGTTTACACACTCTTCAGTATCGCACTGTCTGCACGGCTGGGAAGCAGGTTGGACATGATGAACCATTAGAGTTCATCAGTGGCACAGCGGAAATCGGCTATAAGAGTGGCGACTTTCTTTCCTTTGATTTGGAGAATAATAATTGGGTCGCCCATGATGACGTTGCAGTTCAATTTAAGCACATGATTGACAAAGACGAGAATCTGAACAACCGTATCCAAATGTTCCTGCGGGGGGATTGTGTTGATGTGTTAAATAGGTTTCGTTTCGACGAGCAATACAGCAGTGAGTATTTTTATATAGCCTCACTACTACTGTAATGTGTTTTACAGGTAGCACTAGGATGGATACAAATACCAAAAGACCACAAAATATCAAATAATATCATCCTTTATCAAAGGATGACTGTGTGAGATTAAAATGGAAACCCTCTTTTGGTAAAGTGGAACATACTTGGTGTTTTATTGGTTAATCAATAAATATTGTTTTATAAAGAGATTCAACATAATGATATCATATTACAATATTTATGGAAAATGTAAAATGTGACTAAAATTAAAAGCAACATTACGCAAGTAAACTTTTGACAAATGATTGATGGACCTGTGAAGTAATAACATAATAAAATGTAATAATAAGGGTAATGATAATAATAATAATGAAGTAAAACAAAAATCCTTACAATGCCAAATATGGCTTAATTGTGTCCTTGTGTCTTCCCATCCAGGTGCAGTTCTCCATGTGTATGACAAGAAGAACAACAATCCAGACTTCCTCACTTTATACTGCATGGCAACAGGATTCCTCAAAGGAGTGACCCTGAACATCAGGAGAGATGGGAGGCTGGTGGATCAGCAGGACGGCATGAACACTACTGGTGTTCGACCCAACGGTGACGGCACTTACCAGATCATGAATCGAGTGGAGATTTTAAGATGTGACACTGCCAGATTCACATGTGAGGTGATAGAACATGCAAGTGGCAGGCACAAGGTCAAGGATTGGGGTAAGAGGCTTGTTTGCATTATGCCATTGGATCATTTTCTAAGCGTCACATGTCAAGTTTTTATTTATTTTATTTAATCTTTAATGAAGGTGTAACCTGCATGCTCTGTTGGAGAAAGACCCTGTTTACAAAGTCTGGACAAAATGTTACCAATAAAGCATGTAACATGATCATGTCTGGGATTTAGGGCTCCCTGGCTGCCATAACATACCAGCTATTGTTGGTGGTGTTTTTGCTGGTTTGCTGCTGCTGGTGCTGGTGGGAGTCTCAGTGCCTGTGATCATCCATGTGAGGAGAAAACGAGGTTGGAATAATTTCACAATAACTTTATTTTGTATGGTTAGTAGTGGCTTCTCTTTAAAGTTGTGACTATAGGTAATGGGTGATTGCAAGCTCATGTGTTGTATGTCAAAATGAATATACTGTATATATCTATATATTAGGCTACTTCTATCTACAGTATGTTTAGCCATGATATAAAGGCATGTTTATCTTAAAAAGTGACCTGACCTGATATCATTGTTTTATTTCCAGAGAGTGATAATGAAACTTCCAGTGCCACTGTTAATTTCCCGCTCTAAACCAAAGTGGTATGATTTATGCATTCATGTATGTTGAACTTTAGACCATATGCATGTTTTCCCTAAATTTGCTGTCACTGTACACCCGCACTTTATCACACGCAAAAAGTCAAATGTTGACATTTTTCCAGACCCCAGAACAAGTCAGTATTTGACTTTCCAAAGTTAAATAGTGACTTTCTGAAGAGGGTGCTGTTTTACTTTTGTCTTGCAAAAGAATTGCATCAAAATAGGAGCAGCATTGTAAAACTGTGCCCAATCCTAACCTCAGTAAAACTGCCTAAACCTAACCTCAGTAAAACGATGCCTAACTGTAAACCTAACCACAGTAAAACTATGCCTAACTGTAAACCTAACCACAGTAAAACGATGCCTAACTGTAAACCTAACCACAGTAAAACTATGCTAAAATCTGCTGGGATCACGGTGGCTCAGGAGGTAAAGCAAGTTCGCCAGTAGTCTGTAGGTTTGTAGTTTGGATCAGTGCTGCTCCTATTTTGATTTTTGATGATTTTTTTTGCAAGACAAAAGTAGTGTCGACTGTGTCATCAATGAACCTTACTTCGTATAATTCCTCCTCTCCTTCAGTTTTCAGTTCCAAATTTGCATTTCGGCATTGAATGAAAACAAGCCTGCACGTTTTATCAAGCATCACTATTATAATGACTCAAACATAAAATAATCTGCAGGACATTGTAGTACTGCAGCTTAACTGCTTTCAAGTCCTGAAAGAAATGACAATGGTGGTTATGGTGATTGAGGCTCAAACCATTAGAAATAACCTTGAGGGAAATATACAATATGATATTAAGTAAACTATTAAGACCTATGTACATATTGACATGCACTTCAAATCTTCCTTTTCGATGCAGGTTCCACTGACACCAACAGGGTACTTTCTATACCCTTGGATTTTCACTTCACAATATCATTTAAAGGTAGAAGCTTGTGATGTATGATGCCAGAAATACACAGTTTTTTTTTTTTTTTTTTTTTTTTTTTTTTTAGGTAAACCTACTGTTTAGGTATAATTTTGTGCTGCATACATACTGATTTGTGTAATATAGGATTTCTGGAGCCATCCAAGTGGGTCAATGACATCAGTACAGACTTCAGTGGTGCTTCAGAAATCATGCTCACTTGACTCCTTCCTAAAGTTCCTGAAATCTATCCAAAGTGTCCTTACCTGAGGATTTTCCCAATAACCACCAAATATTTTATGTACTATGCAGTTTTCAATACCATATTAAAAATATAATAACACATTTTATGTATATTGTCAACATGATTAAGTTATATGCTTCAGCCTATACCTTTTTACAATTCTGGCAGTTAGCAGACATTCTTATTCCAAATTTACAGTAAGCAAAGAATAACAAGATAATTCATCAAATACATAACATAGTAATTTAGAATCAGATTATATCAGAATATCAATACTCTGTACATGTAGAATGAAACTGTACGTGCTATAGAATGCTAGGTCTACAAATGAATTTGGAAGCTAGCCGTCTTTTGCAATTTTTGGTCATATTGTTTTTTATTTGTTTGTTTGTTTTTTGCTCTCATTTTTTCTACTCAAATCAAAATGACAATCATGGCATTGTAGTTGGAATAGGGTTAGATCGTATGATTCCCACAAAGTGCTTTTATACAAATAAACTACTGCCAATTGCTGGCTGTTATTGTGATTGGTTAGTTCAAGATGTGCTTTTCATCTGCCACGGATTGATGTTAGGAAGAATATGTTCCAATATTCTGACTCAAGTTGCGTGTTCCATTCAAGTGCAGTAATATTAAAGCAAATCAACACATTTTACATTATAAGTCATCTAAGAAACAATGAAGGAAAATAAAATGGTATACATGGTATACATTGGTATACATTACATTATTAACAGTCTTTGAGCTAGAGATGTAATGAAGTGAATTCATTTTCATTTTCAAGTTTCAGACATTTCAACCCAGGATGAACACATTCATTGTAATGAGACCTTATTTTAAGTGTAGTCATCATAGTGTTACATTCATTAATGCAGTATTAAGAACAAACCCACATCCATTTTACATCATCTTAAATCATCTAAGAAATGCAATGCAGGGAAACAAATACATTCTTGAGTTGAGATGCAATGAACTGAGTCAATTTTGATTTGGCCACGTGAAATACAATACAATTGAGAAAGCGACTCATCTTGGTTCAACAGAACTATATACCGGAACATTTTACAGAAACTATTTTGGAATGGTAGTGCAATATTGGACTGACAGCTTTTTATTTTTCAACAGTCTTTAGATGTAAATTGCAAATTCTGGATATTTAACAGTAATACCCAAGGATTACTGTATCTAAGAAGAAATTTCTCTGAGTGTGGCAACCTTTAACAGAATGTAGGAGCAGAACTGGTTCACCTGCTTAATGTTGTTATATCTCCTACAATGGTGCCACCCCTATTTATATTTATGCCAAGGCAGACCATTTGCATGCCAAGGCAGGCAAATGGTTAGAACATAAAAGGTCCAGACATATGACTAGTTGCTCTTACCTGTGATCATAAAAACCATGAATTGTACTTCAGTATGACCAGCTTTATTTGAGGAATTAGGGTAAACAACAGTTTTTGTTTCATCTCTGTTGGGGAAAGACCCTGTTTATACGTTGGAACGAATATTAACAATAAGCCATGTAATGCAATTACACATTCATGTCTGGGATAAATAAGCACTCTGATGATTCTGGACCAAACATTGAATCTACTGCTGGTGGTGTTGTTGCTGGTTGTGGGTGTCATATCAAACACATCACTGTAGTGAGATGAGTACACGGTCTCATTTTATCATTACTGCATAGGATGATTATATGTCATGTGGCAAATCTGTCTCTCTATGTCAGGAACTGTTTTTTGTTCGTTTGATTTTTGTTTTTAAATGCTGTACATACACCGAAGAAAATTAAACATGTAAAACGTAATCTGCGGAAAATTAAACATGTAATCAGAAAACACATACACAAAATATGAGGCAAGACCACAACTCAGATTAAAATGTATCATGATTTTGCTCAAGTAGGAACCTATAGGTCAACAAATGGGCAGTCACAAAATGAAACTCCCGACCCACACAGGAATGGAGCAAATACACAAAAATGAGATCACAAACACCTGTTAGGAATGTTTTGAATGTTTATACCAATAATTTCCAGGACAATCTCAAGTTTGTGTGTGTGTGTGTGTGTGTGTGTGTGTGTGTGTGTGTGTGTGTGTGTGTGTGTGTGTGTGTGTGTGTGTGTGTGTGTGTGTGTGTGTGTGTGTGTGCGCATTGCATTTACTAGAGCAGTGCCTGTCTGTCTGTCTTTCTGTCTGTGGATGAGACACACATAGGCCACACAGACAGATAAGTATCAGCCATACTTATACTGTAGATTTGTAGAATGTAGATTGTCTATCAGATATAAGCATACAGTGATACAATTCACTATACAGCCCTTCTGCATGTCAGATGATAAACTGAAATCTATGAAATCTGAGGGCCTACAATCTCAGTGAATCATAGATTGCATGAGATAAACGAACAACCCCTGGTAGTCTCAGAGCTCCAGGAAGGTGAAAGATGAGAAGGTAGATTTTGCGGCGCTTCTAAAGTGTCCGGGAGGCTGAAAGTGAATCAATGTGAACTAATGTAACACCACAGAGGCATTATGTCTTCACCTCAACATTCCATCACGTCTCTTCAGATGAACGCTTGATCGATAAAATGCCATAAGTGTGTTTAAGGACTTTATATCGATATTCGCTGTCGTCTTCATGTCTGCACTCTGTTATTTGACAGAACTGGCACATCTACTGGCCGTACGGGTCCAGTTTCACACCCGTAAGGGTTCGATTAGAACCCACTTCTGGATCCACAAAGGTCCCTGGAACGGTAACAGGAAGGATCGGTCCAAATAGTGAAGATAGACAGAGTTATACGCTGTCACAAACTCAGTGTCTCACCACGTTAATGATTTTTTCTTTTAGGACCTATTTTTCTGAGAGTGTAGGCCTACAATGAAACCAAATGGATCTGCTAGGGTCTATTTGGTTCACATTTGTGCACTCTCTGGAACATTTTGGAAATGTCCCTCTTTTGTCCCTCTTTTAGGCTGCAACAGCCCTCCCAAGAGCTCAGGTTTCTGACCCCTCAATGTTGCGACATTTCAGCTGGTCCGAGTATTATTGTGTTAACCGTGAGCCAGCATGCACGGCATCAGTACTGTGACTGACCAGAATGGAGCAGAGCCTTCATTAGTATCCTTAACTGTTGTGCCACACGCACAACTGTTGTGCCCCCCCCCACCCCTGCATGACATCATAGGGCAATTAAGGGCCAGGTGTCTACCTCAGCCAGCATCCAGCACAGGTGAGGATGGTTCCAATCAGCCCAGCTGCTCCACAATCACTATCAACAGAGCCTGCCTATATAAACAGCTGAGAGCTGGCGCCTTGGACGTTAACTACCGGTATATGTGGTTAGTGTAACCCTCAGTCTAGAATACAGTCTATAGCGAACTTTCTCTAGTGTTTTATTCATTGTAGATCTGCTAGTTTTGTTTCATGAGATTTCTTTTGTTTTGTTTACTTACTGGTCTTTCTCGTTCGTTCCAGGCTCGATCCCTCCACCAAAACCAGTGTCTCCCAGCTCCACCCCTCTCCCGGAAATCCCACCAAGTTTCTCTACATAACGTTTGTTTCTTTAAACAAAGAACTGTTTGAGTATATTCCCGCCTCAGTGTCTTCAGTGAGTTCCTGGTAGCCTGGCTCAGCCCCGACTCAGCACCTTAAAAAATACTAGCTTATTTTTTCCCTGTGATTCAAGGACTGGCTTCCCTGCCTTTGGGGCCGTTTGTGCTGGTTAGAAATCCAATCCCAGCACCTGATTGGCCAACAGCCCTGTCAAACTCTTCGACCTCAACATCGTCTAGGGTAGAGCACTATAAACGAGAGTACTGACACGCTTTGAGCCCTGCACTGGAGCTCTGCTGTCAATGCAAGTGGATGGGCGAGAGTGGTTTGTTTGGAACTCACAGGAGTCGCATGTGCTTTTCAGCCAATAGCCACCAGTACGTGTACCTTTGAGCCAATAGGTGTCTCTGTTCAGCCGTAGCATTGGGAGCAATGGGAGTGGCAGTACTCTCTATTGTCGAACTCTAGTCTAGTGGTCTTAGGGGTTCATATGAACCAATCACCGTGAAGAGTGCCACTTTGACCACGCCCATCCCAGAAACTGCTGTGGAGTAGAGCGACTTCAGTCTGAACTAGAAACAAAATTTCTAAGAAATTTTACTGTGTGCCTGCCACTCGCCAAGTGTGTGCAAACTTTCGCGGGAGTTGGCATGCTAACATGCTATGCTAACGTAGTAGCAAACCCTAAATAGTATCAACCAATCAGAATAGGGGGCGGGGCTAAGTTACACCAATCAACGTCAGGGACTCCTTACCGAGTCCAATGATGCCACCCATATGTCTCTATGACATAGCATTGAGGAGTTATGGCAGGAAATAGTATCGACCAATCAGAATAGGGGGCGGGGCTAAGTTATACCAATCAACGTCAGGGACTCATTATGTGTGTGTGCGTGAGTGTGCATGTGTGCTTGCTTGCGTGTGTGTGTGTATATGTGTGTGCGTGTGTTGCTGCATGCATGGATAACCAGTCGTGGCCCATCAGGTGACCTCAGAGAGGACCCGGACTGTGTGTGTGCATGCGTATGCATGCGTGCGTGCGCGCGCCCGTGTGTGTGTGTGTGTGTGCGCGCGTGTGTGCGTGCGTGTGTGCGCGCGCGTGTGTGTGTGTGTGCGTCACACACTCCATATTTGGGCAAAGCATAGACTGGAGAGGAGAGCATGTGTGTGCGTGTCTCTGCGCGCGTGTGGCTAGTGGCAGCCATCTAATTAGGGCCTAATCTGTTACACCTGTGTTCAGTGCTTCAGTACAGATACTATGGTCCATTAGTTTATACAGGGAGTCAATGGGTAGCACTCTCTTGGAACGAAGGCCTCTCACGTGAAAATTAAAACTCGTAAGCGTTTACTTTTTTCGATGTGGGCGTTACGACTTCGCAAGCTATGTTGTGTGCGATCGTGGTATTGGTACGATAAAAGACGTGGTCGTGAGAGCGATTTAAGAATTTGCGTTTGCAAAGAAACGTCAAACGCCAAAATGCAGCACATTATAATGTAATTAATATGGAGACGGGAGGTTACGTCATCTCGCTCTGAGGCCCGTAGCACCGGTTCTGTAATTGACTGGGCTTTAGTGGTCACATTGGGTGAAAGGCGAGAAGTTTGTCTACAAAATGTCTGAAAACCACGCGTGTAAAGCGAATATTGTGGCCGTGAGGACGATTTGTTCGGTCATGACCCGAACCTCGAGACACTGCATCTCGCACTCTGTTTCACTCGCTCACTGGTCGTGCGAGCCTCTAAGCTCCACTAAATTCTCGAACCATGCACACTTTGAACTGCGATAGCGGACAAACCGTGCAACATATTCGAATACGGTCTGAACCGTGACGAAGTCGAGGGCCGCGTCTGCTGTTTAAAGTTAAAATCGTGTTTCTACGCCACAGTGTGCCAGAGTAATGTGGCTCCAAATAAGCGCTTCTTTTTCTGATGTTTTCGGTGTGCCCCCATTCATTTCGAATGGGGATTTTTTGCGTCGTTTATTGCGAATTACGTTGGCACGGTAACGCGTATCGGAAAGAAAAGCACAAGCACATCTTTCCCGGCCGAGCCGCACGTTTCGATGTCTATATTGCGGGGATTGTGCAAACCGTGCGGCCGGCCATAGCGGTCAAAATTTCGGATAGATAGACGAGTGATGGATGGATTAAGTTGACGAATCACAACCTGTGTGCTTCTGCCATACTGGCAGGCACACAGAATAATGAAGTGAAACTAAAGGTTAATTCAGACTGAGGTCAGGCTAGGTTCCTGGCACATTTGGCTACTTAACCCTTGAATACTTAACACTGACTATGTTTGACCAGAATTGAACAGAACCTTCATTAACATTGCCTGTTTGAACAGAATGGGACATAGAAGAGAATAGGAAAGACAATAGTGAAATATAATTAAAAACAAGAAACAAAATCATACAAAAAAAGCACAAGCACGTACCATTACCGGGAGAGTCACATGTTTTGAAGTATATATTGCAGGGGTTGGGCAAACTGTGTGGCTGGTGAAAGCAGATAAACTTTCGGACATACTGTAAATGTGATGTTTTGCAAAATTACAAAGGATTGGCCATTTAAACGATTGCATTGATCAGCGTGTCCGGTTGGCCGCCTTGTTTTAAGCCCTGTGTCAGCATGGCAACGTTCTTGCGGTTATGTTTAGGGTTATGGCTAGATCAGGCAAGTATATTAATCAAAACAAAATATATTGCAGTAATGACTCAAATGACTCGCGGTCGCGACCTGGTCGCTAGTGGAGCATCCGCTATGACAACAACGCATACACTATTAAAGCTGACACAGCATCCTGTCGCGGACCTTCAAAATAAGGGTAAATAAATCAGTGCGATCGTTGGCAGTAGCTCATAAGAGGTCTATCACGGCACTGGGTGGGTTTTAAGTTAACATTGATTTTACTATATAAACTGGGGATCACCAGAGATGGAAATTCCATTAAACGGAGGTGTAGACTAATGCTATGTCAAACTAGGGGTCATTTGAAATAAAACAGCTTGAGAATCACTAGAACCTGCGTCTGCGGGATAATCTGCGACAATCTGGGGGTCCTTGACCCGAAAAGGTTTGGGAACCACTTAACCACTTCGTCTCCTCCAGGCTCGAGTACTGTAACACACTTCTCATCAGGATTCCTGGCAAGAGCCTCAAAAAGCTCCAATACATCCAGAACAGCGCAGACAGGATCCTGATGAGAGTGCGAAAGCGAGAACATATCACACCCATCCTCAAATCACTCCACTGGCTCCACATCATATGCCGGGCCGAATACAAGATATCCCTACTCACCCATCAGTGCATCCATGGCAACGCACCCACCTACCTCAAAGAACTGGTCTCCCTCCAACCTTCACCACGCAACCTCCGTTCCTCAAACACCAACCTCCTCAAACCAGTCAAAACAAAACTTCGGACAATGGTGGACCCTTGAACTATGGAATTCTCTTCCTGCACATCTCAGAGCACCACAGTCAACAGACAGCATCAAGAGAGGACTGAAAACCTTTCTATTTCAAAAAGCCTTTGCAGAGTAGTTGGGTTTATGTCCCCTTGTTTTTAATCACTTTTTTGTTTTTTTCTGCTGCCGTAGTTTTTGTCGTTTTTGCTCTTTATTTTTACTTACCTTGTAGTACTTTGAGGTTCGTAAGAATGTAAAGTGCATTATAAATAAAATCCATTATTATCCTCAATCCATTATTTATTATTATTATTATAATCCATTATTATTATCCGCAAGGGTCCAAATGGACCCTTGTGGATCCATTTGGTTTCATTTTTACACTCTCAAGAGTTAAAATATTCATCATGTGAATTAACTCAAGTCTACACAACTAGAGAATGTAGAAGATTTTGATCTGGATGTTTGACTGTTTTGTTTCCCAAATCCAGCCTGGAATTGTGGACCAAAGCAAAATAAATCTTTAGTTTTGGGGGTCTGTGCTGCTAAAATGTCCTCAAATGGTGGTCCACGGCTCAAATGCTGAATAAATAGTGGTCCCTGGTATCAAAAAGGTTGAAAACCACTGACTTAAAACATGGGGGGGTTAGTGTCTCTTTCAATTGCCATCAGATATTGGCGTAGAGCTGACGTTAGCTCAGAGCTAAGCTGTCCTTCCCGTCTTCTCCTCCTCCCCGTGACCATCTTCCACTCTGGGACATGTCCCCGAGTGACGTCAGCCAAAAGGCAGTCCAGTTCCCAGATGACGTCGCCTGGGAGTTCAGACCGATCCAGACGGTACTGAATAACCGCTAGCTTGCATAACGTCTTCAGCCTGGGGCTGAGGTCCAGAACGCGCAAGCTGTTGTCGACGATGACGACCTGATCTCCCAGCATGCAACAGCCCATCCTCCTTTCAAAGGATGGTACACGAATGTTAACCTTCTTCCAGGAGGAGGTCACTGTGTTGAATTTCCACATAATACCTAATCTAGCTACGTCTGAGTTTTGCCCACCGATTACGTACAGCTCTCCGTTGTAGGCGAAGGCTTTGTGATAGCCGCGTTTTTCCGGGAAAGGCTGTGCCGACAAAGTCTTGCTCCGCCAGCGGTTGGTCACCGTGTCAAACTCCCTGAGGTCATTGAAGTACCCGTCCCACTGGTCCCCACAGCCCCCAAACACGAACATTTTTGTCCCGATGATGGTGGCCGAGTGGCCTTTTGAAGGCGGCGCGGTGCCTCTGGCGTTGATCTCACAGCAGATCATAGTGCTGGTGTCCAGCGCGTGGACGTCGTTGGCGCACCAGTTTAAGTCGCAATATCTCCCCCCATGGACATATATGAGCTTCCCCTGGACGCAGGCCGAGTGGTCGAACCTTGCCTGCGGGACGCACCCGGAGACCCTGCGTTTGGACCACGCGTGGGTGGCGACATCGAAGGCGTGAAGAATGTCCGTGCACTGGGGACACCCTAGCCCCCAGATGTAGGCGGTCTGGTCAATCAGCGAGGCCGTGTATCCGTCCCGCTCTTTGGGGACGGCCTCGTCCCCTCCGGTGGTTAGCGGGGGCAGCGAGATCCACCTCAAAGACACCGTGTTGAAGACATGCACATCGATCTGAGGTTCGAAGAGGGATAGGTTGAAGACGTACGCCCTGTTCTCCACCGCGACAGCCATGTTGCCTGAGGCTACTTGTCCATTTCTACGGAGGTCCAGGGCCAGCGTCCAGCGGAACATTTTGCAGGGTGTAGTTTGGCTTTCACTCTAGTAATGCTATCGGTCTAGTCACTGATTTACAAAGCCGTCATCCGTGTGGCTCAGGCATGAGGTTGGATGATGACTGTTGATGGCATTGATCACTAATACAATCACAGATCAGACCGGCTGTAGTCTGGAGATCCCACACACTAACTGCTGAAGACGCTACAAGAAGCTGGCTTGGTCGCTATAACATTACATTTGGTGTGCTTGACCATTCTTTTAAAAGAACAAGGTTCAGACGACAACATTGAAATGTCGTTGCCTGGTTACACCAATGATGTCATTACATCTAGAACTGAACTGAACTTTTCACCCTGATGATTATATTTTTGCTGAGGTGGGTGGGTCCTTCAGTACCTTCATGATGCTCAGTGACATCATAATGTTCCTGATGTCTGAGGTGAGCGTGTCTTTCAGCACCTTCATGATGCTCAGTAACATCATAATGTTGCCGATATCTAAGGTGGGTGGGTCTTTCAGTTCTCTGAGAGAAGGCGAAGGTATAACATAGTTATAACTGCCGTGACAGATTTATACTTGCTGTGACGCCTAACTACTAAACTATTCCTAAACCTAACCTTATAACGCATTATGCATAACGGTCGCAAGTCCCAGCAGTTATGAAACTGCCACGACAGTTATGAAACTGTTGCGACTGTTTTTGACCATTTTGATACCTGCCGCGACAGGTAATAACTATTATAATACATTAACATTTACTGTTTTGTTGATCTAGCTGTTGGATTTGTGTGTGCAGACGTTAACCATTGTGTTTTGTTAGACACCAATAGACTTGGTAGATACTACAAAATACACTATTTTAAGTGTTCTTGGGTTACATAGTCTCCTGCTGACAAAATAGCTTCATACTGTTTGGATGCACCACTCAAAGTTTGGTTCATGTAATGTCTGCTCTTGTGGCCAGTAAACCAGCAACAGGTTTGGTATAAATATCCTTTGTCCCAGCTGCTATTGAGCTGTTGAACAGAAAATAGCACCTTTTTGCCTCTTTGCACAATTGCCACTATTGCAGTTTGCTGAGGCAGCTAATTTGAACTCGATCTCTGTCTTTGTCTCTGGTGCCTGTTGCTTTTTTGGTCTTTGCACTGTGTATGTCGAATGTTGTTCACGGTGTGTTTTTACATTTTCCTGGTTGCAAACCAATTTCCTGCAAGGGACAATAAGATTTGAACCTTAAGCTGTACAAATCTATAAAGGTTTCAAAGCTCTTGAGTGCCCTCCTGTGTGCAGAAGTGTAGTAGTTTGTTACTAATCCAAATCACCATTCTGAATAGTGTACATTGTTTATTTATTGCTGTAGAGTGTTCTTTTTTTAAATTACACAACATAACAGCTGTTCAATACACTATAAAACATAAAAATAAATTGTAACACTATTTGCATCCTTTAGACTTAATTTAATTTTGGCAACACATTTTGGCAGTCAACATTGTTGAATTACATTCAGACACGAACATTGTTTGCAAAAAAATAATAATAATAAAATAAAATGAAAAATAACTTCAGTAAAACATTCAGTAAAATGTTGAGGCCATTGAACAACCTGGATGGTTTAGGGAGTCCACTGGGTCATAGAGCTTGCCATGTTTGTCTGCTCTTTCAGAAAGGTCCCGACAGTTCCACTCATAATGTCCTCACAGGTGTATAGTGTGTTACTTCAGGTCTTAACCCCACCATATCATCATTATTTTTATCATGGTTTTCCCGGTCCTTCATTGCCTTCCCCCAGTTGCAAAGAGATGACATCAGGGAACAACAGTTTTGACCTCTGGTCTGCTTTGAGGATTCCGCATAGTTAGGGATTTTTTTGCAGATATTTGTCCCATCTGGGAACTAAGTCATTATCAAGACATTAGAAGACGGGTGTAAGTGCCATCCAGCCATTTCTCTAATTCCTTGAAAAAGTAGAATCTCCTCAGCGGTCATCCTAAATATGTTTTTAATCTGTTTGGGAATATGTAGAAATTATATGGACCCAAATACTGCCCAAAACTATGTACCGTAACTAAATACTCCAACGCTCCATTTGTGCTGTGTCACGTGACTCACTGGTCATTTGAGTCACTGGTCATGTGACCCACTGGCGCAGTGACTCGATGGTCACGTGACTCGGCAGAAATAGAGTTTAAGGCACTAAACCATGTTTTACTGTAGCTGGTTGTTACATATTCTTAAAAAAAACTTGAAAACTTAAAAAATAAATAAATAGCAGATTGGCTTAATTGATTGCGATGCTGTATTAAATCGTTTGGCTTTAACGTTTGGGTCTTTTCTGTTTAGGGAGAAAATTGAGTTTTAAATAATAGTGGGAAGTTACTAAATACAGTTAATATAAGTATTCCCCCCCCCACAACTGGCTGTAAAGGAGCCCAACTTTCAACTGGTGTACATTGAATGTGCTAGAACTCATGGTAATAATACATCAGCAGTACATCTTAAAGAAATCCATCATCCAGTAGTGTGTACGCAAACCCCAATATAATAGTTAGTAGAGTAGAGTTGTGCATACAACAATATATAAAAACATGTTACTATCCAGTGTTTCTGACAACGACAACAACAACAACAACGTAACAAAGTCCTCGCAACAAACTGGAAAAAAATAATAATGAATTAAAAATAAAAAAGAACAAAAACAACAAACAGAAATGAATTGGATGGAACATTCATAGCGTAACGATGGCGTGAAGGAAACGAAATACAATAAAGGAAGGAAATGGAAAACGGACAATATTGGAAATAAATTATAGTTTTCATCATTTGGAGCTTTTAGGTTAAGCTCCTGCATCAATACTTGTATTGATGAATTGTACCCCATGTGCTTAACTGTACTGTTCCGGATGCCATTCTTTTCTTCTCATAATTTTTTTTACAAATCATTTTCACATATTTTCTAAAATCCTAGCTTATCTGTCTGTATATATATTGTAAGCTCAAAACTCGTTGTGAGTTTAAGAATAATTTCCAGTATTAGTGGTTTAAGACATCGTGGATGACAAATTGAAGCGCTTGTACCAAAGAGAACATTTTACCCATCATGCTTTGCAGCACGGCCCGGTTCTTTAACAAACAAACTCAGATTCATTCTGTTTCCATTCAAGTGAAAAAACAAAAACTAAACACTGGATATCTGCGTGTGTGTGTTTTACTACTTTGATTGTATCGATGATTGAAGGGTTTATTCCAATATGAGAAAACAGAGGTTTCAATACAGTAAATCTTCTAAATTTTCTCTTTCATGTTAACATTCATTTAATGTCTGCTACATCAGGAGGTAGACGTTTAGCTTTAGATTTCTCAAATTGCTCTTATTTTCTTTAGTATTGTTTAAAAAAAAATACCTTTTTAATAAGCAGTTTAAATTCAAGTAAGGGGAATTTGTATATGTTTTTATAAATAAATCTATTAAATTGAAAGTGATCAACGTTTGCTATTGGAAAAAAGTGGAAGACTCGAATACTAGTCCAAATCTGTGGATGTAAAATACAACTATATGTATTCTGTCAATACAAAGTATATAAACTATATGCAATCTGTTACAACAGACAAAAACCTTGAATTCATAGATTCATTTGCTGTGATATTCATGAGTCAAATATTGGAATATTGGTCCAGAAATAGAGATGTCCCGATGTCGGTATCGGAACCGTATCAGTATTATATTGAATACAGCTGTATTTAATAGCTGAAATGCAGCTGAAATGTTGCGGCATTGAGGGGTCAGAAAAATGAGCTCTTGGGAGGGCTGTTGCAGCCTGAAAGATGGACAAAAGAGTGACATCTCCAAAACTGTTGTTCCCTGATGTGTACAAATGTGAACCAAATAGACCCTAGCAGGTCCATTTGGTTTCAATTGTACACTCTCAGGAAAAAAGGTCATAAAAAATCATTAGTATGGTATAACTCAACTTGATGATAGAGCCATTGGACTGATCTCCCATGAAGTGAACGGAGTTTGCGACAGCGTAATTCCGTCTACACTCAGGGCACCTGAGTGTTCCTGTTACCATTATATTACATTTGTGGTTAGACTAGCATATTCACTGATACCGATATGCACTAAACATAACATGAGTTCACGACAACATTGGTATCGGTCATCAGCATCGGCTAATACAGAGATGGGTTGTGTCGGGATCGGATCAGATCGGGGGGAAAAGTGTCATCAGGAACATCCCTGCAGTCAGGAATGTGACAAAAACAAGTAGATCTGACTGAATTCAAGGCTTAAAATTCTGGGTGAAGTATAGAGCAGTAGAGCAGTGGTTCCCAAACATTTTCAACGCCAAGGACCACCCCCCAAATATCAATGGCACTCTCTCTCTCTCTCTCTTTAAAGGAGAATTCCACCCATTTTCAACATTTTACTATGTCATTGATGTACCTTCAAGGTGTTGGGTAAACATGATAAAAAAAAAAGTTCCCCCATTCTGTGTTCCCAAGAAATTTGCATTTCTTGTGAAACATCTTGATGACATCATCAAGATGTATTTTCACCATGTTAATGGATTTCTTTAGATGCTTCTCTTTTCTGAGAGCGTACAAATGGAACCAAATGAACCCGTTAGGGTTCATTTGGTTGCATTTGTACGCTCTCAGTAAAAATGTTGAAAATGGATGGAATTCCTCTTTAATTCATATTGTACAATCAATGTTAATTGAACTCTTAGAGTTACAGACCCATAACCCATGACCCAAACTATTATTTAGTTGGGGACCCCTTGGAATTCCATCCTCAAGTACCCCTGGGGGTCCCCGGACCCTACTTTGGGAACCACTGGAGTTGAGTGCACCAGGTACACTCTGAAGCATAGATACACATACAGTACTCATGTTAATAGCACATACAGTACAACAGTACACATCGTTATTAAGGCTAAACGGCACGTTCAAGTTTCAATCTAAGACAACAGGGAGTTGTAGAGCACTAAACACATAAATAAATAGATCTATTATTCATTCTATTATTGCCATTATTTGATTTAAAAAGCACTTATTATTGCACCTAACGATGTCTATATACTTCGCCACCACGATTTCTATAACTTAAGATTCTTTGGAATCGAAAGGAAATAAAACCTCTATCCGAAATAAAGCCTCTATCCGATCATAAAATGCATATTTTTATATGTATATATAAAAAAAATATCTCAGCTCATTGTCATAAAAAATAAGACAGGAAAAAAAAGAAAAGATAAAATCAATCGTAGTTTTATGATCGGTCCTGCTATATTTAAGGTTCGGGGCTTTTGGGAAGACAGTGAATGAGTGGAGAGGAAAGGGTTAACCACTTAAACAAGGAGTACCTCAGGGCTCTATAGTGGTGTTTTCGGTTTTCTTGTTATTATCGTGGGAGAAGCTTACACAAGACGCTGGGTTTCAAGTGGTTTTAAATCAATGTAAACAAACAACGACAACAAATAAACACGCATCAAATCCTGAGTGTTCCTTCAACTCTGTGACATCATGAGCCCAATAGACCTGTAACTGTACACTCAAAGCTTTTCCCAAAAAGGCTTTTTTTTTTTTTTTTAGAAATGTGTTGGAATAAAGGTATAGTTTTCCCCTTTAAAGGTAATAGTCAACTTTAGTGAGTGCAAACCCTGATTTGCACCCCGGGAAAAAAAAGGCAAAAGCAATATAGCTATATATATTTTTAGATTTTTGGCTAAAAAGTTGCGTATAATACATTTTTTAAAAAGAAAGAAAATCCTTATGATTGTGATTTGTGATGCAACGATTTTTTGTTTACAACAGTTGCAACCTTCAAACATAAAAAAGATCTTATGCGTGTCCTTCTTATATTAGGATTATAACGATTTGTAAAGTGGGTGACTGACTAAAAAGATGTTTTTTTTTTTGCGGGTGGGGTGGAGCAAAAGTAATATAAAAGTAATGTGTTACATATTACTCTTGAGTTCAAGTAATAAGTAACAGAATATTATTACTCTTCTAAAGGGTTAATAAGTGATAACTAATACATAGGCCATAAAATCTCGCTCAGACAGAGACACATCGCTGGCATCGCTGTGCGCTCGCGTTATATTGTATGTTAGGGAAGCCTCATTTAAAAATCGTTCGCTTGCTTGCTTCGCTGGCAGTGTAGTGGAGGTGTTATGTTTTTTGCCTTTATATATAGAGTTAAAGAACACTCAGTATTTCAATGTGTGTGTTACCGCAGCAACCATGACAACACAGGAAGGAAGGATGGCGTTTGGGAGGAGGGGCTAGTACCCGGATGGGAGGTGGGGTGGGAGCAGAGCCATAGAGTAAGACAAAGTTAGGACATTGAGGGAGCAGAAAAAGGCCTGAGCGCTCAAGCGCTGTTTACGCATCTAAAATAAAGGAATTTAAGATCGTCAAGGCTGGGCTGTTGCATTCTGACAACTTCCGGTCCAGAACGTTGTCACTCTTAGCAAAGGCTCTTTGCCAATAGACGTCTACGTAGAAAAGCCATGATGTGAACAGAGTTGTCGTAACTCTGTCTCATGTCCAACACCTACAGGCTGCAAATGGCGCGTGTCAAAACAGCCGCCTCCATTATTGGCACATGTTTTCGTATCCCACGGCGCTCCGATGCTCTATTTCCAGGAGTTGTGGCATGGCGAAAGTGTTTAATACAGTACAGTATTTACTGTACTGTCAGTATTTACAGATTTTGGTTGTAAGATGCGGAAAAAGAACATTGAATGTTAAGTAGTACAGACCCCGAATGTAATACGCGCCTGTTTTTTAGGATACTTCCATTGGAAAAGAAACATAGTCATATTCAGGCCATTGGAAAAGAAACATAGTCTTATATACAGGCCAATAGAGTATTTTTTTTTACTACAAATGTACTTTACTTTATGGCTCTGGGTGGGAGGGGCTAACAGGCAGGTGGGAGGGGCTAACAGTCGATGGGAGGGGCTAAGAGTAGTGTGGGAGAGGCTGATAGGCAGGTGGGAGGGGCCAACAGTCAGTCGGGAGGGGCGAACAGTTGGTGGGAGCGGCTAACAGTAGGGTGGGAGTGGCTGACAGGCAGGTGGGAGGTGCTAACAGTCGGGTGGGAGAGGCTAACACCCAGGTGGGAGGGGCTAACAGTCGGGTGGGAGGGGCTAACAGTCGTCCTCGTCGTCCTCGTCCTCCATGCTGATGCTGCTCTTGCTGCCGTCCGACAGCAGCGGGTCGGCTCCGCCCCTCACCGGTGATTGGTGGTCTTCCATCAGGATGTCACCCAGTTTGGAGTTGGAAGGGGCGTGGCCTCCACCTCCTTCCAGCTCCAGGAGGTGGTGGTGTTGGTGGTGTTGTTGGTGGTGGTGGGGGTGCGCGGCGGGGTCAGGGTCGGGGGTCACGGAGGAGGGGCAGGTCAGGTGGTGGTGCGCGTGGGGGACGTGGTGGGGGTGAGGGGAGGCGTACAGGTCCTGGTGGTGGCAGTCCCCGCCCACCACCTCCTCCTCCTTCTTGATTGGACGTCCCGCCGCCGCTGCCAGCTGCTCCGAGGGGGCGGAGCACAGAGGCACCGACGAGGCCAGGGCCAGACCGTGAGCGCGGGCCTGCATCTCCAGCTCCTATTGGACGAGAGGGCAGCGTTAGAGCAGCTCCTATTGGACGAGAGGGCAGCGTTAGAGCAGCTCCTATTGGACCAGAGGACAGCGTTAGAGCAGCTCCTATTGGACGAGAGGGCAGCGTTAGAGCAGCTCCTATTGGACGAGAGGGCAGCGTTAGAGCAGCTCCTATTGGACCAGAGGACAGCGTTAGAGCAGCTCCTATTGGACCAGAGGACAGCGTTAGAGCAGCTCCTATTGGACCAGAGGAGAGCGTTAGAGCAGCTCCTATTGGACCAGAGGACAGCGTTAGAGCAGCTCCTATTGGACCAGAGGACAGCGTTAGAGCAGCTCCTATTGGACCAGAGGACAGCGTTAGAGCAGCTCCTATTGGACCAGAGGACATTGTTAGAGCAGCTCCTATTGGACCAGAGGACAGTGTTAGAGCAGCTCCTATTGGACCAGAGGGTAGCGTTAGAGCAGCTCCTATTGGACTAAAGGACATTGTTGGACCTATTGGTTGAGAGAATAGTATTAGAGCAGTTCCTATTGGACGAGAGAATACTATTAGAACAGCAGACAGAGACGACAGAAACACGCTGTAGCATCTCTAACTCCCATCGGATGAGAGGCAATTTTCTGTTCATTCAGGATGCGATTCAGTTAGAGCTCCTAACATACGTATGTTGTGTAGCCCCCCTCAATCTGAGCTTCAATCATCCAAACTCGTCCTAGGTCATTTTAGCCTGTAGCGCCTCCATTTGGTCCAGAATGTCATATGCATTAAGACTCAGGGGTGCCCAACCTTTTTTGACCCAAGATCTACTTTTCAGCAGCCAACCCCTCCGGGATCTACCAGTCCAATATCAACATTTCAAACCACACGCATCGTTGCCAGCCTGCAGTAACTTCACAACAACACAACACTGCTTTGTTTTACCACTTTACTTTATGCCCATATAAGCATAAAGTACAACAGACTTGTCATACATAGGCCTACGACAGTACAACATAAGTACAACAGACTTGGACAAACACTGCCATTGCAAATGCAATCATAATAAGAACAGTCCAAAATAGTCCATTATAAGTTGCAGAACAATACTGGCATATACAGACAGCAGACAACAATCCTCCAAATGAGCCACACAAATGAGACACACACACACACACACACACACACACACACACACACACACACACACACACACACACACACACACACACACACACACACACACACACACACACAGGAATCACTTTTTTTTCTTTTCCACCCCATTTTTTTTTTCTTTTCCCCCCACATCTCCCGAGATCTACTTGTGATCAGGCCGAGATCTACCGGTAGATCCCGATCTACTGGTTGGGCTCTCAAAGACAAAAAAAATCACAAATAGCAGTTTTTTTTTAACTAAAGGGTTAACCCTCACCCCAGGAAGTGTCACTTCCTGCCACAGCCCAAAACAACCAGCTCTTCCAACATTACACACACACACACACACACACGCACGCACGCACGCACGCACACACGCACACACACACACACACACACACACACACACACACACACACACACACACACACACACACAGGAGGGACGCTAGGACGCTCCTATGCCAAAATGAATCATATTGAAGTGAAAATGAAAGTCAAGTGGCCGCCAATTGCCACAATAGGCTCCGATATTGACCTAAATTAGGGCATTAACCAACTAGTCGACTAGTCGATTGTCAATAAGTAAAACCACTAGTCGACCTCGTTGTTACTAGTTGACTAGTCGATAAGAAATAAATATAAACTGAGGTATTATTATTTTTATTATTAATATTGTTTTAGTGTTACAACATAAATCTTAGCTGGATTATAGTCACCAGTGTAGTTTTCCTTTTACAATAACAAACATTATAATAACATGAGTGAGACGCTCGCCTCTGCCACAGAAAGGTGCTTCGCTTCGAATAGGGTCTGCCCCTGGCTTAAAACAAGTGCCGGGAGCCCAGGAGGTCAGGGGCAAGGCTTCCCCCTTTCCCGCCCCCACCTTTTTTCTTTTTTAATATAATTATTTTTAATACCTGGTACATTAACAACTAGTCGACTAGTAAACTAGGCAACTAGTCGACAGGCAACTAGTCGACAAGTGAATGCCCTAACCTAAATACCGCGTGCGCACACAAATGCGCACATGCGGTATGTATGCGAATGTGACTTTGCTTGAAAGTGTCAAACGAATTCACACAAGGTTTCATGGGAGTGAATCACCTGTATCCTGAGGATCAGGTGACGGTTGGCGTGTTCCAGCTTCTTCTGTCTGCTGTCCAGTTCTTTGGCTCTCAGCTGTTCTCTCTGGAGCTTCCTGATGTAGTCCACTGACGCTTTGAGGATCGTTCCTTTATTCCAACGCATGTCTCTGAGAGACAGAGACAGACAGACAACACATAGAGGCCATTATTATGATGTTTCAACCTTTTTGATGCCAGGGCCCACTAATTATTCAGCATTTGCACCACGGACCACCAATTGAGGACATTTCTAGCCCCACAGACCTCAAAATGAAAGATTTCTTTTGGCCACTATTCCAGGCTGGATTTTTGAGAAAAACTAAACAGGCAAACATATACAGATCGAAATGACCATTAATCTTCTAGTTGTCTAGACTTTGGGCTAATTCAGATTTTGACTATTTTAACTCTTGAGAGCGTAAACATGAAACCAAATGGACCCGCAAGGGTCCATTTGGTTTCATTTTTACGCTCTCAAAGAGTTACATCTGGTTAACCAACTTAGCTGGGGACGCATTATCAAGAGAAAATAAGCATCCACATCTACTTACAAGTGGAAATCGTTGCTTTTAAATAAGATATTTGATTAGATATCATCAATGTTCAGAACTTACGGGTCGTTTGACTTTGGAATTAAAGTTCCCAACTCCTTGATGCGGTCGTTGATGTTAAACCGTCGTCTTCTTTCAACTGCATATCAAACACAACAAAAAGTAATGGTGCAAAGCATGCAAGGTAAATATACTTATTTACCACAGTAAATACGTTAATTGTGGATGCGCCTAAAATACAGTATTCTGCTGCTGCTTCTTTCTGTATGAGTAGTGAGTAAAATATAAAAAGGCTCCTGATGATTTAGAGATACTATTAGAACTGTGGCAACCCATCCAGTAGAGGGTGCTGTCCTCCCAGGTCACAGTTATTTATTCTACAGTAAATCAGTAAAGAGCGTATGCACAGGCATGATAGGAAGTTTGGGAGAGCTTGGAAATCAGCTGGAAATCAAAAGCCACTGGAAATAAGCAAAGGTAGCTCATAGTGTTTCCATGGTGGACTTTCCAACTAGAGAGAGGATTCAATCTCCTCCATACAGCTGCAATGTTGGTGAGTTTAAGGTTGTTTAATACGATCAGGATCAGGATGTATGGACTGTCAAGGCAGAAAGTAGTTTTTTGCCACTTAGTGGGCATTTCCCACATAGCTTAAGGATATGGTGATGTTACATGCACACTCTCTATAGAGAAATCTATAGCTCCAGATCACATCATATGAAAACTGTGTTCCATAAGTAAACAAATCAGCCTGGAGATTTGACTTGATGTGGATAGGAAGCATCAACTGATTTAGCTCATTATGGCATTAGTCGATCTGTTATACAGTAGATTAATGCTGTGTTTGTACAATTGAATACCATAAAAATGGTTCATTTAGTACCTTTATCCACAATACATGCATGTAACGACCTTAGAGGCGTCTGCAAAGGCTTTTTTTTCAGCCAAGGTTTTTTTTTTCAACCAAGATGGGTGTCAAGTGTTTTTTATTTGTTGCTTTCTTTACTTTTAAGGATTTTAGCCGTTTTTTGACAGGGGTTCAAACATGGTCATACGTATTTGTTTACAACATTTTAAAGACATTTCCTTTTCTTTATTATGTATTACAGTCCTAATGAATCACAAGAAATTATAACTGTCTACTGAATGTGAAGGAGGTGGCGCAACGCACTGCACTTTATGCAGTGTGTTGCACTGCATAAAGTAGATAATAGATTGTATAATAGACTCAATATGGCAGTTTGTCACATTCAGTAGATCCTGTAATCTTTCGTGGCCAGATGCCATTTCCTGGGGTTTATGAGGATGATAGTAGATAATTATAAATTGTTGTAAATTGGAGTAAGATTATTATTTGATGAATCTTGCAACACAGTTCTTATGATGTCATCTAAGATTTCTCTATTTGCTTTTCGATAGTAAAAAACGATCTTATGATCATGACTCAGAGCTAGTAATGTTGTATAACAATAATAATAATAATGTTAAAAAGCTTAACACTCACTCAAGTTATGGTTATCCTTTTTCTGCCTTTCCTTTGCCATTGCTCTGACCTCAGCTTCTGGAAGCAGACATTTTGTATTATAATGGTGTATGATATCGTATTGTTCATGGACATAGAAAGGTAGACGCCTCATTGGCCACTGCAGTTCATTAGAGCACCATGATTGGAAGGAGGAACACTGTACAGTATGTAGCTCAGTATGCCAGTGGAGGAGTCACTCAAAATGACTATTGGATCAATCACTGCATGTCACTTCCGGAACTTGTCACAGGAGAGGAAGTGATGTCACTGGGAGCAACCTGCAATGTGGAATTATTTAATGGACTTATTTTTCTGAGTGTACAAATGGAACCCAAGTGGACCCGCTACATTTGTACACTCTCAGGAATTTTTTAAGGCTGTTGAAAATAGTTAATTAATGGGATTAAATTAATTCTGTTGATTAATCTGATTAAAAATTTTAACGCAATTAACTCATATGCACACTGGCTCAACCACTGAGCATTTTCTCATTCAACGAAACGTGTAGAGCACGGTTTTACAGAGACATATATCCTGTGTGTCTCCCTGTAACCAGAACTAGAGTATAGCTGGAGGATCTACAAGCATTGAGGGCTTGTAGATCTCGTATTTTGATACATATTTTAAAGATAAATGGTTATTTTTTTTCACAGATTCGGTTTCTTTTTTAAAAACATGCATATTTTGGACATAGTTCGAATGGTGATTAATCATGATTAAATTAATTTTGAAGCTGTGATTAATTTGATTAAAATTTTTAATCATTCAACAGCCCTAGAATTTTTTGAAAATGGGTGAAATTCCCCTTCAAGCCAAGGGCATTGACCAGTAATCACTTTGAGTGTCAGCATGCTGTGCCATATTGGAGTTAAATACGGAGGCAGCTAGTGATGCACGGGCCTTTTTTTTTCATAACCCGCCCGCTCTGTCCCGCCAAGGGTGCCAACCCAACCCCTCCCAAATGTAAAAAAGTAGACTATAACAACCTGCAGGAATATCTAAGTTTAAACTGACCCAACCTGCAATCTCTTTGCGCCTGCAGCCCAAATTATGAAGGTAAAATGACTTGGAATGATGATTGTATAATCGAGAGAGAGGTGTAGAGAGAGAGAGAGACAGACAGAGCGATGTGACATCGGTCGTGGCCTAATAAGTTATTTTAGTTGAGTGAAATTCTATTCACTTCATTCACTTGGGTGTGTGTAGCCTGGTGCAGCCACATTGTGAGCTTGTAGAGTGGCTATTCATTCTTTCATCTGGAGTGGAGCTCTCCACTCCAGATGAAGAGTATATTCAGAAGAGCAGCTAGGTACCAGAATGTTTTGTTGCTTTTCTGTCCTTGTCTCTCAGGCCCAAAGCCTGCTAATTGTGCCAAAAACCTTGACCCATCCGCCAGACCTGCCACCATTGGGGCCGGCTCCTGCATCACTAGCGGCCGCCGTGCGATCCACCTGCCCCAGACCTGGAGTGGCCATCTACCGTTCCATGTCTATGCTATTGTGTCTTGCCTCAACTTCTAAAACCAAACGATGTGCGTGAGAATCGCTAATTTGAGCTAATTCTGAGTGTTCGTTCGTGACGAACGGACACGGACACCTACCAACAACGGGGAAGCCTTCGGGATGCTGCTGGTAGCCGTCGAACTTTCCGCACGACCCCGGTTTGTCCATCATGTGAGACTGATGGGAAACTGCTGACATAATAATATGAGGATAATAATCATTATTAGTGAGTAGCTATTGTTGTTGTTGTTGTCACTCTTTACTACTGGCCCATTTTCAGAGATATTTATACCGTATTTTCTAGACTATGAGGCGCACCTTCAATGAATGGCCTATATAGAAGCTACTGCAGTCAACATAGGATAGAAGCTATTGCAGTCAAACAATCCATATATAAGGCGCACTGGATTATAAGGTTGCATTGTTGTTTTTTGAAAAATTTAAAGGCTTTTAAGTGTGCCTTATAGTCCGGAAAATACGGTTGTCATGAGTTGTCATGACAGCATTGTCATGAGTATTATCTCCTGGAGGTGTCGGCGTGCTTGCACTCTGGTCGCTTGCTCTGCTCACGCTAAAGTAAGCCATGGCCTACTTGTGCGCAATACGCAAGTTGGCACTCTACTGAATGCAGATCTAGTTAATGGGGTTGCCTGAAGGACAACCCCACTATTGTTATTGTGATGTGTTTTCTCTGTAACCTAGTTATTATTGAGGGGCGCTAGTCCCTCCTATACAGCAATGTATGTGTCTGCCTGCATGAGCACGGAATATGATGTGTGATGATGTATGATGATAAGAGCATTTCACAAAGGTGTGATTTGGAGGGGTGCTAGTCCCTCCTATAAACAGTGTAGATACTATCTGGACACAGACAGTATATATGCTGACAAGTGTTGTGTCGTGTATGAGTAGGTTGTACATACACTCCCTCTTGATGTGCGTCAGGTGATCAGGACAGGAGTTGCTGATGTTGACTCCTTGTGGTGGAGGTAGAGCCTGGTTGCCGTGGTTACCGTACATCTCCATCAGGTTGGCAGGCACAGCCATCTGAGAACCACATTAGATAAAACGTACATACAATTAGAGCAATGATTAGTTCACTCACTCACTAATTTTGATTGTATCAGGTTTTAAGTCTTAAGCCAAAACTTGGAGGTGTGGCAAAGTTGTTTGGCTGTTTTGAGTAGCCAAACAGCTTAAGACTTAAGACCTGATACTTAAGACAATCAAAATAGGGCCCTAGGTGGATTAGGGGGCATCTTTTTAGCCAAAAATCAAAATAGATAACTTTATTTTTTGCCTTTTTCCTCTCTACGCTGCCACTTTGATGCTGTAGCTGTTTCCCTGTAGATAAACACTTGCGTTGTCCTGCAGATGGTCCTGTTGTAGGCAACAAATCATGAAAACAAAACATTTGTCTGGCTTAGGGAAAGTGTGTGTGTGTGTATGTGTGTGTGTGTGTGTGTGTGTGTGTGTGTGTGTGTGTGTGTGTGTGTGTGTGTGTGTGTGTGTGTGTGTGTGTGTGTGGTGTGTTAAACAACTCTAATAATATATTCTAATTCAAGGTACTGCATTTTGGTCTGGTAAGTTGTAGGTAATAGTAATAGTAGTATTAACCAACACAGCCGATAACAGTATAAGTAAATTGATAAGTAAACTGATAAGTCAATAAGTCACAATGATCAAATTAATCAATCGGTAATCAATAAGTCGTACAGCAACACAATGATCATACCATATCGATCATCCTAATTCATTCAAATAGGTCTTACTGTATTTGCCATTTGAAGTCCTGGATCCATCAGCCCCATGATGTCTTCATTGTAACTGGACTCCAGACTGATGATGTCATCGATGACATCATCCATCTAAAACAATGAAACATGCAAATTGGGTGAGGTTCTATTTGTCTGCCTAGCAAAGTGCACGTAAATTGCACGCTGCGTTCATGTTCAGATGCTTTTTGTTCAAAATATGCAAATCCTGCAAACTTTGAAAGCCAATTATAGACAGTAAGGATGGAATATGCATAGACGGATGTGGAAATTTCAACTTAGAAATGATTTGATTATTATTTGAAAGATTATGATTTGAAAAGATTGTGTGTCATCATGATTTGTCACGACCTGAGTCGGCTTTGTCCGCGGCATAATCGTCTTTATATGAATAATTTTCAAAAAGTCTATGAGAAAAATGAATGGGGAGTCAGTTTCTGGAACAAGGCCGACGTCACGAGGGGGCGGGACTGCGCAGCTCTATATGCCTTTCGGTCTGGTGGAGACAATAAAAAAATAAAAATAACAAAACGATAATAATAATAAGGAGACGAATGAGAACGCCAATAATACCTCTTTCTCACAGTGGGAGGGGTTGAGCGTCAGTAAGGCCATGGGACTGTTGGGGGCGCTGTTGGTTCCCGTCCCGGGCGTCATGCCAGTGCCTTGCTCGGCGGTGGCGGCGGCACTGCTGGCGGGGCGTGGCACCAGCTTCCCCAGGTAGCGTTTGACCTGCTGCTGCTGGGCCTGCTGGATGTGGTACTTAGTGGGATTCTGGAGCTGCGTCTGTACCTGTGGGAACACACGGCCATTCATTAGATTTAATAGTATTCAACGAGTTTCACGGTTTTCTAAAAAAAAAATAGCAGGTGTTCCCGGCTCATAGCGCGCCACAGAGTGGCGCGCTATGAGCCGCGAACGCCTGCTATTTTTCAATGAAAGTCAAAACACCCAGCCCGTACAGAATGGGTTTAATATAAGAGGCGGTACTTAGTGGGGTTCTGGAGCAGCTGTGGGTCTGCACCTGTGGGAACACATGATCGTCGTTAGCATCGTTAACAGGTGATAATAGACTGATGCTCAGTGGGGCTCTGCAGATGGGTCCGCACCTGTGTGAATAAATTAAATTATCAGTTGGATGTGGTGCTTAGTGGGCAGCAGCAGCATTTCATTTTGTTTATTTGTTTGCGACAAATACAGTGTTGTTTCTGTCGACTAAGACTAAAGACTATCGACAAAGGCTTTTGATGGTTAGTTCACTAAGACTAGACTAACAAAAAATAAATTCAAAAGACTAAATGGGACTACAGACGAAATGTGTTTTCAAAAGACTAAAAAACTAAATGTGTGTTTTTTCAAAAGACTAAGACTAAGATTAATCATTAACTAAGACTAATGGAAATAAGTATTTTCTCATCTTTTTTCATTTTAATTATGTGAACATACAGTCCATGAGTATTTTTTTCTTTTTTACAGTAGAAGACAATAACTTGAATGTCATGTCTGCAGTATGCATCGCATACCTTTTCAGGAGAGCAGGTCTTAAAATCAAGTCAATCAGTTTTTAGTCAGTCATTTGATACTAAGAATTAAAATGTGACATGTTTATTAAAATCTGTATTGCATAATATAAAACTACAATGCATTTGTCTAAGACTATATGCAAAGACTAAGACTAAACCACTGAGACTAAATCATTTTTGATATTTGACTAAGACTAAATGTTCTCAAAACAACACATTGTATTTTTTTAGGCTGTATTAAAATTCCAATCATCATATTCTTTGTGCAATATAATGGGTAATATGTACAACGTTTAGTATAGACTAAAAGGAATCTACTGACATGCCTCAGGCCTTTAAGCGGCCAGTTCAGTGCCTCACACGTACAGGGACATCCTGTTGCAGGAGCAGGACAGGAGAGGTCACTGGAGCAAAACATGAACATTTCAAGCCCAATACTAATGAATATTCCACCATCATATCTAAATATACTTTTAATGTCTTGGCTCTGCTCAGGCAAGTCATGCGACCGCTTGGCGGTCGCCGGTTGTCGGTCATTGACCGTCCCTTGGTGGGCTCCGATTGGCTGGTTTCGTTGATGACGCAATGTTGACCCCCCCGACACTAGATTTTACAAAACGTTCGCTCTGAAATGTAATATTCGAAGATTATTACATCGCCTCATAGATCGCCTGCTATTTTTGGAATAAAACTTAAATTGTATGAGCTGCATTTTAAAGCTATTGTTGTATGAGCTGCATTTTAAAACACATGACATGACATTATTCATTTCCTGAGAAGTTAATATTTTTTGGGGCGTAGTTTGTCTCTGCCAGTAATGTAATTCTATTATATTTCACATGATGTGAAATATTACATTTTAGCAAGGAAATCTGTCCTTAATTTGCCCCTGGACAGCACTTAAAGGGTAAGTCCACTGTGTAGTTACGGTACCTTGCCGTGATACAATTCCAAATGTGGACAAATGTGTTATAGTGCTCTTCATTGTCCACTAAAACAGTGATTGTACACTAAAAAAAGTGGTCTTGCCCTTTAATTTCGTCACACCACTTCCAGAGCTTAATGCCAGTTACTGTAAAATAATAATACAATATTATATTAACAAGCTAAAAGCCGAGGCGCCTGCTGGCCTGGCAGTATGTTGCGCGTTCGAGTCCCATTCGTGACAAGCTTTGCCTTGTCTCTACCCTTCTCTCCTTTTTCCCACTGCCCTGTCCGTCTTCACAAACTACTATCAATAAAGGCAAAAAAGCCAAAAAACAAAAGTAAAAGCTTAATATAAATCAGCCGTTTTGAGGCCATCACGGCTTGCCAAAAACATTTTTGCTGACCAAGTAGTAGGGATGCTCCGATCAGATCTTTCAGAGCCGATCACTGATCAATAGAAACAGCAATCTACCAATATCGATATTAGCGATACCGATCACAGTGCTATGAAATCCATAGATTATTTAGCATGAATGGACAACAGCAGGCTGAGACAGCGTGCAATATTTCACTTCAGAAATTCTCTGAAAACTGTAGAAAAATATTTTCTGTGGAAAAATGAAGTCTTAATAAAAAATGTTGTTCACAACACACAAAAGACATCAGTGTTCATATCTCCAGAGATGATTAACTTATTCAAGACCATTTGGATATTAGCTACAAAACTTAAAACATTAAAAACAATGATGTGGACAACACAATATGAGAGAGCGAGGATGTGTGTTTGCGTCTCAAATCTTGTCTAATATTGTTTAGAGCAGTGGTTCTCAAGCCATATGGCAACACTGCCCAGAAAGCACCGGCGTTGCTTTATTTTGCTATATTTGTTACAGACCTGGCTGCTTGTTTCTGCCACAAAAAACATGGCAACACTTGGCGGGAGGTGCCAAGTGATGACTAAAACTAGACAAATAACAAATTAAGGTGACTAAAACAATAACATCACAGACACAACATACCTGATAAGGACGATAGCCAAGCATTTCAAGCATAATTGTTTGTTTTTGTGTGGCGTCCAATTGATGAGCGGGGTGTTAAAGGTTTCATTCAGTTTAATCCTTGTGGGCGATATACTGTATATCATATCGGGTGCTGAATGACCGACTTATACAAGCAGCGCTACTTATAAAGACCAGATGAGAAACATGAATTAGTTCCGCATGTCAGGCTCAAACACAACGGCCCTTTTCACCAGGGATGTGTTGTTTTATGTCAAATCTAAATCTATGTCTTGGAGGCGCGCCGCTCCACGTCACAGCGACCGCCCAACAATCACGTTCTTTATTCCACGGCCCCCGGGCCACCATTAAATCCTGACACGGTGGCTCTGGGCCGTATTGGACTCATTGCTCATCCCGCGTTGAGCCTTCTGGAGCTTCTGGACCCGATCCGGCCTTAACTCATGACACACTCAACAAGTGGAGGAATAAAGTACTTTTACTTTAAAAGTAAAACTCGCCTGTTGTTTCAACCAGCCTAAATGTTCATGTCCCCCTCCACTGGTTCCTGGTTACTGCCAGACTACAAGTCCAATATCAGTCCGAATATCGTATAACAGAAAACACAGCAAAGCTGTTGGAAGCTTCCTAGCCAACACTCTGCACGTCCCAGACTCTTCTCTCTTCTCTAAAACTCCCTGGACAACGCTCCACACGTCGCTGACTCTTCTCTAAAACTCCCTGGACAACGCTCCACACGTCGCTGACTCTTCTCCCTTCTCTAAAACACCCTGGACAACGCTCCACACGTCCCAGACTCTTCTCTCTTCCCTAAAACACCCTGGACAATGATCTGCACATCCCAGACTCTTCTCTCTTCTCTAAAACACCCTGGACAACGCTCTGCACGTCGCAGACTCTCCTCTCTTCCCTAAAACATCCTGGACAACGCTCCACACGTCCCAGACTCTCCTCTCTTCCCTAAAACATCCTGGACAACGCTCCACACGTCCCAGACTCTTCTCTCTTCCCTAAAACATCCTGGACAACGCTCTGCACGTCCCAGACTCCTTTCCATTTCCGAAAACACCTTGGATTCTTATGTGCCCATAGCACTTGACCTTGCCTGTGACCCTGCAGTCTTGCACTATAACATGTAATATTATTTTTTTTATAATATATTGTTTAGACAGAAGCAAGGTTTCCTGGTGCTATGTGACCCTATATTTACTTGCAGAGACACTACACTGTCTCTGCATTCTATTACTGAGACACTACACTGTCTCTCTGCATTCTATGATCCTATAGTTTACTAAGACACTACATTCTCTCTGCATTCTCCTATAGTTTACTGAGACACTACACTGTCTTCTGTTTGTGTTAAAGTCACTCTGAACAAAGAGCTGCATCTAAATAAATAAAAAGACTATATTGTAAATTTAAAATAGTAAAACTGTACAGTACAAGAGTAAATGTACTTAGTTACTGCCCAGTGTTGGCAGCTCTCCTGTTTCCTCTACTGTTTAATAAACTGTTTAATCGTGCCAGGAAATCCAGATAAATGCAGACTCTGTCTGAAAGCAGGACCCTGTCACTTCTGAGGGATTAACCGCGTCTGCTAACTTTCCAGCATGAAGTTGTATCTTTGTATGGTGGTATTTTCAACGTAGCATCATGCGCTATACAAGGAAATATATCCAATAAAGGTTGTGGAGCTTCATTCATCTTTCCTCGATTAAGCGGAATTGAACAATTGATACCAAAAAAATACTTTTTCTTGTTTATTTATTATTATTTTTAAGGTCGCAAACTTCAGATGAACTCCTGGGACGTCAGATGAGCCTCTGTCCTCAGCTGACATCTGCTGCGTTCACACGGGAAAGAGGCAAAGCTGCAGTCTACCGTTCACCGTCAATGGAAGCCAGGCAGCGCCGTGAAAGATGCAAAGATGCATCCAACGTTTGCAGCTGCTGCAAAGGCTGCAACGCTACGCATGGAAACAGAGCTCAGGTTCCCAACCTCCAGATGCAAAGCTGCAGCTACAATGACACACGTCGCCGCACGCTTGGTGGCCTCACAAGTTAACCGTGTGAGCAACAGATCGTACAAAAAGACAACGCGGCCGATGTGTGATGTTTGCAATGGTGGGCATCTGCCAGTCTTTAAAACAGTGGTTCTGGAGCTGGTCTGGACTCCCAAAACTAGATGACAATCTACCACTAGTAGCCAATATCTACAGTACCAGATACAGTATATGATTACACAGCCTGATCTCACATAAATGATCAGAATTGGCATTCCATGGATAAACTACCCTATGTTATGGACTATAAGGCACACTTAAAAGCCTTTAATCCATTGTGCCTGATAATCCAGTGCGCCTGGATTATAAGGATTGTTTGACTGCAGTAGCTTCTATCCGATGTTGACTGCAGTAGCTTCTATTTTATGTGCTTTATAATCCGGTGCGCCTTATATATGAAAACAGTTCCATTCATTGAAGGTGGGCTTTATAATCCGGTGTGCATTATAGTGCGGAAAATGCTTAGCATTCGAGATAATTGCTGTACTTCCGAAGTTGAACCTGAACTTGAACACAGTATTTTTTCGTTGCAATTTATAATTACAAATTAGACATTTGGCAGACGCTCTTAATCCAGAGCAACTTCAAGTAAAAAGCATTGTAATGCATCATATACATACATATTGGTTGAATTTACAATTGCAATTTACAATTTAACCAGAATTTGGGCTGAATTTGAGTCTGTTTTCAGACTGCGGCAGAAGATGGCGAGTGAGCATCTGGTTCTGATTGCTATGGACAGTGCATTCCATAGAGGGAGAAGAGTCTGGGGTGAGGGGTGCGTTGAAGAAGCTTGTTTATAAATCCATATCATTACACTGTATCCCCAAAGCTCTCAGCGTGTGAACTTGTAGATCAGTACCTTTTAAGATTTAAAGGAAGCTGTAGCCATTACCTAGAGAAGTGTGGTAGAACAGAAAAGAGTGATGTTTTCGAGGTGCCTGGCACCTCCGTTCTCCTCATGCATGTCTTTTATGTGCCGTATATATACTTTGTGTGGAATTCCTTTGATTTTTAATAGTACTAGTTACTGTGTTAACCCCCCCTGGTACCGGCACTCCTCCGTTCACTAATCTAGTGACACAGACACGGTTAACTCTGTGCTCAGCAGCGCCAGTCAGTCTGCAGAAGAATGCAAGCGAGACCTCACTAATAATAAAGCTCCGACCCGCCAAATGAGGATCTTAACAAACTGTTGCAGGTTGTTCTATTGTACTGGGATGGTGGGGGGAGTAGTACGGGGGTGGTCCGGGGGTAAACCTCTCAAAGGGGTCTGCAGATTACCCCGGGGTTAAAGTCACGTCTAATGGTCTCAATGTCCCCCCCGCGCCGCGCACATGCCACATGCATGCCACACACAGTCACACGCACGCGTGCACACACATATCGAGCGTGTTCAGCCTGCTATCTTAAGCCATTCTGAAGTGAAAATAATTCTTTATTTTTAAATATTTATAATATTTATATATTTTTTTCAAGAACTAAATTAATGTTAATGATGCTCAGCAATGCTAAGTAATGCAACTAATGCTAAGTATTGTTAATAATGCTAATTGATGCTAAATAATGATAATAATGCTAATTGATGCTAATAATGCAAGTAACTAATGCCGCTAATGCTACGTATTGCTAATACTAAGTAAGTAAGGCTAATCATAATGCTAAGTAATATAATGCTGATTATGCTAATAACGCTTAGAACACCAAAAGTCGTAACCGCTAAATGTGGGTTAATTGTTCGTTTGTTTGTTCATTCATTCATTCATTCACGCATTCATTCATTCACGCATTCATTCATTCATTCATTCATTCATTCATTCATTCATTCATTCATTCCCAAGTAAAATGAAACACTGCAGAACAAACCATTAAATACCACATGTACTGTAATTACAAAGCTGGGGATTTGAACCAAGACCTAAGATGGTGTCGTACTGCATCAACCTACTGTCTTAAATGCAGTATACTGTACATTACTACGTGCATTTACTGTATAAAAGAGCTTAGTTTGCCTGACAACATACACAGTGATAAAAGTGCATTAACAGATTAATGAGAACACTTACCTCTCACTGTATGGGGAAAGTTTGAATCCTGACTTTCACAGTAACTCTCTCTCTCTCTCTCTCTCTCTCTCTCTCTCTCTTCTCTCTCTCTCTCTCTCTCTCTCTCTCTCTCTCTCTCTCTCTCTCTCTCTCTCTCTCTCTCCTCTCTCTCTCTCTCTCTCTCTCTCTCTCTCTGGTAAATCAGAGCTAGTAAAGTGCAGCAGAGCCAATAGGATTACAGACAAATGGTCTGGAAGATCAAGCATTTTAAAATGAAAATGGAAGGGAAAAGTCAACCTTGGGTAAAACACTAATTAAACAAATGGACCCTTATAGGTCAGTCTGAATTGTCATTTCGTTCCACTTCGTTTCTCTTGAAACTCTCTTGAAAAAAATAAGCTAGTATTTTTTAGGGGCTGAGCCAGGCTACTGCTCTAGCACAATCTAGTGCATTTTGGAAGTGCCACTTAGTGCATTTTGGATTTTGTCTGGAACGTAAACAATTGTTGTACATTTTTACCTTGAGGACCTCCAGGGGCACCTGGGCAGCAGGGGGCAGCGTGGCGCCGTGCGGCAGCGTGACGTTGATGGCGGGCGTCTGGGCGGCGTGGGGGGCGGAGCCTACTCCTCCTCCTCGGGGGTTGGTGTTGGAGTGTTGGTGGTGGTAGTGGGCAGCGTGTCTCTCGCGGCGCTCCTGCTCCTCCAGCTGCTCGCGCATCAGCTGCTGACGCAGCAGCACCCGAGACGACGACGACAGCGACGACGACGATGATGTCATCGACGGGGAGGGGCGGGTCTTGTTGTGGGCGGAGCCGGGGGAGGAGGAGGAGGAGGAGACATGCTGGTCTGATGATGGGCTGCTGAGGGGTCAGAGGTCATGAGGATGTCAGGTGATGTGTCAACTTCAAAATAAATACTTTTTGGTTCCGTTGTGCAAAATGGCTACTACTTGAAAAGTGGAATATCCGTTTAAATCAGTGGTTTTCAAACAGTGGTCCGGGGACCACAGGGACCACTGGAGATGGAAATACATTGTTTCCAAAAAGCTTAGCCCATATAAGGGCTATTTTTTGTGTAACATGAAAACTGTTTGTATAGATACAAATAAAAGTCTCATTGCTCATATTTAAATAGAATACAGTATAATGTCGGTATTTGGCGATATTCGATATCGTCAAATATCGTCATATTCGATATTTTTATAGACCCAACGATATTACTCGGTATTGATTTCCAATATCGTGATAAACGGAAATACCAGTATATTGCCCAAGACTATTTGCAGCTACAGGAAAGTAGCTCCCATCTACAAGAAACTAGTTCCCAGCTACAAGACACAAAAAAAGATGATTAATTATGATTATTATCACACACACACACACACACACACACACACACACACACACACACACACACACACACACACACACACACACACACCACACACACACACACACAGAAGTATTTTGACAAAGGATCTTTTCATGTGGTGCAGTGTTCTGGCAAACATCTACTGAGAGAGAGAGAGAGAGAGAGAGAGAGAGAGAGAGAGAGAGAGAGAGAGAGAGAGAGAGAGAGAGACAGAGACAGAGACAGAGACAGAGACAGAGACAGAGAGAGAGAGAGAGAGAGAGAGATTGCATTAGTGCTCCATCTAGTGTCCTCAGAGCATTCCTACTGACCTACTATTATTCTTGCGTTGTTGACTTTTTAAACTTTCAATTGCTTCCGAGTCAGCCATGAAGCGGAAGTGAACAAAATATGCCATTTGGAGATTGTGGATTGTTTGTCAGACCCTGGTTATGCATGGGCACACCACAGGCATAACTAAACATAATAATTCAACATATTAGACGCCCTTTCCGGCTCTGTGGTGCGCGTCACCATTTGAAGGAACAGCTTCCTCCCAAATTCCTTGCAGTACTTGCCTTCATGGAGCAGAAGCCGCGCTGTGATTGGCTAGTAGCAGTCCGCTGGGCGGAGGAGCTATCATATATTGGAGTGATCCAATCGCTCACATAACCGTGGTTACCTATGTAACCTTCGTTGTCATTGATGCTTTTCTTGCCTAAAATAAGTCCTGTAACCGAAAACAGTGAGGGTGCGGCTATGAAGTCCCCCCCCCCCCCCCCCCCACACACACACACACACCATTTTCTCCTGCCCCCCAATTGGGAAATGTTACATCCCCTGAGTAGCATGAGTGAACAAAGAAAATAATGTGCCAGTACTGTGGTTGACTTCTAGTGTTTCCCAAAGTAGGGTCCAGGGACCCCCAGTGGTGTCCACAGCTAAATGATAGTTACGACCAAACAGACCCCTATGTGTTTGTAAATTGAGAATTGCTTTCACCACTCCTGGAAAATTTTCAAAAGGGCAGAAGTGGTTAGTTAGTTTATGTCCATTTTATTTCTAGCACAAATGATTAATATTCACCATAAATTAAAACACAAGAAAAACTTCAACCTTCACCCACAGAGATGATGCTAACAGGAGAGCTATAAATATACCTGTGTAATGTAGGTTAGTGGTTTAACACACCTCTGTTAACACATACGCACACACGCCTGCACGTACACGTACACGTACACGTACACGTACACACACACACACACACACACACACACACACACACACACACACACACACACACACACACACACACACACACACACACACACACACACGTTTGCAGTACATGTACATTCATGCAACCTCAAATTCAACCTCATTCAACCTCAAAGCATCCATCTTTGGCTGTATGCTTTTCTCTCTCTCTCTGTGTGTGTGTGTGGTGTGTGTGTGTGTGTGTGTGTTGTGTGTGTGTGTGTGTGTGTGTGTGTGTGTGTGTGTGTGTGTGTGTGTGTGTGTGTGTCTCAATCCTGTGGGTTTCCACCTTACTGGCTTACCGCCATGCGTACATAAGCCTCTCCAATTGATGCAAAATGCCACAGCTTGCTTGGTCTTTAACCAGACAAAGTTCTCGCTCGGATGCTGGCATTCAAAGCGACCAAAGGCATGGCACCATCATATCTTGCAAGTCTCACAGATATGTCAAGATACAGTATACTCACAAATATAAGTGCAACACTTTTTGTTTTTGCTCCCAGATGGACTTAAAGATCTAAAATTCATTCCAGATACACAATATTACCATTTCGACAGTGTAGCAGTTCCCACTAATATCCAGCAACTTCACACAGCCATTGAAGAGGAGTGGACCAACATTCCACAGCCCACAATTGACAATCTGATAAACTCTATATGAAGAAGATGTGTTGCACTGCATGAGGCAAATGGTGGTCACACCAGATACTGACTGATTCCAGTCCCCAGACCCCCAATAAAGCAAAAAGGCACATTTCAGGGTGGCCTAAGGAACACCTGTGCACTAGTCATGATGTCAGATCTGCATCTTGATGTGGCACACCTGTGAGGTGGGATGGATTATCTCAGCAAAGCAGAAGTGCTCACTATCACACATTTAGGCAGATTTGTGAACAATGTTTGAGAGAAATGGTAATATTGTGTATCTGGAGTGAATTTTAGATCTTTAAGTCCATCTCTTGAAAAATGGGAGCGAAAAACAAAACTGCTGCGTTTATATCCTTGTTGAGTATAGTTCTGACTGCTTAAACAACAACTTTTTGGGACACCAACGATTTTGAAAAATGTTAAAGTTGGAGTGCCATGATTTTTTTTCCACTCTAAAACATAAACATGAGGTATTATTGTTATAATTGGTGGAAGAATTGTTTCAAAAAAAGTGTACAGTATCTGTTGAAATCTTGTTTTTATGGCAGCACCCCCACCAGTCCATTTAGTATGCCTGGTTTGCCTAGTGGGTGGTGATGGGTGGAACTGAAGCCACACCCACAGCTTTAGTTGTATGATAAAAGGGGAGGAGTTAGGGGAGGGGCTGGGGTGTGATGTCACTATATTACAGCTTTTTTTTTTTTTTGGCATGTTTGACTGGAAAGGTTCAGCCCCCCAGGAAGAAACCTCAAATACATAGGGAAGACATCATTGCACATTTTTAAAACTACACCAAGGGGTCCAATTAAATTCTGTCACCTCTTAAACATGAACAAAATTGGAAAAAATACAAAAGTCACGACACACCAAATTCATGGTGGAGCGTAAAGGGGTGAGGGGTGGTGTAAGATAGTCTCTCCCAATGCCTGCCAACCTGGTCGAGACAACAATTAACTGCAAGTAAGATTAACACACAACCCTACAAAATACACAATGTTTGCAAGTGACATGTGGCAGAGGAACACAGGCCCATGTCACTTATAATAAACGCAGACTTGGCAACGCTGTGTGAAAACACTCCGGCTATATCCGTCGTCTCATTTACACCGTCTGTCTCGCCTCCATATCAGCATCCTGTCTCACTTCTATATATATAACCAGCAGTCAGAAAAGAAGTGCAGATTCACTCCTGGACCATGTTCAGTGTTGCCAACTGCCAAAATCCAAAATGCACTAGTGGCACTTCCAAAATGCACTAGAATGTGCTAGAACAGTGGCTTTTCAACCATGTTCATACCAAGGCCCATTATTTATTATTCTGCATTTTAGCCACGGAGAACCACCATTCCAGACAGTGTTGTCTCACGGACTAATAGGAGAAATACGGTAACTGGTAAAATGTTGGTCAAAATAGCAATTCTTCTACTTTTTCTAATTGTGTATATTCTTGAAAATTAGGCAATTCAGATGTTTAAATATGAGATGTTTAAATTTAAAATGAAACCAAATGGACCCTTACGGGTCCATTTGGTTTCATTTTACGATCTCAAGAGTTATAGATCTATAAGGCTCCATTTGGTTACCAATGGTCCTTTCTAGGAAGGAAGGAGGACTGGTGAAAAACGAGGGTTTTATCTCTGGCGCCTGTCAACCAATTTCCCCCCAACTCACCAGCAAAAAAAGCACTAGATTTTCTGCTAGGAGTTTTTCCACAAATTCTGGTGCTATAGGGGGTCTGGAAAAAAAAGCTAAATATAGTGACAATTTGAAAATGCACCAAGTTGGCAACACTAGCCATGTTTCCTTCAGCACTCCAATCTGAAGGAAGACTCACCTCTCCTCACCCCACAGACTGAAGCAGTCTTTGCAGACCTCAGCAGCCCCCGTAGCGCAGCACTTGACCTACTTATGACCAGCCACTCACTGCACCAAGAGAATCCCATAAATGACTACATTGTAAATTCATCCCATCAATGACTACATTGTAAAAACGCATCCTGTCTCACATCTCACGTCTATATCCGTCCTGAAGGGATATTGGGTTGTTGTGAAACTTTTTTTTCTCCTGAAAAGTTAATATTTTTGCATGACTGTGAGTCTTGCGTAGCCAGACACAATCTACAGTACAAATGCGATATAGCAGCGGTGGTTTTCGAGCATTTTGCTTGAAAACCACCACTGGTATGGCCCAGCATTTTGCTGGGCCATACCACGGCCCACTATTTGTGCAGCATTTTAGCCATGGACAGCCATTTGGATGAGATCTACTCACTCCTATTCAAAATTATGTTTGGTTTTGTCCACAGTTCTATGTTTTATTTAGGAAAACTTGGAACAAAATAACAAGTAATGCATGAGTGGTTATTATTGTATATATTATCTCCCTGGTCTTTATATTTAATGTTTGTGTTTTATTGTGCTTAGCAAGGAGGAAAATGTAGCAGAGCCAAACGCCAATATAAAATATTATATGCACACTTCTGATTCTATCAGAGTCTATAACGAGTCTATAGTAAATATTGTTTCAATCTTTTCGTGTGAGTTATCTCTTATCTGACTGAACTATACCTTTAACTCTTGAGAGCATGAAATGATGAAAATAACAGAGATTTGGTTACTAACTAATTCTCCACTATTTAGCTGCATGGGGACCAATTGGAATCCTCTCAAGGACCACTGGTGATCCCCGCACCACTGGTTGAAAACCACTGATTTATACAGTCTGGAACTACTCCACCTGAATGCTACATAGTCCGGAACTACACCAAATGAATACAGTCTGGAACTACACATCTCTTGAAGGCTTGTCTGGAACCACACCTCCTAAAACCTGGGCAAGAAAGCTGACATTCATGCTGCCTCCTCTTCACGAATATCTATAGTTTTAAATAATTTCAAAATCAGATTTTGAAATTATTCATGATTATGAAATCAATCAAAAGCATGCTTAGATGATTTTGATTCACGTTTTGATGAATGTTTGCAAGCTGGGTTCGAGGCTTCACTTCCACTTTGTATTTCATTCATAATCAGAGCTTCCAGTACAGGGCTGCCTGCTGGCCTAGTGGTCTGGGCACACATAGGCTCCGGCCTGACAGCGCATTGCGTGTTCGAGTCCCGTTCATGACGACCTTTGCTGCATGTCTCTCCCCTTCTCTCTGCCTCCCTTTCCTGTCTGACTTCACTGTAACTATCAATAAAAGCACAACAGCCAAAAACTAAATTAAAATAAAAATAATAATACAGAGTTTCCGTTTATCAGTCTGCCAACACGAGACTAGCCTGACAGACAGCAGAGATATGTGATGAAATTAGTGCTGAAATTGTGATGAATAGGTGCTGAAATTAGTCAAAATACACAGATGTGCATCTCACACACACACACACACACACACACACACACACACACACACACACACACACACACACACACACACACACACACACACACACAGTGAGTCGTAGCTAAAATAGGAGATGGTACCATTAGCAACCTATATCCAGTGTTGGGAGTAACGTCCTTGTTACAGTTATCCAATGGGTGAGTTAGTTGTTACGCACGACTACATAATATAATAATGAAGTCTCCTCCTACCTATGTCACATAAACTGACATGATGCGTTGAGTGTGCTCCCAGAGTGAAACGCATTTGACATTTCACATAAGAAACAGAAAGTGACTTCCACAGGGCATAACGTCATCATATTGATGACGATTGGTCCCATAGGGCAGGGGTTAACATACAGTAGGGTCATTACTGTCTAACTGTCCATGAGCAGGACATCAGTATTATATCCATATCCTTAGACTGGATATTGTCTGTGATTTTGGAGATTGTATTCTATCGGCATAAGTTCTCTTTTTCCCTCTGTAGTGGCAAGTAGAGCTTAGAACAACTGCACCAGTGCCATTAGGAAAGTAGTTTTTCCTTGAAAACAGTTTAATGTGTCTGAATTATTATTACTACGATTTTCTCTTTCAGAGAAGTGACTATAACTCCGTGCTTGTTATAAGTAACTTACCCAACACTGCCTATAAGGGAACACTTTTTTCGTTAATCTGAATCTATTGCAATCATTGGTTTCGCGCTCATCACATTTGTGATGGCGGCTATGGACGTTTTTAGCCCCAAGGAGAGTTCTTGGGCAAAATGAATGCTTGCCAAGAAAAAAAGTTTCGTTTGACATAATCACATGCTACTTTATTCCCCCAAATGCCTGCACTAGAAACAAGAGGAAAGAAGTATGTTTTTTTTTTAAAAACAACACAATACAAAATGTCATTGGTGCTGTCACACGATTCTATTAATAACTCGCATGATCATGCTCATCATGTGACTGGAAGAGGAAGTGAATCCTTGATTCATTCCCACCAAAGTAGCAGATCTACAAGCTCACAACGGGCCGTGTTGTTGTTGTTGTGAGCTTGTAGATCTGCTATATTTTGGTGTGTGTGTGTGTGTGTGTGTGTGTGTGTGTGTGTGTGTGTGTGTGTGTGTGTGTGTGTGTGTGTGTGTGTGTGTGTGTGTGCGTGTGCGTGTGCGCGCACAACGTGCGTGAATGGCTGCAAACAGCAACAGCGTTGCACTGGTATGCTCATACATATGTGTAACAATGTAATGACATTTTACTAACCAACCAAATTACACTAAGAATTCATGAATTAGGTTAAAGGGGGATGGTTGGGGGATGGGGGGGGGAAGTGTATCGGCTGAATTTAGAAAGAGCGTGGGGGTGAGGGGCAGATGGGGAAGAAAGGACGAGCAGGGAATGACAAGATCTAGATGGGAAAAAATAGATTGATACACGCTGTCTGTCTGTCTGTCTGTCTGTCTGTCTGTCTGTCTGTCTGTCTGTCTGTCTGTCTGTCTGTCTGTCTGTCTGTCTGTCTGTCTGTCTGTCTGTCTGTCTGCCTGCCTGCCTGCCTGCCTGCCTGCCTGCCTGCCTGCCTGCCTGCCTGCCTGTCTGTCTGCCTGTCTTGGCCCTCTGTCTGTCTGATATAAAGTACTGATTAATTGAGATTAATTAATTACAGAAACAATAACGCGTTTAAAGAAATGAACTAATTTTAATCGCACATAGATTTTTTTTTCACTCGACGAATTTCAGGCATACGGATCATACCGCTGCACGCAATGGGAGAATAAGCCAATAATCAGGGTAACCAATAAGGGATGCCACTGATCCGAACTCCTACTCTTCCGTCCTCCCATTGGTCCGAAATTAATAAGGCTATCTCTAACCCTCAACATAACACGTTGCAGTGTGGACACAGTTTTGATTTAGAAAAAATCAGTCACACGCTACAAACCTGTTTTAAGTGAGACAAAAAATGCTTCTCGTGTCAAATATTGGTATGTGATTAATTGAGATTAATTAACTACAAAGCTTCAAATTAATTAGATTTTTTTTTTATCAAGTCCCACCCCTAATTAAAACTTTAATCAGATTAATCCGAGCTTCAAAATTAATTTAATCATGATTAATCACCATTCAAAATAAGTCCAAAATATGCCATGTTTTGTTGGACAGGATGCCCCAGTGTTTGTACAACCCACAAGCTATACTCTATGGCTCTGGTTACAGGGAGACACGCAGCTCAGTGGGTTGGAGTCAGTGTGCACATGCATTAATTGCATTAAAGGTTTTAATCAGATTAATCAACAAAATTCATCAATGCCATTAACTTGTGATATTCAACAGCCTCAATTTATGAAAGTATTCATAGAATCAATCAGTGAGTCAGTCAATCAATCAAAGCTAATTCCACATTGTGGTGGCAGCATAGTTGAATGAGTTTTCACCCATTGTTTTGGTCCACATTTTGGTGGGAACAAACAAAGTCAAAGATGATAACACTCCGATCTCGACAACCCAGAGTCTGTAACGTTGCAGAAAAATGGGGACAGATGCACAACGAAGAGCGCTTGTTTCACCTGGCTGTTAATGATATGCGTGTCATTCTTGTTTAGAGGACTGGGGCTTTATTTTTAGTGACATTGAGGTGTTAGTGAACCGTGAAGTGAAGTGACATTGGATGAGGCTCTAGATATAGAGTCCTCCTCGGTGTGCTGAGTTTAGTTGGCCAGGCCTGCGGTATGAACGCATGAAGTCAAGGATGGGTTCATCTACGAACACATACCTGCTGCTAGAGCTGAATGGAATTATACAGCTGCTACACATACACACGCATGCGCACAGGCGCGTGTACACTCACACTAAAACACACACACACACACACGCACACACGCACACACACACACACACACACACACACACACACACACACACACACACACACACACACACACACACACACACACACACACACACACACACACACACACACACACACTTCAGCAAATGATCAGTCAGAAATGTGCTGATCTTGTCAAATTTGATGTCACAAAGCAGGACATTGAGTCAGTGTTTTAACATACAGGATGCCAGGTAAAAGAAAATAACCTAGCATCAGTCTAAAACAGAATAATGAACCTAGCATCAGCCTAAATGTAAAGAATGAACCTAGCATCAGTCTAAATGTAAACCATGAACCTAGCATCAGCCTAAATGTAAAGAATGACCCTAACATCAGCCTAAATGTAAAGAATGAACCTAGCATCAGTCTAAATGTAAACCATGAACCTAGCATCAGCCTAAATGTAAAGAATGACCCTAACATCAGCCTAAATGTAAAGAATGACCCTAACATCAGCCTAAATGTAAAGAATGAACCTAGAATCACCCTAAATGTAAAGAATGACCCTAACATCAGCCTAAATGTAAAGAATGAACCTAGCATCAGTCTAAATGTAAACCATGAACCTAGCATCAGCCTAAATGTAAAGAATGACCCTAACATCAGCCTAAATGTAAAGAATGAACCTAGAATCACCCTAAATGTAAAGAATGACCCTAACATCAGCCTAAATGTAAAGCATGAACCTAGCATCAGTCTAAACGTAAACCATGAACCTAGCATCAGTCTAATAAACGCAAACCATGAACCTAGCATCAGTCTAAATATAAGCAATGAACCTAGCATCGCTTTTAAGTAAAACAATGAATCTAGCATCAGTCTAAATTAGTTATTTCTTGCAATTCCACGGTAGAGGCCACGGTACGATATATATTGATTTATCGATATTTATCGATTATATGTGTATTAAAAAATAATGACCATGTGGCACAAATACAATTAAACACTCTCAGGCTCACAGTGATCTTTAATTTAAATTAAAATGTCTAAACATCCTAACAAGGGTTCTCTGGGGAGGGAGTTATTGCAACGTGCAAGTGGTGCTTTGATAAGGTGCTTTGATAAGCACCACTTGCACATGCGTTTGCCAACACTGATCACCAGATAATTCATGATGTTTATTGCCATATCGATTTTAGCAGCCTCTGGATCAATATATCTATTGCCCAGGTGTTCGATCAATATATCGCGATAGACATTAAATACACCACTAGCTATAAATGTAAACAATGAAGCTAGCATCAGTCTAAAATAATGTAAGCACTATATACAACGTAGTATAAAGTAGCATAATTCTAAAGCTAAATAATAAAACTAACGTTAGCTAGCATCAGTCTGAATACATTTTCTGTGTCAGCTCCACTAATGAAAACCTAATGATGTGCTCTTTGTCATTTAGCATATACAAACGTAAATCTAAAGGCGTTAAAGGAGAATTCCACACCAAAATCACCTTGATTCTTGTGACATGACACATAATGTCCTTGATTTTCATCACAGATGCCCCCTGGAGCTACGAAAGTTTCGAGCTACTAAAATACCCACGTTAGAATGAAAACAACCTGCAGCAATGCAAACTGCATTGGAGGGACGGGAACCTCATGGTGAAATGTAGAAAAGGGGGCATCTGTGACAAAAATCAAGGACATTATGAATCATGTCACAGGAATCAAGGTATAACCAACGTGTTTTGGTGTGGAATTCTCCTTTAAGGCTACCCAATGACGACTAGCTGTCATGTTATTGTGACTGAGGAAAAGTCTTCGCTGATTTTGTTTGGTGCACATCAATGGCTGTTTTGATATAATTACTGATTGCAACACACATTATAGGCTAGTTATCACATGGACTAATAGCCTATTGTATTACTGATGATAACAAGTTAACCATACCATTAAATGTCTCATCAACTCCAGTGTGTTAAAAAAAAAAAAAAAAAACTCACACATTTAATACAGTAATATAATCATATCATAATAAAGCACTGTGTCTTTAGGCTAATATTTGAAGATGGTTTCTGTTGACTAGAAGACAAACAACACCCTACCCTGTTACTGTTGCATAACCTCACTCTACCAGAGAGAGAGAGAGAGAGAGAGAGAGAGAGAGAGAGAGAGAGAGAGAGAGAGAGAGAGAGAGAGAGAGACAGACAGACAGACAGACAGACAGACAGACAGACAGACAGACAGACAGACAGACAGACAGCACAGCTGTAATAATATTCTGTAATAATATTCATAATAAACCATTAATTACATACCAGTCCGTCCATCCATCCATGAATGTCAGAGCATAAACCTTCAAATAACTGTCCATAGTATTTTCTGTATAACTGTCCACATGTAATATAGCCATCATGAAGTCCATGCTGGTAAATATATAACTGGGCAGCATCCATGTATGATCAACAACTAATAGTAGCCTATGTTTTATACATGATCTAACTAATAATAACTATGGTACATAAAACACACCAGTACCGTAAAACATGTAATAGTCATTCAATAAATGACCTGAACCAGGTTTTATACTTGTGCAATAAAAAGCAAACATCTTGTTAAACCGCTACAGCTTCAGATCGGCTGAATCTACATCTCATAGTACATGTTTTATGTAATAACTACAGTAAACATAACAATGCATTGAAGCATGTCATAGACATGTAATAATACACTGTATAAACTGTCCTGCAGCCTCTGATTGCTGACTCTTCAGCTCATAGTAGGTTTTATATATCTATTAATAACTATAATATAGTGCAGTAAAGCATGTAATAAATAAACATTTTAATAAACTGACCTGCAGCTTCTGATCGGCTGACTCTTCAGCTCATAGTAGGTTTTCGGCTCCTCTTCAAACTCCTCGTCTTCTCCGACCTCGAAGTCAGGAACTATTCCTGACTCTGCCTGCTGCATCCTGAGGCAGATGTCCAGCAAACGTCCCAGACCGTGACTATAATTATAAATAATAAAGTAATAAATAATAATGTTATACTAAACACAGATTATTAGACAGAGAACCGAGCCGAGCCGAGCCGAGAGGAGCGGTACCAGCCTCTATGGAGCAGACAGACGGACACACACACACGCCTCGTTCGGCAGAAAGTAACGCAACGAAACGAAACGACGCACGGATGAGTTTGTAGTTTTTTACGGCGAGGCGGAGCGTCTGGGTGAACGGGAGCCCAGGCCGCGGCGGGACTACAACTCCCAACCCGTGCCACCGGGGGAAGGACTACAAGTGCCGCGATGCCGCACGCGCCGAACTGTCAATGTCAGCAGCTTTCTCATTGGTCAGTCCCCAGGCTGCAGCTGATGGGATGTTTTGTTGTTTCCCATATGCATTCCGCTACGAGAAAATGAGTTTGTTTGTTTGTTGCCAGCGGAGTTTATTCGATATATTAACGATAATACTATGAAAAGGAAGTAGAAGAACGTTAAGCATAACGTTAAGACAATTATTTATCATATCCATATTCTATAATAACTGTTAGAACAAATTAACAATATATAGCAGAAGAAGTAGAAGAGTTTATGACGTTCATCCTAATCTAAATGCATCATGGCTCTCTGTGTAGCCTACTCGTCTGTAATCCACGTAACTCGAGAACGGATCGCCACACTGATGCATATGTGTCAGATTTGACATGTGTGTTCCACACCACACCAAGCAGTGCAGTTCCCGGTGTCAACCCCATTGGATTGGCAGTTGTCCAGAACCAGCACAAAAACCTCGATCTGCCCAGGCTCTGGACAGGGCTCCTATCCTGCTCTGACATCACAATGATGTTCTGACATGCTGCTTCATATTTGGGAATGCTTAATAACTCCATATATGGACATAAAAGGGGTTGAGGCATGCATTTACCACTTGCATCCTTCCAAGTAGACCAGTGCCCAATGGCCACCACTCCATCCATCCATCCATGCCATCCACCCGTCCAGCCATCCATCCACCTTCAACTGCTTATCCATCGTGGGGTTGCAGGGGCAGCAGCTCCACCGAAGCACTCGATACTTCCCTCTCCAGAGCAACATTGGTGACTTCTTCCTGGGGGATCCTGAGATGCCCTGATGTTCCTAGGATGGTGAGTTGATAATGTGTTTCCTCCGACTGCGCCTAGGTCTGCAACAGGATCTCATATTTTATGTGACACTCACTGACACTGGCAAAAGGGTCGAAGTTGAACAAAAGTTGCGCAAAATGCGCAAAATGCGCATTATGGCAGAAATCAGGGAGAAATAGAACAGTAATACAAATGGCGTTAGTTTTGTGGATTTATATTTTAATGTGTCGCCCCCTGTGTCCTCCACCAAACGGGCGGATGTAACATTTCCCAAGTGGGGGGGCAGGAAAAAATGAAGCCGCACCCATACCATTTTCAGTTACAGGACTTATAGGCAAGTAAAGCATCAACAATAACATAACATCAGTTGTTATTGAAGTTGCAACAGACACGCAGCATGCATAAAGCTAAACGTCTGACTCAGAGAGTTTTCTGTTTTAAATGATGAAATGCTGTTGGTTAGTAGCAGTAGTAGTGTTTAATATCATTTCAATATAAGCACTTTAATTTGAAATGACATCATGACATCATGTTTGGGGCAGGGGCAGACTTAGGGCAGACTTAGCCCTACATGGCTATTATTCGTTTGATATAACGAATATGGATATGAAACTAGATGACTATATCGTACTCCACGTCTTTGGAATTATTTAATGGGTAAGTAAACAGGGAACAATGAGCACGAAAAGAGCGCCCACATTTAAATGTATCCACAAGTCAATGCTTCTATGTATGGCTATTATTCAAACGAATAATAGCCATGTATGGCTAGGGCAGACTGGGCATTTAGGGGGGCATCACCCCCCCCCCCCCCCCCCCATGCCCATGCCTAGATCCGCCCCTGTCACCAAATGAGCTGAACTGCTTGATATTCACCAAAACCAGACCAGAACTCCCACCATGGGACCCAATAAGTGCCTTTGCAATGCAATCACTCACTCCACTAATAGTTGTTGGACACTCATGCACCACCAGAGGAATCCAGCAGGGGGCAATGCTTTTCCAGCATGGAAATGCAGAGCAACAGACTGCTTCAACATTTTACCATTTCCCTCATTTATCCTGTTGAACTGGTTCCAGATCCATGTTTTTCTATGCAAATGTAAAGCTAACAGACTGGGATCCAGTCCAGGTTTTGCCGTGCAAATGTGTTGCCTAATGCATCATGCATCATCAGTGAAAGTAGGCCTAGAGCCGTGTGTGTGTGTGTGTGTGTGTGTGTGTGTGTGTGTGTGTGTGTGTGTGTGTGTGTGTGTGTGTGTGTGTGTGTGTGTGTGTGTGTGTCTGTGTGTGTGTGTGTGTGTGTGTGTGTGTATGTGTGTGTGTGTGTGTGTGTGTGTGTGTGTGTGTGTGTGTGTGTGTGTGTGTGTTACAGAGCAGGTGGGTAGGTGAAAAGGGGTCAACGACAATCTGTACTGTCCTCATGTTCACCTGCTAGCTGGAGGATATACACGAATGCACACGTGCGCGCACACACACACACACACACACACACACACACACACACACACACACACACACACACACACACACACACACACACACACACACACACAGCTCCTTCTTGGTTTTAGAGACTGGAGGAGACATCATGTCACTATGGAGACAGACAGACAGTGTAATTAATAATATTCTATTGTTTCGGTTCATGTTATCTATTGTTTGTGCATGTGCACGTTCATGAATGGACATAAGGCTCTGGGGAATTAACCAGCATAATTGTGTATGATGTCACACATGGGGGGGAGGGCGGCTGAGGGGGGGATGGGGAGCACTCCCAGAGGAAAACATTTACTGTAAAAGATGGCAATTAGATCAATGCACCTCGTATACGTGTTATACTGCAGTGTTGTTTACGGTAAAGATAGTATTAGAAGGATCATCATCATCATATAACTCTACATCGATCTATAGCATTCAATCCAATTCAGACTTTTATTTACTTGGCATGGCATTTTATCAGAAGCTTTATACCCAGATTACCTCGCAATAGGATCATAGAATGCAGAAAGACAGTGTAGTGTCTCCGTAAACTATAGGATCATAGAATGCAGAGAGACAGTGTAGTGTCTCAGTAAACTATAGGATCATACAATGCAGAGACAGTGTAGTGTCTCAGTAAACTATAGGATCATAAAATGCAGAGAGACAGTGTAGTGTCTCAGTAAACTATAGGATCATAGAATGCATAGAGAGACAGTGTAGTGATAGTGACTCAGTAAACTATAGGATCATAGAATGCAGAGAGACAGTGTAGTGTCTCAGTAAACTATAGGATCATACAATGCAGAGACAGTGTAGTGTCTCAGTAAACTATAGGATCATAAAATGCAGAGAGACAGTGTAGTGTCTCAGTAAACTATAGGATCATAGAATGCATAGAGACAGTGTAGTGATAGTGACTCAGTAAACTATAGGATCATAGAATGCAGAGAGACAGTGTAGTGCCTCAGTAAACTATAGGATCATAGAATGCAGAGAGACAGTGTAGTGTCTCAGTAAACTATAGGATCATAGAATGCAGAGAGACAGTGTAGTGCCTCAGTAAACTATAGGATCATAGAATGCAGAGAGACAGTGTAGTGTCTCAGTAAACTATACTATAGTTTACTGAGACACTACACTGTCTCTCTGCATTCTATGATCCTATAGTAGGATCATAGAATGCAGAAAGACAGTGTAGTGTCTCAGTAAACTATAGGAACATAGAATGCAGAGCGACAGTGTAGTATAGGACCACAGAATGCCTTACCCCCCACCCTCCTTAAATACCCCCTTCCACACCTCCATCCCTCTCAGCCGATGCTTTTTAACTGTCACAGTCACCCTCTTTGAGAAGAAGGTTGATGACATCAGCCTCTACTTCCCTGTAAAGAGTGTGTGTGACTCACCCAGCGCTAACCTTGTCCTGCTTCTCTCCTTGTTCTCCAGGCGCTGCATGTCGTAAAAACCATAGTGACCTCCACTAGACCTCTTCCCGCTGACCTCTTGACCCCACATCCCTTCCCCGAAGTTGCACTGGACCTGATCTGATTCCCTCATATAAGGTACAAGGATCACACTTGTGTGAAGTGAGTGGCGCTCTTATCATGCTGTACATCATGACATAAAACAAACAAATTTTACGTTATTTATTGACAAATTGGCGTAAGACGAAAATCTACTAGGGGTGTGACGATTCACTTACCTCACGATACGATACGATATTGATATTTAGGGTTCTGAATCGATTTATATTGTGATTCTTAGTTATGCTGCGATTTGATTTGATATATCAATATATCGCTTTTTCCCCCAACAAATGACTTTTTTATTATGTTTTTATTACACTAGAACAAGGGGGATTCCACTCATTTTCAAGATTTTTTTCTGAGAGTGTACAAATGGAACCAAATGGACCCTGGCGGGTCCATTTGGTTCCATTTGTACACCCTCAGAAAAAAAGGTCCTAAAAGAAAAAACATTAACAATCTCAACACAAACACAACTTGATGATGTCATCATCAAGTAAAATACAGTACAGTAGAATGTTGAAAAAGGTCCGGAATTCAGAACAATATGGACCACGACAAGTTCAATCAACTAGAACATTTTAAAGCAATTTTGAACAATATAAATAACAAAAAGTTCAATCATACACATCAGTGCAGCCTGATAACGTCAGTCAGTCTTTCTGACATGAACACATTACTGATTTTGAACCTGGCGATTTGATATTGAGGGCAGAGACAGTGGGGACCAATCAGTGTACAGCACAGATTATGACACCACTGCCAACCGGCCCCTCCCTCTATTTAATTA
>CM076968.1:10969576-11089576 GCA_039105355.1 Benthosema pterotum | reverse complement strand
AGTTTGTGATGCTGAGTTTAGTCTCTTGCACCCATAATTTAGAACATTGGTCAAAATAACAATTATTCTCCATTTTCTAATTGCGTGGACTCTTGAGAGTGTAACTTTTGAGAGTGTAAAACGAAACCAAATGGACCCTTACGGGTCTATTTGGTTTCGTTTTAACACTCTCAAGAGTTACAGATCTATGGGGACTGTCATGTGATCTACCTGCACAGTCTGTGTGATCTACTGGTAGATCACGATCTACCTTTTGGGCAGCCCTGCTGTAGAGTAAGGCATGATGCTTGTTTTCTGCAGCATTCCAGGACTTTAGAGCCACTTATTCTTAGTCCATAACTCCGAGTGTGCCAATCGGTCCTTATATTGCAGGTTAATTTGGTTCCATTAGTACACTATACACTCTCAGACTTGTGGTAAATGGTTAAATTCATTGTAATGAAATAATAATTCTGATATAGTCTACTTGCCAGCCCATAGAGTCCTAGTGTGAGCCCAGACATGTTGAGTAAGGGTTGATGTTAGAAATGATGAGTAGGGGTCTCCAGTATGTATAGTAACACAGGCCTATGTGGAACATTTTTCATAATATGGGATAATATGTCCATTAACAGCTTACAGAAGGCAAAAAAGGTCAAATTTTCATTATGCTTAAAAAAAAACACACACACTCATTGGTCTCAAAATGGCCAGAGCACTTGCCCAAATATCCTGACTCGACACATTTTTAAAGACTGGTATTGCCATTTTTAGCCAACTCAACATTTCTAACAAAACCTTCCTGTACTCAAAAGCTTCAGTTCACATTCTGGCAAATGGACTATTAGTCCATTTGAGGACTCTGTCCTCACTATGTGTACATTACAGCGCACAGCCTAGTGCCAAGCTCCTTTAAAAGAATGACATGGGAGGGATTTCATCATAGCACATGCATCACTAAGAGCCCATTCATAACACCTGTGTGCTTCTCCTAATCAGTACAGCACACCTGGCTATGAAATTCATTGAATGGCCAGTAGGTGGCTCTGGAAACTCTCACCAAGCAAGTCATATCATATCAAGGCTCATTATTTATTGGCCATGTAAGCCACATACCACTACTTAAATATTTTGTAAAATGCTGTCTACAATTCCATGTTGTATTGATGTTGGTAGGTGCCAGAGAAATAACAGAGAAATGTTGTAAAAAATCTTCTACATTCTCTGTGGAGACTTCTTGTAAAGTATTGCAGATTTTTCACAATAATGCAACTCTCAACCCATACATTTTTACAGTTAAAGACCTGTAAGGGTCCATTTGGTTAGAAACTATCCATCATGGGGAACACCGGGAAAGCCCTCAAGGACCACTGGTTGATAGATAGTTGTTAGAGGGCAGAACATAATACTCTAAATGGAATGACATGTCATCAGGTGATGAATTAGGTGGTTAGCAGAATGCCACAGACTGGCTGAACGTTGAAACATGGAGACAGCCACAACATGCATGTTCACAGCAATTAGCATCAGCTGTGCATACTAACTGTACAGCGAATGAATAAGTGCAGATATACATACTATTATTCAGGCTGGATGGTGATGACTAACCACAAGGTTGCCATTTGGAACCCAGGCTCCCCTAGAGTTAGTACCCATGTGTCCTTGAGCAAGACACTTAAAGGGAAAGTTCAGATTTTGTAGTTGTATAATGAAAACATACAGTAGTTCCATGTGATAGAGTGGTCAAAAATTAACTTTGTGCCAATATTTTAGGAATAGGTCAACAACACATCCACAAGATGCCCAGAACTATATTTATACTATATTTCACCAAAACCAGAGCAGAACTCCCACCACAGGACTCTGGCAACCACTTAATACAGTTGACACTACTGTCAACTGTATTAAGTGTGGTCCACTAGGTGGTCCTTGAGAGAGTTCCAGGTGGTCCTCAGGCTAAATGATGGTTCACCAGGTGTATGAAACCAAATGGACCCAAATGAAACCAAATGGACCCTTGCGGGTCCATTTCGTTTCATTTTTACGCTCTCAAGAGTTAAAATATTCATCATCTGAATTAGCCCAAGTATAGACAATTAGAGAAAGAAGAAGAATGGTCATTTTTATCTGTGTGTTTGATTGTTTTCTGTCCCAAATCCAGCCTGGTATTGTGGACAAAAGCAAAATAAATCTTTAGTTTTGGGTCCGTGGGACTAAAACATCATCAAATGGTGGTCCGTGGCTCAAATTCTGAATGGGCCCTGGTATGAAAAAGGTTGAAAACCCCTGCTTTAAACCCTAATTGCTCCTGTGTGGCCGGTACCTTGCATGGCTATTCTTGCATGGAAGTGTTTGAGGGTGATGTTGTCAGACGCAGGACAGAACCTGCGAGGAAACGACAGACACGACGTTAAACAGGCCGCAGTGTTGACGACAGAAACCTCTGATAGTGGACAGGATATCCTGCCGTGTCGACGTTGATTCATGCTTTGTAACGGCAGCGGCAGACGCACTGCTGTTCCGTTCTATTGTTGCGATTCCTGATTTAAAGGACGCGGCAGACAGACTATTGTTAAAATCGTATACTACTGTATATACAGTAGTGTCTAATAAGGAGCTTTACATATACAGTATATCGAGTGAGCATTACATACTAGGATTGGGCGATATTTTGTTTTTGCCGCTTGATACAGTTTAAAGGTAGGGGAAGTGATTTCACTTTTGTGAGATATCACCCAAAAAAAATCTGTTAAAATGCTCTATTATTATAACGCGTGCAGACCATATATGGAATTTCCCCCTCCCCCACATTAGCAGAGGAGCTAATAAAAGTTCCCCAGGTGGAGGGTGAATTCTCCTCCAATCAGGATCGAGCAGCAGGTTCACAAAGTGTAGCTACTCTTGAGCGCCCCTAGTGCACCAGGCTGGTACTACACAATGAATTTTAAATCACTTACCCTACCTTTAATTATATCACCTAAACTGACCTACAGTAACTGTTTCAGCTGACTTGAGAGTGTTGCGTGCCTTTGATTATTGTTTACGGAAGCGGTAGAGAATGGCAGCATCAAGTAACGCTAGTTTCCATGATCCATGCGTCTGATTTATCCGTCTGTCTTGTGCGCAACTGTCTGTCTGCTGTAAACTAAACTCAGTGGTGATATGAAAGAGCGGCTGCTCCGGTCCGACTCCGTTCACTCTATGCTCCGTTCCCAAGTGGGAATGAATCATACCTCGGTAGAGACAGCAATAACTGTCTTTGATGGAACAAAATGTAATAATGTGAATGCAGGAAACATTGCAAATCACCAACCTCCACATCAGGAGCAGTTACGTGTTCAGACAGAGTCTTGCTCAAGGACACTTTGACGGTGACTCTGCGTCTGCGGTGAGTCTGGGATTTGAACCGGGAAACTTCCACTTCCCAAGTGGACCCCACTCTACCTCCTGAGCCACTACTGCCGTCCCATTGTTTTATTGTATTGTTTCATTGGGAAGAATATCTCTCTAGACAGAGGAAACAGGGTGAAGGGGTCTCCATGTTTCAGGAGCTCTGACCGTTCCTTAAATAAAGTAGGAAAGACAAAAAAGATAATCATTAGTTACAACAAGCTGTCATTGGGGTTTACTGTCTTCCCCTTCCTGTGGACATGAAAGGAAGCCGTGGCCCTGCCACAGGGCCCTGTACTCGGCCACCCTCCATTTCTGTCACACAGGGGCGGATGTAACATTTCCCAGTTGGGGGAGGGCAGGAGAAAATGGTATGGGGGCTGCTTCAACGCCCATGTCGCTTTGCACCACGGGCGGTGAAGCCGCCCCCATACCATTTTCGCTTACACGACTTATTTTAGGCAAGAAAAGCATCAATAACAACATCAGTTGTTGTTGAAGTTGCAACAGACACGTGATGTGACGGTTTCAATGATGAAATGCTGTTGGTTTGGTGTTGCTCCAGTTGTAGTTAGTTAGGAGCATAGTAGCGTTTCAAATCATTTTAATTATAAACACTTTAATTTGAAATATATTTGAAATTTGCGTTATTTCCATGCCGTCATGTTTGGTGGGCCAGTCAGGGCATTTAGGGGGGCATTGCCCCCCATGCCCATGCCTAGATCCGCCCCTGCTGTCACCTCTAAAGCCAACGAAATGCCTTTGCAGGATGTTTGTCCCCAGAATGGGGACAAACGACGACACCACGCAGGGTTCAAGCGGTTTGCTAAACGTGTCGTTTTTTTTTTGGTACAGTATAAACTCAGCGTTATTTTTAGAGTTAAAATGCTCTGAAGGGAAAAAAAAAAACGCATGAAATGACTTTATAGCTTCAACCCTGAACCCTCTGGAGATCACTACTGAGTACAGCTTTAATATAGAGTGAACCAGCAAACTGGACATGTCTCTGGAGGCTATACTGAGTGCAGCTCTAATACAACCACACTCGCTATCAGGGGCGGATTGGCCATCTGGAGTGCAGGGAGTTTTCCCGGTGGCCTGCGCCACCTAGTGGCCTGGACAAGATCCAAAATGCACTAGTGGCACTTCCAAAATGCACTAGAATGCGCTAGATGCTCGCCTGGAACATAACAGATCAAAATGACCATTAATCTTCTACATTCTCTAGTTGTGTAGACTAAGTTGGGCTAATTCACATGATGAATATTTTAACTCTTGAGGGTGTAAAAATGAAACCGAATGGACCCGCAAGGGTCCATTTGGTTTCATTTTTACGCTCTCAAAGAGTTACATCTGGTTAACCAGCTGCCCCCACCAGGGTGGCCTGGCAAAGGCAAAATTGTCCCGGTGGGAAAATATGTGCCAATCTGCCCCTGCTCGCTATACACAGTACATTTAACTGTACTTTAATTTTTCCCCTTTTTCGTGGGTTGCTTCTCACAGTATGCTTTTAGTGTGCGCGCAAACGTTGTCCAAACACAGACATTAAATGGCTAAATGCTTAAATAATGACTATCCAGTTATGGGTGTATGTGTAAACGCAGACAATAAAAGCTGGACAATTGCTGGCGATTGGCCAAAATGACATGATGTAGGATGGCATATGATGATAAGAGCGCTCTCACTTATATATTTTTCTTCCTTATTCTTTATAATTCTCCACCACATCTCTGAGGCAATAGCAGATGTTATTGAAAGAGAGAAAGAAAAATAATATAGTGATGTCTACTTGAGAGGTCATTGAACCCCCCGTGACCCCTCCTTATTGTTTACAATTCTCCACTACATGTCTGAGGCAATAACAGATGTTATTGAAAGAAAGAAAAATAATATAGTGATGTCTATTTTAGGGGTCATTGAACCCCCCATGACCCCTCGTGGCGCCGGAACTGCCCTGTCCCTGACCATGCATTTAGCAAAGTGAAGATTTTGTATTTTCTTCATACAGAATACCGTGCACTAAACTGCGCTGTTCCGCGCTGTTCCTTGGAAGTATGTCAATGTTGTCAGGTGCTGCTTGGAAGTCTGAGGTTAAGAAGTTCCACAGAAAAGGGAGATAGAATCTCAATAAGGGTATGGGTACCAGCATACCTGATTGCTGTCATTGTTAGGAAATGTGCCTGTATATAATCACGTCATCATTACATCAGTTAACCCAAAATGTATTCAAAGATTTTGCGCCACATTGTCACCATTTCTCAAAAATAGCAGGTCTACACGCTTGTGGCCTTGTAGATCTGCTATTTTTCCACAACTATATAGTGCAACATAATGCACGAAACACCAAGAGCGTTTCCCGTTATGAATGGATCATAAAGCTTGAGTTTAATGGAAGTTTAGATAAAATATGGATCTTTTGGGGTTCTAAAGTCAGATAATGGAAAAAGGGTAACCATGGGATAGGTCAGTGGTTTTCAACCAGTGGTCCTTGAGAGGGTTCCAGGTGGTCCCCAGCTAAGTTGGTTGAAAAGTTGGGTAACCAGATGTAACTCTTGAGAGCGTAAAAATGAAACCAAACGCTCTCAAGAGAGTTCAAATATTCATCATCTGAATTAGCCTAAAAGATTAACGTGGTCGTTTTGATCTTGTTTTGTTTCCCAAATCCAGCCTGGTATTGTTGACAAAAGCAAAAGAGATCTTTAGTTTTGGGGTCTGTGAGGCTAAAATGTCCTCAAATGGTGGTCCATGGCTCAAATGCTGCAGGCCCTGGTATCAAAAAGTTTGAAAACTCCTGGGATAGGTGGTTCATGATTCAGCTCCCAGCATTGCACCTTTCTAAGTTGTATTATTGTTGTGATCAAGTCTCTAGCTGCAGCATTTGGCTGCATGGTGACATCACACAGGGTGACATCACACATGAATCACAGTGACAGCATGAATCACCCCCATCAGGGCACATACCCCACTAATATCCTGAATCTCCTTCACATGGCATAAATATCCCCAATCTCCTTCAGAATGATGTCACACTGTCAGGTGGAAACCTTGTACGTCTAAATTACTACAAGAAAAAGATAATTGAAACAAGGTCACTGCACGATGCACCACGATGCGTTGTTGTTGTTGTATGTAGATCAGGGGTGTCAAACTCATTTTGGGGTGGGGGCCGCATTGGACTTAATGTGACTTCATGGGGGCCGGAGCACCGCGGTGCCACTCACGCCGCGGTGCCACTCATGCCGCGGTGCCAGTCATAGACCAGTCACAGACCAGTCACAGACTTCAAGCATGCACACGCATGTTTACGTACACAGCCGTAACTTCTACGCTACAGTATATCACACAATCAAGTTTATTATTAAGAGTAGCTATTAATAGTTATTAATGACTTTCATTATTGGTTTTATACATGTAGCCTAGATTAAGACATTTGCTATGGGAGATGCTATTTTTATTTACAGTGCGCCAATAAACCAGTCAAAAATACAAAAAATTAAATTTCAAATAGTGTCTTAGCTGAAATTTGGAAATGGCTACACAACCCATGGAATTATGCAGACATGCTTTTTATTGAGGTGATGGATCATAGAACATTAAAAAATAATGATGAATAACAATAACTAATGCTTCTAAAATACAGTATATTTTTAATTGGATTATTATTATTACCCGTATTTATATTTAAATAGCCAAGCTGTTATCTGAATGATCCCTCAGTTATAGACCCTTATACTGGTGAAGTAACCTGAGTCCGCCAGGTGGGGCAGCAGAGAGAGGAGGAGGGAATACGCCTCTCTCTGCTGCCCCATCTGGCGGAGTCAGGTTACTGCTGAGGTATAGTTCTCACTTTGCAGCACCAATACACCCCCCCCCTCCTCCCCTCCCCCCTCCACTCTCTGCGAGTCAACATTCCAACCAATTAAGCACTCCCAGCTGTGAAGCTACCGGACTAGTGCTCAGAGAAGAGAACTCAGAAGCATTTCTTTAAACGACCATAACTTTTGATAGGAACGTGCTAGAGACTTACTTTTTTTTTTGATAGACTCAGACATTTTTGCTCTACAAGCCTGGGGCCGGATTAAATCATTGCGCGGGCCGCATCCGGCCCGCGGGCCGTATGTTTGACATCAGTGATGTAGATCGTCTATTTGCATATTTTATACGCTCTCGTGATGGTGAAGTAAGCCATTTGCTCACATGAAATAAAGTAACCGTTACGGTTGTTAAAATGTGTTAATATGGAGATGTGAGGTTTTGCGTAAACTGTAAGGATATTATGAGTTAACGACTTCATATCTCCAAAGCTTTACTGGTGGCCGTAAATACATCGTGAATAACAATATGCTGATGTTTTTTTTATGAGGGTGATTATTCCACACGGTGTCAAATGAGACACTGACAGGCAGCATCGTTTCAACTGGAGATGGCAATCTCACAGACCAGTGCATTCATATGGGCAAAAGACTAGAGCCCGACATATACAGTATATCAGTCGTACAGATATATCGGCATCAGTGATATTCGTACCGATATATCGGCCGATACATCGGCCGTTATATTGGTAACATCAGCAAATATATTCGTAACATCGGTGGATATATCAGCCGATATACAGTATGCCTGGAACAGAGAAAGAAAGACAGAAAATGGAATTATTTCACAAAAGTAAATGATGTCAATGTCGTATTCTATTATTTACTTGAAAAATAAAATAAATTTGAAATTTAGATGTTTTTCAAATGTATTTTTATTATTTTAATTCATTATTAAACATCGGTCAAAAACATTCAGTGTAGTTTTTCAAAAAATCAGTATCGGCATCGGCCCAAAAATATGGCATCGGGCTCTACAAAAGACGCAAAGATGCACAGCCACACAGTGCATTTGTAGCTTTTGCAGCATCCACAAGACTCGGACAGGCTTTGTGTAGCTTCACGTCGCTGACTTCCATTGACAATAGACACTTTAAGCTGACGCTTTTTCAGAATGGCTCCCGCCGCTCCCCTTACTGGAAGTACGGCTGCTATGAATTGCTCTGTGCTCGATATATAAGCCTAAACCAACAGAATTTCACCAGAAAACTCTCTGAGTCAGACCTTTAGCTTTATGCATGCTGCGTGTCTGTTGCAACTTCAACAACAACTGATGTTATTATTGATGCTTTACTTGCTTAATATAAGTCCTGTAACCGAAAATGGTATGGGTGTGACGTCATCGCTTGTGGCGGGAAGCATCACAGGCGATGAAGCCCAACATTGTTAAGAAAGCAGGTGACGCCGATGGGGTCCACCCCTTCTACTGGCGTCTCTGGTTTCCATGGTGACGCTCCTCTACAGCGTAACTCTTGTCCACGTTGTTATCAAGACGGCAAAAGCTGTGTTTTGCCATCGGAGGAGAGAGTCGGATGGCCGCCAGGTTTACTGTATACATCAAGCACAGAGCGATTCATTACTGACGTTGTACGTCGCACGCTGGACCAATCTTAAATAGGCTATTAGCAGGACTCGATGGAATATGAGAAAGCAGAGAGATCAGATAGGATGGTGTGTCCTGCTCCAATCAGGATTGAGCGGGGGAGGTGGGCCTTGGTGTATTTGGCCAAATTTCCATATCAAAAATAGCCAATTTCCAAGCTTATTGTAGAACGTTGGAACTGAGTCCAACTAAATGCGATACATGCCAACTCTTGCAATTCCAAGTCGGGTGTGTGGCGGTGTAGTCAGGGTCCCCAGTTCAAATATGATTAGCCTATTTTAGGGGTTTGACAACCGCTAGCCATAGGGGAACGTCGTGGCTCAGTATTTGAACTCTCAGAGCTTTTCATAGAATCACCTCACACTCACAGCTCCTATCTCTCCCTCTGCAGAATGTGAGTCAGCAGCATCCAGGAGGAATCATCACCACGTCATAATTCAGTTACATACAGTTAGTTGGGTGTGTGTGTGTGTGTGTGTGTGTGTGTGTGTGTGTGTGTGTGTGTGTGTGTGTGTGTGTGTGGGTGCGCCATGCAGTGGCTCAGGAGAAGGCAGAGCGGACGCTTGGAAATCACACTTTTTCCGGTTCAATCCCGGGCTCCCCACCTTGGTTAGCGTCAGAAATGTTCTTGAGCAAGAGCCTTGCATGTAAAGTTCTCAAACTCTGCCCGAACCCGACCAGGCCCGACCCGACCCAACATTTTAGGGTCGGGCCCGGACCTGGGCCTAAAATGTATGCAGATCAGTAGGGCCGGGTCGGGCCTATAGGGCTCCATGAAAAAAAGCAATATATATTGAATTATTTTACTATGATAAAAATAATAATTCTGTTCTGTCTGTCTGTGTATTTACCTCTTATGAAGATGGTGCTGATTGGTATTTTCACTTTTACTCAGTGTAGAGTGCTCAAATTCTACCCAAACCCGACCAGGCCCGACCCGACCCGACATTGTAGGGCCGGGTCTAAAAACTATGCTAATTGGTCAGGCCGGGCCGGGCTTTGGGCCTGATCAGTTAGGGCCCAGTTAGGGCCGGGCCTAAATTTCCAGGCCTGTTGAGAACTCTACTTGCATGGCACTCTGAAGGAGTGTGTGAATGGTTGAATGTAATGCAGGGGCAAGAGAAGGGGGGTAATTTTAAATATAAGCACTTTAATTTGAAATATCTTGGGTTGCATGGCCATTGCCCCTCCATGCTCATGCCTAGATCCGCCCCTGATGTAAGGCTCATTGTAAAGTGCCTTGGATAAAGCTGCATGGCTTTACAAAAATGCACCATTTACCTTAGTGAATGGTGCATTTTATTAAGGCTTTATCCAAGGCACTTTTCAATGAACATATAATTTGTGGCTCACGTCAGTGCTCTCTAGACTTTATGTTCAAACCAGCCGTTCTCAAACATTTTCATGTCAAAGACGTCCAGATTAAGGTGTACTGTATAATAGCTACTACTACAGACTCCCATCTTTCCCATACAAGAGCTGTGTTTTATTAACGTGTAAGGAATTGTTGACAAGATATTCTGAAAAGAGACAATTTACTTGCTCAAGCTAGGGTTATTGTAGTTCTTATCTATATTGACTTGTTTATCTGGTGACCCCCCTAGAGCCTCCTCTGGGACCCCTGGGGGGTCCCCACACTCATAATTTAAAAGATAAGTGTTGAGGTTGTAGATAATTTGTTTTTGAGGTGTGCTAGCCCCTCTAATTGATCTTAGTGTTTGTTTAGCGTACCGGTAATTATGATCTTTTGCCAGCCAAGACTATCAACATTCCACACCAAAGAATTCCCCACCAAAACACATTAGGCATCAATCTACCTTGATTCCTGTGACATGATTCACTCGATTTTTGTCACAGATGCCCCCTTTTCTACATTTCACCATGAGGTCAGTTGCAGCAGCTGTTGCAGCTGTGCCAATGCAGTTTGCATATCACCGCAGGTTGTCTTTATTCTAATGTGGGTATTTTTGTAGCTCCTTATTTTTACTGATAAACACGCTTGAATTTTATGTCACTCTGGGGCAGTCTTTACATGTAATCCCAGAGGTAATCTATTCCTCCTCCTATCCTCCCCTCACTTTTGCCACTCTCCTCTCCAATCACTCTGGTTAAAACCGGAGCCACACAGGTGCCGGCTGACTTTTCAAAAATCATATAGTGGTCCAATTATCTTGTAGTGTGTGGTTTCATGTGATGTGTGAAAAAAAAAAAAAGTTTGGAGCTACTAAAATACCCGCATTAGAATAAAGACATCCTGCGGCACAGCTGCAACAGCTGCTGCAACTGCAATGTAGAAAAGGGGGCATCTGTGAAAAATCATGAATCATGTCACAGGAATCATGTCACAGGAATCAAGGTAGATTGATAGCCAATGTATTTTGGTGTGGAATTCTCCTTTAATGTTTCTTTATGGCAGTAAATGACAGCATATACAGTACAACGTAATCTGGCTGATACTCTGCGCACGCTGTGTCCCTCAGTTCACACAATGTTATGTTTTACTACAGAGCATAGAGAGGTGTTTAAGACGTGACATCCCCATATTCCCTAACGGTCGGTCGGTGGCTCTGTGCCTATAAAGCTGTCTACTGGCGTTAGACTCACAGTAGGTTGACAGTCAGTCATTCAGTCAGGGACATCCTGTTGTTTACAAGCAGTTGACGTCACACTGGCCTTATTTTAGAGTGTTTGTCTGTTTGACTCCTGCTGCTGCTCAGCGTCATCTTGGTAGTAGCTTTTCAGGTGTTTTGTGGATTCTAAAAGTAATTCGATTAAAAACACAAACAGCCGAGCATGAGAAGGAATCAAAGGATGTTGTGTTACAGTCAGGACTTTATTTCTATAAAACGAAGACCTACCTTTTTGACATTAGATATACACTCGTATTTTAAATGTTTTGTTGTTGTTTCTTAATGTGGTGATTCTTCTTTTATTCTTTACACGTGTTGTGGATTATAAATAAAACCCAGCCTGATTATTTTACGTTATTAGCACAGCGATGCAGTCAGATATTAAAGCTGAACGGACCATAACACAATACTTTATTATTAGTCATAAAATAATATAATCAACACAGACACACACTAGTCACCTAAACTAAACTAAACTGAACTAAAACTTAACCCTGTGTCTTCTACCTGGAGTCATCCTGAAAACTAAACTTAATCCCTGCCTTACATAAGGTAAGGTAGTGATAGTAACACGAGGTTAGACGTTAAACAATGGTTGGGACCGTTCATCATTAATGCAGCGCAACAGGAAACTGAGATCAGAAGGAATAGCTGTAGTCTCTCTCACACACACACACACACACACACACACACACACACACACACACACACACACACACACACACACACACACACACACACACACACACACACACACACACACACACACACGGTGTCTTTGGAGACACGGAGTGACCTTTCTTTCATCTTTTGTCTGTCTGTCTGTCTGCTGCAATGAAGCCCTTCCATTTTCGGTTACAGGACTTTTATTAGGCCAGTAAAGCATCAATAATAACATCAGTTGTTGTTGAAGTTGCAACAGACACGCAGCATGCATAAAGCTAAACGTCTGACTCAGAGAGTTTTCTGGTTTCAATGATGAAATGCTGTTGGTTTAGTGGTGACACAGCTGTAGTTAGTTAGTAGCAGTAGTAGTGTTTCAAATCATTTTAAATAAAAGCACTTTAATTTGAAATATCTTGGGTTGTTTTGCATGCCATCATGTTTGGTGGGGCAGACTGGGCATTTAGGCGGGCATTGGTCCATGTGCACCCCCTCAGAGTTACACACACCTGCATTATAACGTCCATTTGGAACCCCCGTCCTGAAAACCATGTAAACTGGGGTCCCCGGACCACAATTCTGTACTCTGTTACATTCTGGTGTAGTAGAGCAGTGGTTTTCAACCATTTTCATACCAGGGCCCACTATTTATTCTGCATTTTAGCCACCCACGGACCACCATTTGATGTTGAGTTTAGTCTCATTGACGCCAAATCAAGATTTTTCAAGTTTTGGTCCACAATTTATAAGACATAACAGGCCAAACCTTGGTCAAAATACATTTTCGGTGGTGTAAAAAGGTGTAGAACTGTAGATTCTTGAAAATTAAGTCATTCAAATGTTTCAATATAATTTAACTCTTGAGAGCGTTAAATGAAACCAAATGGACCCGTAAGGGTCCATTTGGTTTCATTTTACGATCTCAGGAGTTACTGATCTGTAAGGGTCCATTTGGTTACCAACTGTCCATCACTTAGCTGGGAACCACCTGGAATCCTCCCAGGGACCACTGGTGGTCCCCGGACCACCTGTTGAAAACCCCTGTAGTAGAGTGTTATTCCCAATGACCTGATTCTTTGATAACCTTTATGAGTGTGGTCTCCCTCTGCTGACAGAGAGAAGTAACTGCATCCACGATGAACCAACTCAACCACAGTTTACTCAGTCATTTCCATAGAAGTGGGGAGGAAACCAGCCAAAAATATCAGATCTGCAAGCTCACAACATCCCATTACCCACAAGGGTCTATTATTTGGTTCCATCATGCATGCCCTCTCAGAGCTACAGACCTGTAACTAAGGGTTCATTTGGTTCCGTTTGTATTTTGTACAGTTACAGAGCTACAGTATAAGGTCCATTCTGGTTCACTCCAGAGCGTATGATAAATTACTTACTTGTGAGATATTTGTTTATTTTTTTTAGGGCTGTTGAATGATTTAAAAAATAATCTCATTAATCACAGCTTCAAAATTAATTTAATCATGATTTATCACCATTCAAACTACAGCATGTCCAAAATATATGTCTCCGTAAAAAAAACGCTCTCTATGTCTATTTTCTTTTGTTTTCAGTGAGAAAATGCTCAGTGGGTTGATGGGGTTGAGTCTGCACATGAGTTAATTGAGTTAAACATTTTAATCAGATTTATCAACAAAATTAATTAATTAACTTGTTATTTTCAACAGCCTTCATTATTTTTGTTAGGCGACAGAATGAACATTCATAGTTTAATAATATTAATACATGTTTGTTGCTGTTGGTGTTATCATTTCAGATGACAGAAGGACGGATCTGTCAGGTTCATCTGCTGGATGACAGAACGCTGGAGCTGCTGGTTCAGGTAATATTTAATAACGCCGTCTGCATGTTGTCATGTTGAGGTGATATGCAGGGGTGTAGTGGTGGCAATTGGCAAACATGGACCTATGTTTTTTGTCTTGTCATTTACTTTTATGGATACAATTAAGCATTGTAAACAATCTTTCTCAATACGCTATACTTGTTTTAATAGCATGTCTGTCTGTGTGTGTTGCACAGGTGCACGCAAATGCGCATGCAAATGCAAGTGTGCATGCACGTGTCTTAATTGCGGAATTCCACTCATTTTCATGTCATTAATATACCTTTATAGAGATGTGTGTGGACATGGTAAAAAAAAAAAGGTTAATGAGTTTCCTTTAAAAAAAAATAAAAATGGGTGGAATTCTCCTTTAAGAGGTTTCCCCCACTTCTAAATGTCCCACTACAACACTGGTAATATGTATAATATACACAGGCTCAGGTCCCCTCATTTCTAGGAGTTGTATTTCTATGTTATGTTCTTCATCTACTCGTTGAAGGTTTCATGTCCTCACCAGCTGTTTCTCATCATGTGTGATTAAATGTTTGTTTTTTTATTCCCTACAGCCAAAGCTTCTGTCTCACGAGCTGCTGGACCTGGTCTCATCTCATTTCAACCTGAAAGAGAAAGAATTCTTTGGATTAACGTTTACAGACGACAAGTAAGTGAACCTTTCTGTATTTTGGACGGCAGTACAGTAGTGGTGAGCTATAGCCACTTCCAGCAACATCGCCATGTCCTGTGGAATTGCTACGCTTCTCTCTCTTGCATAATGTAACGGACTTGAAATTTACTAACTATCATTCACGACAACCCACGACGGCACCAAATCCCCTACAAAGCCGAAAGTAGGTTGTAACTTGTAACTGTGTGAAAAAGTATTTTTTTAGGGGTGGAACTTTAACTGGTTAATTAATTAATTACAGAAACAATAATGTGATTTAAAAAAAATAACTCATTTTAATCTTACATACATTTTGCACCACAGAACCTTTTTCACTGGATGAATTTCAGGCGTACCAATCAGTGGCGACATTAAGGTTCATCAGCCATGGGTGCCGATATCAAAAGGGCCCTCTCAGCGTGCGCTCACACATGCGCGTGCAGAGGTGTTTGTCAGATAATTTGGATCGTTTGGGAAGGCTCTCTTTTACGGCCTATATTCTCGTCCTATCCCACCTTGACTAATAAAAATCAACAGGCAACATTACATTATAAGGTTGAATAGCCAGAAAATTATAACAAGAGTCACCAATCATCAGCCAACCATGCTATGGATAAGCAGGTGAAGATGAATGGATGTATTTAGATAAATGTATTTTGATAGATGAATACAGACATCCCACCCTAGAAAAAACTAAAATATATTAACATTTAGGGCTATGCCACACATGATAAGTGATTAACATATCCTACCATAGATTATATGGTTGCAGTGGCTGTTTTTTAATCAGTAGAGTCAGTAGGATTGTTATTTGGTTACAGTTCCTGTCACCTATGTTTTAAAGCTAAATTAAAATAATAAACACATAAGATAAGCATATTAAGCTTTTTGTGATTTTATATTGAGGACTTATAAATAGCTCTTGATTATATTAAGATTATATTTTATAAATATAATTGATTATATATAGAGTAAAATAGATTATACTGTGCAAGCAGACTGAGATCATGTAATTAGCTCCATATACACAGCTGTGTCGTATTCCATATTATAAGAACGGGGAATCCCCCATACGCACGGCACGGGGCACAGAGACTGCATGGAGAAAATGCGAAAATTTCCCCTCTCCTTTTGTGTGATAAATGCATACTATAAACGCATGACCTATATAGCAAATGAAAATATACTTGGATATACTTGGACCACACTTGGAATTATTGAAATCGGGTGAGAATGGCCTGAGAGTTTTTAGATTGGAATCTTAAAAAAATCTCGGCGGACTTTCAAAAGGTAAGCACAGAGTAGCGCAGCAGCGACATCTCCGTTCTCTTAAAGTGGCCAGACCATGGGTGGCCATTCTACATAGACTTCTATTGAGGATCGGGACAATAAATAGGACCAACATGCTGCACAAACAGCTCTCGAGCGCTTAGTTTCTGACGCCTCAATGTCGCAGCTTTGACACTAGCCGTCTTTGTACGTCTGACTGTAATAAGGTTGCTGTTCACCGGACTTTTTAGATGAAAGTAAAGTGACATTAGCTCATCTCCCGTATGCTGCTCGCGTGGGCCCCACGCGACAAGATATATTTTAATAAAAGGAGAAGGAAAAAAGTCTGTTTGGGCCTCGGGGCCCCCCTAGAGTGGCGATGGGGCCCATGGGTGCCACGCACCCACGCACCCATTATAAATGACGCTCAGGCGTACCAATAATACCGCGCGTAGTGGGAGAAGAAGCCAGTCAGGGTAACCAATGTCCTTCCCTGCGTCATGTCTGCCATATATATATATGGCTATGCCCAACAACGCTGTCACAGGGCGTTGCTGAAAGTGGCTTGAGGCGAGAAACGGTCCATATGATAAATGGTGCATTTACTGTATATAGTGCCTTTATCTAAGACGCCTTACATAATAGTGCACATCCACCCAGTCACACACTCACAGTGATACATCTATCATAGCAGAAACCATTCGTGTCACAACCAGCAATTTGGGAATCGGGATTCAGTGTCTTGCCCAAGGACACTTCCAACAGGAGAGCCGAGAATCAAACTGCCAACCCACAGACCATTTAGATCAGACAGTGGGTAACAGTGGCTCAGGAGTCAGAGCTTAGGCCGCTTAGGAACCGAAAGGTTGCAGGTTCAATCCCCGTTGGGTCCCTGAAAGACAGAAAGTACGGTAGCTCATGTGTATGGTGGATTTTTATCAAACAAATGCTTTGCAAATAGAGGATAATTCAAGCTTTCCATACAGCTGCAATGTTGGTGAGTTTAACGTTGGTTAGTGCAAGCAGATCAAGGATGACATTCTTGTTATGGGGGAATCGATGGACCGAATTGCAACTCAAGAATCTAGAGTTCAGTGTTGGGACATGTGCACTACATAACTTAATATATTACATAATATATTACCAAAATGCAGTAACTTGTAATATAAATATATTACTGAACCAAAAAAACCTAACATATTATACTTTTCTTTCTGCATTACTGCATTACTTTCAATATTACGTTCTGTCAATCTGTCTCGTTGCGAGTGTTCTTGTGAAATCATCATGACAACTGCAGAAGTTAAATAATTACTTATTTTCTATAATTTTCCATCAATTTTTTTACTGTCTTCCATGAATTCAAGGAATACATTTAACTCCTGTGTTAACTGTCCATAGCTGAATAGGATGAGATAGGTCAACGCCAGGACTTTTTTTTAAGTAATATGTAATAGTAATATTAATATATTACACTTGCTCAGACAGTAATATTTTAATATAATATATTGCTTTAAAACGAAGGTAATAATTAATAAGTAATATATTAACAAGGTAAAGTAATATTCCCAACACTGCTAGTGTTGCATCGCTGCTAATATAATTATAGGACATTCTGGTGACATAAATAGTAGTAGTAAAATGTATTCTCTCTCTCTCTCTGTGTCCACAGTGGTCAGTGTAAATGGTTACAATTGGACCGCAGGGTGTTGGACCATGACTTCTCCAAAAAGGCAGGACCCATCGCCCTCAACTTCCTGGTCAGGTAATTACACACAGCTGCCAACAGGGGGCAGTGTAGTGCTCTGTCTCTCTGGCCTGCCATCTGACCATCTGACCATGGGGAACTCCACCCATTTCAACATTTTAATATGTCATTAATATATCTTAGAGATGTTGTGTGGACATGATAAAAAAACATTCCCCCAATTCTGTATTTCCTAATAATGGAGGTCTGAAAAAGTCATTAACATGGTGAAATACATCTGATGACATCATCAAGATGTATTTCACCATGTTAATGATTTTTCTTTCAGATCCCTTTTTCCAGGAAATTTTTGAAAATAGGTGGAATATTCCCCTTTAATGAAAACAGTAAATGAAAATCCTCTCACTTATTAGGAGGACAATATCAGTCACCAGAAAAAAGAAAACTAAACTAAAACTAGCTAAAACTAAGCATTTTCACCTAAATGAAAGCTAACTAAAACTAACTGAATTAGAAAATAAAGTAATTTAAACAAAAATGAAATATCCCAAAATATCCAAATAAGATGTCAGTTATTGAGAAGTCTGATTGAGGTTAAGACATTTCACAGAAAAGAAAGCTTGCCTGGAGGGCAAGGAAATGTGCTCATGATACAACAGGTATAATAACGTCATCATCATGTGTCTACTCTGTCATTACTGTATGGAGTTTAATGATTATCACTGGGTGAAGCAAGAGAATGGAATTAGGGTAACGGAGGTGGTCCCCAGCTAGGTTGATTATTAGTCAGGGTGGTGGTCCCCAGGTTTAAGTCAGAGAGGTGGTCCCGAGGTAGATTTTCTTTTTTTTTTGTCAGGGTGGCAGTCCCTGGTTCACAAGCAAAACCACCTGCTCTATAGCAATGGTGCCTCATATTTAACATGTTTAACATTCTGTTTTTATTTAAAAGTTTGGTAGTAAAAACATATATTTTACAATTGTACAAATTAGACATTTAGCATAGGCTCTTAAACCAGAGCAATTTACAGTACAAAATACATAGTAATACATCAAATACATAAAAATGGTCATTATGAATCAAGCATACGCTATAGAGTGCTTAGTCTGTGAAGTTCTATTTATCTAAATAATTTGAGCCACATACAGTACGTCTGTAGTTGCTCGAAATACTATACGGCAAGTGCTAAGGGCTGAGAAGTAGTCTGTACAGGTGTGTTTTTTTCAGACAACGGTGGAAGACTGGGAGTGAACCTGCAGTTCTGAGTGCGAATAGAAGTGCATTCCATTTGTTTTGAGCCAGAAGGGAGAAGAGTTTGGGATGTTGTGGAGCGTTGTCCCAGTATACTTTGGCTAAGTTACTTAACTAACTTCTGGCTACTCTGCGTTGGCTGATCCGAGCACATGGAGGGTTTGTAGGGTTCAGCAAGACTTGGAAGATATGAGCATATGTGCCATGTATGTGGTTGCCTTTGAATGGCATTTTGGATCAATTGGAGAGGCCTAAAGAGGACTTACATCCATTTTCAACATTTCGCTAATACTGCTGGGAATCCATTTTTGGATTCTGTGTATGTGCAGTATTCAGACATTCAGAGTGTTTGGTGCTGCTATATCAATATTTGAAGTTTTTTCAGTAAATTTAGGTCAGGCCTACATGGGTTAATATGCCTGAGATGTGTGGAAATAATAAAAACGTCAACACACTCGGTGTTTCCTAGAAAAGGAGTTCTGAAAAAAGACGGGAAAAAAATCAAAATCATTAACGTGGTGAAACACGACTTAATGACATCATCAAGTTGCGTTTCACCATGTTAATGATTTTCTTCAGAGGTCCAATTCTCCCTCCCACATAATGACCTCGGGGACATTTTTTATTATTTCCACACGGCATCTCTAAGACATATTAATGACATAGTAAAAAATGTGGGAAATGGGTGTGATTCCCTTTTAAGTGTGCATGTTGGTTAACCAGTAAGGAGAGAGTTACAAATAGTCAGTTTTGACTCGACTAATGTCTGGATAAGGAGCTGGGCTGACTCCTAGGAGGCTCTCTGATTTGTGGGTTTTCAACAGGTGGTCCGGGGACCACCTGGGGTCCCTGAAAGGATTCCAGGTTGTCAACATCAAATTCTGCTCCGTGGCTCAAATGGTGAATAAATGATGGGCCCTGGTATCAAAAAGGTTGCAGTGATGCGCTCTGTAGCAGCAAGGAGGAAGCATCACAATTATTTAACACCATGTGGGCAGGTTTTATTTAAAAAAAAATCTCATATTTAACATACCACTAATTGTTAAAGATTTTATAGAGAAAATGTCCCGTATTTAACATATTTTTGCAGGCACTGAAAACATCTCTATTTGTCGTGTTTTCCAGGTTTTATATTGAAAACATCACACAGCTTAAAGACGTCACTACCGTGGAGTTATTCTTCCTCAATGCAAAGTCTGCCGTTTACAATGTGAGTGTTGTTGTTGTTGTTGTTGTTGTTGTTTGAGCTTTGATGCGTTCTGTTTAAGCTAGCTGTATCATGTTTATTTAACAGTTTGATGTTTATATTAGACCAGTGGTTTTAAACAGGTGGTCCGGGGACCACCAGTGGTCCTTGAGAGGGTTCCAGGTGGTCCCCAGGCTAAATGATGGAAGGTTGGATAACCAGATGTAACTCTTGAGAATGTAAAAATGAAACCAAATGGACCCTTGCGGGTCCATTTGGTTTCATTTTCACACTCTCAAGAGTTAAAATATTCATCATCTGAATTAGCACTGTTTAATTAAGAAGTCTACACTGTTTTGTTTGGAAAATCCAGCCTGGAATTGTGAACAAAACCAAAAGAATTCTTTAGTTTTAGGTCTTTGGGGATAAAATGTCATCAAATGGTGGTCCGTGGCTCAAATGCTGAATAAATGGTAGTCCCTGGTGTCAAAAAGGTTGAAAACCCCTGAATTAGACTATTAAATGGCTAACGTATTGTTAACGTAATGTTTATTCATTATTCCATGTCTACTGTCTTCCAGGGGAACATTGAGGTGGAAAGTGAGAATGTGTTCAGATTAGCTGCCAACGCCTTGCAGGTCAGAGTCTAACTGTTAATATATTATTAGAATAACAACTTGCAATTAATAATATTGTAGTCTTAGCTCTGTATTTTGTAACCTATGTGAACGTATTTAATGTTTTTACTTTTTTCTACAGGAGGCAAAAGGAGACTACACAAGGTAACAGATTTCTCTCTACTAAATTAAACACTAAATGTATTTTAACAACAAACTATAATATATACACACACTCACTCGTTCACACACTCACTCGCTCACACACTCATTCGCTCACGCACAGACATTTCTTTCTGGGTTGCATAGTAATCTGCTCGCTGCGTTCGCAAATCAGTGTAAACATGGTTCAAACTGCGGTGGTGATTTATTGTGTTAATGTTTGTGGCTTGTGATTATGTTTACAGTGATGAAAACACCAGAAGTGACTTAAAGAAACTGCCAACTCTTCCTACCAAGGTGCTGAAAGAACACCCATCTCTGGCTTACTGGTATGTTGTTAACAATAATTCATTAACATATTTAACTTATTCAGTGCCCTGTCAGGCACTGAATAAGTTAAATGAGGAATGAAGCAGGAATAAAGTATCCCTGTCTAATAAGGCAAATACGCAAATAATAAAATAAAGGCACCATTCATATTTTATTTCTCTCAGAAATAATCTTCATTCAGAAGAAAACGATGATGTCATAATGTCCATGTCTGGTCTAGCCTTAAGGAATTATGGAATGCATGTGCTAATAAAAGATATGAAAAGTATTTCTTTGAAGCTTTGATTAGTACTAAGTTAGTTGAATATTTACAGTGGTTTTATTTTGTATTTTCTAAGGCAACTTTTGCCTATATTACCTTTAATGTATAGCCTGGCTCAGCCCTGAATCAGCACCTTAAAAATATTACCTTATTTTTTCTTTGTGATTCAAGGACTGGCTTCCTTGCCTTTGGGGCTGTTTTTGTCGGTTGGAAATCCATGCCCAGCACCTGATTGGCCAACAGCCCTGTCACTCACTTCGTTTCACTTTATTATTCTTTAAAGAAGCGTCAGGCTTTAGGTTTTATAAACATCATCATCCGACATATTTTACTGCTTTTGTTCACATGCTAGTAACGCTCGTCGGCTGTGTTTGTTTAGTTAGCAACGTCATTATTATGATGACAACAACGTTGTCTGCTTTCCCAATATTGATATGGGTTGGTATGAACCAATCACCGTGAAGACTGCTGCTTTGATCACGCCCATCCCAGAAACTGCTGTAGTAGAGAGGGACTTCAGTCTGAATAATGAAGTGAAACGGAATGACAATTCAGACTGAAGTCAGGCTATTTAATTTATTCATCTTCCGCGCACAAGGTAGCAAGGTGTATGCACACTTGTGTATTTTTCTATTGCCGTTCCAAGACCTGTGTGAGGATGTACTGTAATCCCCCCGTCTGGTCCTTGGTCGGCCCCGGGGTCTCCTCCCAGTGGGACGTGCATCAAGGACACCCCCAAGAGAGGCTAACCAGATGCCCTGAACCACCTAAGCTGGCTCTTGTCCAGGCGAAGAAGCAGCGGTTCTACTCCGAGTCTCATTTATCTTTCCTACCTACATTTCAGTGAGGACAGAGTGATCGAGTTCTACAAGAAGCTAAAAGGACTGTCCAGGGGACAAGCCATCATACAGTGAGTGCTATTTATACTAATTATTATCTAGTGACCAGTGGATTTTTATCATATATGTAGTGCAGTGGTTTTCAACTGGTGGTTCGGGGACCACCCGTGGTCCTTGAGAGGGTTCCAGGTGGTCCCCAGCTAAATGGTGGACAGTTGGTTAACCGGGTGTAACTCCTTGAGAGCGTAAACATGAAACCATGTTTACACTCTCATTCACCATCTGAATTAGCCCACGTCTACACAACTAGAAAACGTAGATGATTAATATTTGCCTGTTTTGTTTCCCAAATCATGCCTGTAGGTATTGTGGACAAAAGCAAAAAGAAATGTTAAGTTTTGGTGTCTGTGCGGCTAAAATGTCCTCAAATGGTTGTCCGTCCGTGGCTCAAATGCTGGGCCCTGGTGCCAAAAAGGTTGAAAACCCACTGATATAGTGAATGAATAGTATTATTGATCAAGGCTGATTCATATTATCCATGATACGGTGAACATTTATCATAGTGAGTATTGTATGCTTCATAAATGGTTTTCTCTGTCTGTCTGTCTGTCTGTCTGTCTGTCTGTCTGTCTGTCTGTCTGTCTGTCTGTCTGTCTGTCTGTCTGTCTGTCTGTCTGTCTGTCTGTCTGTCTGTCTGTCTGTCTGTCTGTCTGTCTGTGCTTTTCAGGTATTTGACTTTAGTGGAATCACTGCCCACTTATGGAGTGCATTACTATGAAGTTAAGGTACGTTTTAGGGACAATGTGCTATTGTCGCTTTGACAGTTTTGACACGACAACGTCATGCTTTTTTTTTGTATATATATCTTTGACAGGACAAGCAGGGCATGCCATGGTGGCTGGGGATCAGCTACAAAGGGATCGGACAGTACGATCTGCAGGACAAACTGAAACCTAGAAAGGTAATTCACTGTGTACTATTCGTCACTGAAGATTTGTTCCGGAACATCCGTGAATGCTGGTCGTCAGAGAGGCGTTTCTAAGCAATTAATTTGGAGCTTCAGGCAAGATTTTCCCTGGAGCCAGGGAAAATCTCCTGTGACGTCTTACCTATGACAGGCAAAGCAAAATGGCGCCCCTCAAGGGATAAAAATATGAACTATTTTTAAACTAAAGAACACATATGTGTTCCCAGGCTTATTAGCCTGGGATCCTTTCCCTCCCCCCTTCCCCTCATGCCACCCCAGGCAACTGCCTAGTCTGCCTAATGGCAAAAACGCCCCTGCTGGTGCTTTCCAGATGATGACGCTGCAGCAAAACGGAGGGTTACGTGGTAACCCATGTTCTCTGAGTGTTCACTAATATGTAGTGGAGGGTCAGTCTCAAACACCACAGAGAAGCCTTCCTGCAAAACAAAACAGGAAGGAGATGTGGAGTTGTCCCCTCCTGGGGACAACTCAGAGGTAGAGTAACTACCTCTGAGTAGTGACTCAGAGGTAGAGTAACCGGATGGTAACCACAAGGTTGCCGGTTCGATCCCGGGCTCCTGCAGAGTTAGTGTCGATGTGTCCCTGATCAAGACACTGAACCCCTAATTGCTCCTGATGTGCTAGTAGGTACCTTGCATGGTTTCCACTGCCATCAGTGTATGAATGTGTGTGTGAATGGGTGAATGTGAATGTGATGCACAAGCTATGTAAAGCACCTTGGATAAAGGCGCTATTGCACCATTTGCCATTTTACTATTTACCCTCCCTTACTGGGTGGGTCTTTCTTTCTCTTTACATAAGTTGGGCATAATTGCCATTTTATGCCAAAGCCTAAAAAACTTCATTCTGGCAGCCAGCTTGGTAGCACACTGACAGCCTATTTGGAGGAATTCCAGATGCACTTTTTTTTGGCTATTCGGTGTACAAGAATATAGGTGTGTGTGTGTGCGCGTGCGTGCGTGCGCGTAGCATGAGTCATCATGGAGGACTGAGGTGTGTGTGTCTGTGTGTGTGTGTGTGATTGATAGATGTGCGATGTGTCATATGCAGCTGCACTAGACCAGGCTAGACTTGAACAAGTCAGCTCTTATGCAACCCCACACACACACACACACACACACACACACACACACACACACACACACACACACACACACACACACACACACACACACACACACACACACACACACACACAGACACACGCCACTGACATAATGAGTGCGTCTTCAGTCAGTCAGGGTAAAACATAGCCTGAGGTGCTGTGTGGCAGTCCCAGGGGCGGATGTAACATTTCCCAATCGGGGGGGCAGGAGAAAATGGTATGGAGCCGCACCCATACCATTTTCGGTTACAGGACTTATATTAGGCAAGTAAAACATCAATATGCCTGCCTGCATGTCATGACATTCCTTGTTTGATGGAGTTGTCAGATGTTATTCTAATATGAGGAATGAGGTGTGTGAACCTCACACCTAGTCTAGTTTGTCTAGTTTGGTGGAGAGGAACACCCAAAGGTGAAATATGACATTCCGTCAACCACACGTCGCTCATCCAATCTGTCGGTCTGTCAACGCTGTTGCACCGTAATCTTGTCACGTTTTCGTGTTGTAAAAAGATGGAGCGGTATCACAGGTAAACGCCGGCGCATTTTGCTGCGACGGAGATAGGAGATAAGGCGATAAGAGGCAAGGTAAGGCAATAAGAGACGACGTAAGGAAATATAGGAGGATCCGATATGGAACAGACTTTATATGCAAACTCCTTTCATACAAGTCAGTATATAAGATATAAGATAAACATACGTATATAAGATACTATGGGCTCCACTTTTGTTACATGCTAAACCCTTTATCCCAAACCCCTTATCCCTTTTTTTTTTTTTACTATTTTTAAATACTTTTGTGAATAGTTCAATCTGCCAATCTATTGACACATTGTGAGCATGTAGACTGGCCATTTGAACTATTGAAAATGGTTTTTTTTTTAATACTTTAAAAAGGCAAAGAAGTTAAAGGATAAGGGGTTTAGCAGTGACGAAAATCTAGGCCTAAGTGTACGTATATGTTTTGTATGTCGTATAGCCTCAACACCCAGGCTTTCATTTTCGTCTGCATTGCACGAAAACGGAAATCCTGGGCTAATTTGTTACCCACGGTGGCCTAGAAGTGGGAGGAGTCAACCTTTTGGGGTGGGCGTGGCTCCAAATGATGTGACGTAGCACAGCAGTGGAAGGGAGTTAGGGGGAGGGGCCGGGGATGACGACACGTTGGTGAGATCATCTATACTAGATCAACATCTATATTTTTTTAATGGCATATACAATTCTTATGAATCACAAAATTATGTATGTTTAATACGTGTTTCACTTTACAAAAGATTATTATGGCTCCTATATTAACTTTATTCTCTCATATGAGGATTGTATGAAAGGTGCCACTTTCAGAGTTTGCATAATAAAGGGCTCCATTTCCACCAAATCCTCATCCCTAACTTCTTTACCTTTTTTACTATTTTGAAAAAAAACTTTTTTGGAATAGTTCAACGTGCCAATCTATTATTGACACATTGTGAACTCGTGGTCATTTAAACTAATGAAAAATGTTATTTTTAATATAGTTTAAAAAGGCAAAGAGGTTAAGGGGTAATAAGGGTTTTAGTGGTGACGAAAATCTAGGCCAAAGTTGTTTCCATATGGGAGGGTAAGGAGATAGGAGACAGAGTATGGGAGACATCGGAGGCAGCACTGGGGTGTTTCCTCCAGATCTGAGTTCTTGTTGGAGAGATGCAACATGAACAGACACGCTGCAGCTGACAGCACACAAATATGTTTTAGTGTGTCGATTAGAAGGGAACGTAGTGTCAAATATGTATGTGCGCGCACTGCCGTGTGTGTGTCATCATCGCACTGCGTGTGTTTGTTGAGAACGGAGCAGAGTGTGTCACATAATGTGTTTAGAACGCCACGGAGTGTGAGAAAATGCGTTTGTGTGGAGTGATAATAACCAACGGGTTTGATGGGGGTTCAAATATGCACCAACGAGACATGAGATTAAACATCCTTGCCTGGTAAGGTTGAAACCTCCGTCTTGTAAATGCATGTTTTCGAGTTCTATAGACTGTTCTAATTCTATAGTGTTTGCCCTAGTTTTTGTCGTTCCAAACATCTCACCGTAAAACTTTTCCAAGTGACTTGCGAGACGTGTCATTTACTGTTAATGTCAAAGTTAGGTCGGTGTTTCAATAATACGTTGTGTTATTCAGGGTGGTATAGCGTGTTATGACATGCACCAAAGCAACGCACACATCTGATTCCATTTAAAGAATGTCTGAATATAATTATGAACAAAGCAATAGAATTATTTCCAGACATTTTTCATGGACGGAATTGGCAGAGCAGTTGTTCAGTACAGCTGAGAGCACATTATACTGCTTATGTTGATACATACACATGTTTAAAGCATTTATATAGTATTTACAATGTATTTTTTAGCCTCATCAAAGTCAGTGTCGTAACTTGTATGTACCCAGTATAGTGTGAAGTTAACTCCTTCGGAGGTGGAGAAGTTAGTTGTTTTAGCAGATAGTTTGAGGGTGCTATAGAGTAAAAAGTAAAGTTCTGATTTTTTTTTATTTTTAATTAAGCCGTATGAAATACTGCCATTAATATAGTGGTGTATTAATTGATGGCCTGTCAGTCCTGTGGTGAGAGTTCCGCTCTAGTTTTGGTGAAATATGAAGTAGTTCCGGTCATTTTGTGGAGGTCACTGGAGGCCATGCAGTAAAACTAAATGAATCCAAAAAAACTAACTTAATTCGTATTTTTGACCCATTTCTAAAATATTTGCAGGTTCTTTGTTGGGTTTTTGACTCTTCTATCACATATACACATATCTTCTATTTTTTTTTCTGTCCATATCATTACGCCCAAAAAGTAGTGATAGAGGGGTCAAAAATTAACAAAGGACGTGCTAATATTTTAGAAATAATTCTACAATACAAAATTTCATTAGTTTTGTGGATTCATTTATTTCACGGCGTGGCCCCAGTGACCCCCACAAAATGACCAGAACTACTTAATATTCACCACAACCAGAGCAGAACTCCCACCATGGGACTCTGGCAATCAATTAATACAGTATCAAGTATTTCATACAACTATAGTCCCAAACTTCTGAACTATCCCTTTAAGAGGTTTCGTCCCAGGTGCTAATGTCATTAGTTTTAAAAAAAACAACAACAACACAGACATAAAGGTTTCCCGTTTGATAGCGTTGTTTTACGCAAAGAAAAGCTTTACTATATAATTTAAGCAATTCAAGCAATGAGTTGCCTGCTCTGTTTTCACATGGTCACAGAGTTGTGCAACAGTGAGTGCATCTAAACCAGAAAATGGCCATCGAAGCGTGACTTTGGCTGTACTTTGGCTGTGTTTGTTTCACCACAAAACGTCTAGTGCAGGATGACGGTCTGATTCACACACTGACCGTGACTCACGCAAACACACCTGGGCAGAGCTGCGTCACAGGTGTGTGTGTTTTCTGTGTGTGTGTGTGTGTGTGTGTGCGTGAACGTGCATATCGTGTGCAGGCGTGCACTCGCGGATAGTCTCACTGGAGGCCTGCTGATGAGACATAGTGGAAAGTGTTGCACACACCGTAGGGTGACCACATGTCCCTCTTTGCGTGGGACAGTCTCTCAATTCCAAGACTTTTCAGTTGTCCCACGAATGGAGCCCCCAGTATCGCATTGTGACTGAGTTCAGGGTTCAAATGCTCTATTTAGGTCCTTGTTCTACATCTATAGCAGTTTCCTGCTATACTGTATATAGATGTGTTTTTTAAGTTATTTTTAAGCGTAATAATATATTATTAAGCGTTTTGGAATATGACTTCAAGATAACTGCTAACCGTGTTGGCAACGCGTTTTCCCCACTTGTCCCACACATGCACTACTTCTGTCCCTCACATGAACAGTTTAGATCTTGGTCACCCTACACCCACCTGAATGCATGCGTTTATTGTGGCATATTCCCTGATCCCTGTGTGTGTGTGTGTGTGTGTGTGTGTGTGTGTGTGTGTGTGTGTGTGTGTGTGTGTGTGTGTGTGTGTGTGTGTGTGTGTGTGTGTGTGTGTGTGTGTGTGTGTGTGTGTGTGTGTGTGTGTGTGTGTGTGTGTGTGTGCGCGCGCGCGCGCGTAACATTAACAATATACCTAGTATAAGTTTTATTGAAAAAAAAAAACAGATGTACACCCCGCATAGCGCGCATGAGACGTGTACATACATCTACTATTTTTTGGGATATCGTGAAAATGCAGCACAAATCTTTGAATATTATCTGTTCTTCCAGAGCGAACGTTTTGTAGGACCTATAGTGTCTGTCGGGTCGAAATGTGGTTAATGTCGGTATCGTCTTACCAGAGTCTGACCACAGCATTATTATACACTCTCTTTGTCGCCATGACAGCTCTACCAGTGGAAACAGTTAGAGAACCTCTACTTCAGGGAGAAGAAGTTTGCGGTGGAGGTGAACGACCCACACAGGTAAACGAATGTTATGCTTTATTACTGTTATTGTATTCATTCATGGTACACTGTTTTTCTCCCTTGACGGGACTTTTGCCATAAATGGACGATAGGAGGGCCGTAACCAATCATGTTTTGTCTTTCAACCAATAGGAGGGCTGTGACCGAGTGTATCTTTTTGTTTTTCAACCAATAGGAGGGCTGTTACCAAGCGGACCTTTGGGCAGACAGGACTGCTCATCCACACGTGGTACGCCAGCCATTCCCACATCAAAACCATCTGGGTGATGGCCATCAGTCAACATCAGTTCTACCTCGACAGGAAACAATGCAAAGTAAGAGTTGCACTCATAATTCCCACAACCCCTCTTCGCCCTTCCATAAAGCATGTTTACAATGCTCCACACATCCCAGTCTTTCTCTCTTCCCTAAAACACCTGGACAATGCTTCATGCGTCCCAGGCTCATCTCATTTCCTTAAAACACCCTGGGCAACGTTCCACACATCCTAGACTCGTCTCCCTTCCCTAAAACACCCTGGACAACGCTCCACATGTCCCAGACTCGTCTCCTTTCCCTAAAACACTCTGGACAATGCTCCGCACGTCCAAGACTTGTCCCTCTTCCCTAAAATACGCTGGACAACGCTCCACGCCTCCCAGACTCTTCTCCCTTCCCTAAAACTCCAAGATTTATGTAGTTAACCAGATGCATTCGGTTTCATATACAGCAGATCCGTTAAATTAAAGCCCTTGTCCTCCTGCAGGGTAAACTAGGGTCGGTGAGGAGCGTGGAGGACATGGCAGCGGATCTCACAGACCACGGAGGATCCAAGACGACGCGCCTCGACGTGATGAAGAACAACGTCATCACAGCTAGCAATGGAAGTCTGCTCTCTACGGGTCAGTGTGTGTTAGACCTGCACCCAGCGGATGTCTGCTCAGATGGTCCGGTTGAGAGAACATGGGGTCATGGGCGGTTAGAGATTAAGGCCTAGGTTTTCGTCACCGCTAAACCCCCTATAACTTTGCCTTCATTGTGTGTGTTCAGGTTCTGCAGACTCTGAGGCCAACGAGGAGCTCAACAAGGAGAAGATCTCTGAGCTGAGGAAGAAGGAACAGGAGATCCAAGACGTTCTGAAGAAGAAAACTAAAGAGCTGAAGAAGATCTGCCTCAGAGAGGCTGTGAGCATAATACTAATTTATTGTCATTATTATTATTGTTAAAAAGATCTGCCTGAGAGAGAGGTAAAAATAATACAATGAACCCATTCCACCGCCCTGTTAAAATACTGTATATTTCCATGGGGCCCGCACACCACTGGTACAAAAAGACTGTCTTTATTGTTAAAATGACAACGTTTCGATCGTCTAGATCTTCATCAGGTCATCCATGACCTGATGAAGATCTAGACGTTTCGACGTTTCGATCGTCTAGATCTTCATCAGGTCATCCATGACCTGATGAAGATCTAGACGTTTCGACGTTTCGATCGTCTAGATCTTCATCAGGTCATCCATGACCTGATGAAGATCTAGACGATCGAAACGTTGTCATTTTAACAATAAAGACAGTCTTTTTGTACCAGTGGTGTGCGGGCCCCATCTCTTATCCGCTAAGTCTATTCTAGCCCAGCACCCAGTCGATGTGCGTATTCTACCGCCCTGTTAAAAAACTATATATTTCCATGCCAAGGTTTCCCCCGTTGTAACCCAGATCTCAAAATCTGGATGTTATGTTGACGCAATGTCTGCTGTCTTGAAGGAACTCCGGCCGCAAATCCAACAGAGTCTGAGATACAGGCAATTGAAGGCTGATTTGATTAGATCCATACATGAATTACAATATCACTACTTCGCAGAGCTTTCGCATTGAGCGCAGAGCGCAAATAAAGTCCCCCCTACATGATCCATTCCTGTGCACGTCATGGCATGACACGTGTGGATGTATGCATGTGTCAGATGATCCGGTGTTCTTTTCCTTCCAGGAGCTGACAGGCAAACTGCCTAAAGAATATCCTCTGTCTTCAGGAGAGCGCCCCCCACAGGTCAGACGACGTGTAGGGACCACCTTTAAGCTGGACGAGCTGTTCCCGTACAATGAGGTCAGTGTTCTTATCGGACAATCCCTTAGTATAGTCGTTACCGTGATGTGTCAAACTCGTAGAACACGAACATTAATTGATTCCATTATTTAATCCATCCTTTAGGCTGAACGTATCGTTTGCCGATCGTCGTTTTGTTGCATTTTGTTGAGGCCATTTTGAAGAACAAAATTTGCACCCACACCCAGTTCTATCCCATGCATTCAAAAGGCATTATCTCAGATTCAACCCCTCAATGTCTGTTTTTTTTTTCTCAGTAAATCAGCCATTTACAATAGGAGACAGCGGTTAGAGGGCAGAATGGTCAAGGATCCATAAACACGATTACAGCATCATACATCTGGTTTCGGAGATCTGGTGCTTGAAAATAGGGGTTTCAAACACGAAAGCCATGGCATAGTCCAGGGGTCAGCAACCTGCGGCTCAGGAGCCGCATGCGGCTCTAGAACACAGCCCTAGTGGCTCAGTGGCTGTAGCATTATTACATACACACTGGGGTGATCCACACCAAAATAATATTTCAGTCACCCAAAACGCGTTGCGCTGTCTGACAGTTGCCAGTTAAAGTAGCACTTGGCCATGTCAAAAAAGCCCAGCAGTTATCAGAGGTGGAGCTTTCAATCTGAACCACCCATTTTCAAAGGTTTACTCAGTTTACTATGTCATTAATATACCTTAGAGATGTTGTGTGGACTAGAAATGGAGTTCTGTAAAACTCCTTTTTTTTTTTTAGAAACTCCATTTCTGAAGAAAGGTTGTGTTTCACCATGTTAATGATTTTTCTTTGAGGACCTTTTTTTCTGAGAGTGTGCAAATGGAACCAAATGGACCCGCCAGGGTCCATTTGGTTCACATTTGCACACTCTCAGGAAAAAAATAAAAATAAAATGCGGCTCCAGACAGATTTTGAATTTAATTTGGGGTCGAAAATGGCTCTTTCAACATCTTGGGTTGCCGACCCCTGGCATAGTCACATATACAGTACCTAATCCTCACATTCAAAGAGAAACACAGTTAATAGTACTGTATGTTGCCGAATACTATACTATGCTTCATATATTCAGACCCTCAAGAACCTGGTCAAATAAGTTGAGATATGTGAAATATATGAAAAGTTGCAAAACATGTGGAACTCCATGTGATTTTACGTGTTGAAATATGCAGGAAGCAAAATCGAAAATGCGTAAATCTGCGCTATTTGGGTGGTAAATAATGCAATCGAATAAATGCGTACTTTCCGGGGGGTCTAAGGGGCGTTACAGACAGCTCACTGAAACGAGCACACGTGCCATAAACAACACTGGACGCCAACAATAATAATAACGCCCGGCGTCCAGTGTTGGGCAGTAACTAATTTTAGATTACATATTACTGTAATATTATTACTTTTGCTCCAAAAAGTAAAGTAACGAGATTACTCTGCAAAAATGGGTAATAAGTAACGCATTACTTAGCAAGTAACGCCAAGTTACTTTTTAAAATGAGCTTGTTGTTGCATGCAAAAATAGAACAGATTTACAAGCTATCGACCGGCACTGTAACATCAGAGATGTGCACTAGATTCTAGATCAGTCTACGCGCTGCATCCTGCGCAGTTTTGTACACTACAAATCGCTTGCTGCTATATTTTGTATTTATTTTTAAATACAAGACCTCAACTGTCTTTGAAAACAATTGTGAAAAAGTTTATAAAGTCAAAGAGGCAAAGAGACTACTATTATTACAATAAATTGGATTCAGTTCTAAAAAGAGCTCGCTAAACAGATTATGTTGTACATCTCTATTTTTTCAAATGTGGGAGTTGAGAACTTGGGAAAGTAATAACGTAATATGTAATATATTACTCTTTGATTCCAGTAATAAGTAAAGTAATGATATTACTTTGTCTAAGGGCTAACGAGTAAAGTAAAGAAGTTACTTTCCTAAGTAATATTGACTAACACTGCCGGCGTCACACGCTCTCTTTATCGTCGTTTTCTGAGCACAAAACACGGGTCCGGTTGAAAATGAACTAGAAGGCGCGATTTGTTCCTGGCCGTCTGTAAGCCCCATATCTCAGAATCAACTTTGTAACCTCATGGTTTCACAAGTAAAACACTGGGTGAAATGTGGGTGAAATAAGAAGACCTATTACATTTTGTAGGACCCCCCTCCTGCACCTATATTCTCTACAACAGTGGTTTTCAACCAGTGGTCCGGGAACCACCAGTGGTCCTTGAGAGAGTTCCAGGTGGTCCCCAGCTAAATGATGGAAAGTTGGTTAACCAGATGTACTGTAACTCTTTTTACACTCTCAAGTGTTACAATATTCATCATCTGAATTAGCCCAAGATTAATGGTCATTTTGATCTGCATGTTTGCCTGTGTTGTTTCCCCAAATCCAGCCTGATGGTATTGTGGACAAAAGCAAAAGAAATTATTTGTGGGATCTGTGGGGCTAAAAAAAAAGTCCTCAAATGGTGGGCCGTGGCTCAAATGCTGAATAAATAGTGGGACCCTGGCATCAGTAGTTCTCAAGGTTGAAAAGCACTAGACCAGGGTTGTCCACACTCTTTTTGACTTGAGAGCTACTTTCAAAATGAGCGGCTCAACAAGATCTACACATCAAAAATGTGATAATTCCATGACTGAAAATCCATTTCAAAGCCCCGTAGAAATTTTGAGCTCGGAAATAGTGGTGATGGTGTTACTGACTGTTATAGTGTTTAAGAATAATGCACTTAAAATGAAAAATAGAGGGAGAGAATTGGAAGGTTTTTCTGTACATGCTATTACTGACATTTTAAAAACATAAAAACAGTAAAAACAGTAGTAAAAAAAAAAAAAAAACTAATACAAAACGGTATTTGGGGTTTGAGTTGACAGTTTGTGGCGTTGAGTTCAGTTTCTTGCACCCAAAACTAAGAACTTTCACATTTTTGTCCACAATTGGGAAAGAGAACTGGCAAAACATTGGTCAAAATAACAATAATTATTCTCCATTTTCTAATTGTATGGACTCTTGAAAATTACGCATTTCAGATGTTTAAATATAATTTAACTCTTGAGAGTGTCAAATGAAACCAAATGGACCCGCAAGGGTCCATTTGGTTTCATTTTAATGCTCTCAAGAGTTACAGATCTATAAGGGTCCAAGTCATGTGATCTACCTGCACAGCCTGTGTGATCTACTGGTAGATCACGATCTACCTTTTTGGGCAGCCCTGCACTAGACAATCCTAAGTATTTCTCTTGTTTCTGTAGGATCCGTACCTGCGTAATCTGGAGAGCCGCTTCGCTCTGCAGAGGAAGATCTGCGAAGCGGCTAAGAAGCTGGCCAACGAGGCGGACCTCTGCAAGACGGTGAAGAAGAAGCGGCGGCGGAACTGCCTGGACGCCATGAGCACGCTGCAGGCCATCGAGGACCAGATGAACGCCTACCGCATCAAACAGGGCAAGAAGCCCACCCAGAGGGCTTCGGTCATCATCGCAGGTACTACAGTCAAGAAGGAAAGTTGGTTAACCAGATGTTAAAGATGGAGTGCCGTGATTTCTTTCTACCCTAAAACATGGTCATCAGGTATTATTGTTATATGAAGAGGAATATTTTCTTCAAAAAGATGTACAGTATTTGTTAAAATTGTGTTTTTTATGTGGACACCCCCACCAGTTCATTAAGTATGCCTGTTTTGACTGGTGGGTGGTGATGGGTGGAGATCCACCTGAACTGAAGCCACGCCCACAGTTTAGTTCTATGATAAAGGGGGAGAAGTTAGAGGAGGGGCTGAAGTTTTTTTCATTGGCACATTTGACTGGAAAGGTTGAGCCCCCAGGAAGAAACCCTAAATACAAAGCGAAGACATCTTTGCACATAAAAACACAACATGTACAAATTGGAAAAAATACAAAAATCACAGCACCCCATCTTAACTCTTTGAGAGCGTAAAAAACAAAACCAAATGGACCCGTGTCCATTTGGTTTCATTTTTATTTGTTCTTTGTTCTACTTCCTGTGAGCTGTTTTGTTCATATTCTGTATTTGTCTTCTTCTTCCAGATGAACTGAGTCGTTCAATCTGTAGTTCTGTCTCCAGTCTACCACTAGAGGACGATGGTGAGTCACACACCGATTCAAAACACTCAACGCTCGCGTGACAAAAATATCCCATCTGACTCGGACAGTAAAAGTGTAGGTATAAACAGGGGCGGATCTAGGCATGGGTATGGGGGGGGGCAATGCCCCCCTAAATTTCCAGTTTGCCCCCCCCCCAAACATGATGGCATGCAAAACAACCCAAGATAAAGTGCTTATATTTAAAATGATTTGAAACACTACTACTGCTACTAACTAACTACAGCTGTGGCACCACTAAACCAACAGCATTTCATCATTGAAAACAGAAAACTCTCTGAGTCAGACCTTTAGCTTTATGCATGCTGCGTGTCTGTTGCAACTTCAACAACAACTGATGTTATTATTGATGCTTCACTTGCCTAATAAAAGTCCTGTAACCGAAAATGGTATGGGTGCGGCTTCATCGCCCGTGGCGCGAAGCGACACGGGCGATGAAGCCGCACCCATACCATTTTCTCTTACCAACCCCCCCCCAAATGGGACATGTTACATCCGCCCCTGGGTATAAATGTCCCCTATGTGTCTACTGTGTGTCCAGACGACTCAGACAGGGACCAGAGACCTCGGTCCAGGTCGGTCCAGAGCGCTGCGTCCCCTCAGCTCAGCCCCCCTCGCAGCCCTGAGCTGGACAGACCTGTCCCCAAAGACCACCAGCTGCACACGCACCTCAGCAGGTGAGAATTCACTCCAATATGTCCTCAAAGACCGCCTATACACACACAGTGATTTATTGTATTACCAGGTCCAGTTCTAGGCATAAGCAAATGGCAATATAGGGCCACATCACAGGAAGAAGATTTTATTTTATTATTAACTAGGACCTTACCCGTTGAATATGTGAAGTCCAAATGATGTAAAATTTGGGTAATAAGTATACCAATGATGTACAGTAAGTGGTTTGAGGAACAATCATTTTAAAGATGGAGTGCCATGATTTTTCTCTACCCTAAAACATTATCATCAGGTATTAATATTATATAAAAAGTAAGATTTTTTTCCCCAAAGATTGTACAGTGTTTGTTAAATTCATTTTTATGATTCCACCCTGCCAGTTCATTAAGTATGCCTGGTTTGCCTGGTGGGTGGTGATGGGTGGAGATCCACCTGAACTGAAGCCACACCCACAGCTTTAGTTGTATGATAAAGGGGGAGGAGTTAGGGGAGGGGCTGAGCATGTGATGTCACTATATTGAAGTTTTTTTCATTGGCATGTTTGACTGGAAAGGTTCAGCCCCCAGGAAGAAACCCTAAATACAAAGGGAAGACATCATTGCACATAAAAAAACACTAAGGGGTCTATTTACATACTGTCACTTCTCAAACATGTACAGAATTGGAAAAAATACAAAAATCACGGCACCCTCTCTTTAATTTACATTTGAACATGGGAAAGGGTAAATCATACAGATCAAGATGGCCATTAATTTTCTACATTCTGTAGTTGTGTATACTTGGGCTAATTCAAATGTTTTAAGCTCCCAAAAGAGTTAGATCTGGTTTACTAACTGTCCATCATTTAGCCTGGGAATCCTCTCAAGGACCAGTGGTGGTCCCCGGACCACTGGTTGAAAACCACCGTTTTAATTAGTACGGGCTCTGAGGGAGACACGTGTGTGGGCGCAAACATACGCATAGGAAAAGTTGCACGTCCCTGCTGTTGTGAATCCTCTCAAGGACCCCTGGTGGTCCCCGGACCACTGGTTAAGCCATTAGTGCGGACTCTGAGGGAGACACGTGTGCACACGCATAGGAACAGTGCATCTGAACCGTTGCGATACAGACAGAATCGAGTCTATGTTTTGTTTTGTTCTTTGCGAGGTCCTGCACGAATACAGATCAAGATGGCCATTAATCTTCTACATTCTGTAGTTGTGTAGACGATGTTTTAAGCTCTGAAAGAGTTACATCCGGTTCACCAACTGTCCGCCATTTAGCCTGGGGAGCACCTGGAATGTGGTGCGCTGTCCACTCAAGCAAGAACAGGAGGCTCGCACATCCGATCCGTTGTTGCGAGACAGATAACCAAAGCTATGATTTTCTCTGTAGTCACGCACAATCACACACTACCAACTGACACAAAAAAATACTTCTCGGATCAAATATTAGTATGTGATTCATTGAGATTAATTAATTACAAAGCTTCAAATTAATTATTAGATCAACAATTTTAATCGAGTCCCACCCCTAATTTTTTCAAAAATATCAAACCTACAAGCTGATAGCATGAAATAATGCCGCATAGGGCCACCTAACTCCTAGAACCGGCACTGTCAATTCATAATAAATGTTCCAATTTTTCGAGGTCTGTCTCGTGGACTAAAAACAGGTTCTGAGCGGAACCTGTTCCAGACCGGTGGAAAGGGGGTCACAGAGAGACACAGGCTGGCTCTACTCCCAGGGGAGAAAAGCAAAAAGCCTGCCAGCTTTCTGTTTTCAGCGTCATTACACCATATACTGTACTTTATATGTGTCCTAATTATTACATAACTGCTAAATCCAGAGATTCTCAAACTTATAGTTAAAGGTACACTGGGTTCTATTATTTTTGAATTAACAGAACTCAAACCTATTGTTTACACTTAAATTTGACTTCCATTATGACTGGCATATTTGTCACATAATCCATTCCTGAATTTCAGCCCTCAAAGCCTGTTCTAAATATGTGTTCTGTCACACACATCTGATTGGTCCTTGATTACACGGGCCAATCAGAATGCAACTTACACGTGCAAGGGTTGCTGGGAAATGGAGGACGCTATCTAAAAACTGCAGTACCGGCAGTACCTAGTGCACCGCACCTTTAACATTTTTGGGCGACCCCACACTTTATGTATAATGCAATTTCAAAGTGGGAATACAAATATCGTAAAATCAAAGCATACATTGACTGTTTGCGGCAGGTTCACATACAGGGTACAAATGGACACATTTTATCATATATAATGTTTATGTTGTGTTTTTTTTTACTGAGGCTACTGACCCCTTATTTCTCCTGATGTGTGGATTGGCACCTTGCATGATTTCCTCTGTCAAATGCTAGTCATTTGGTTAAAAAAAAAAAGCGCTATATAAACACACTATTTACCATTCATGCTCTTCTAGGTTTGCGTTTGAAGGCCACCAGGAGGCAGGTCTGTACTACCAGAGCCCTAGAGAGGTTTCGTCCAATCACAGCAGCCCTTACAAGACCCTGCCCCGCCCACCCAGGGACCCCCGCAGCATGCCCGTCATGACCCGCAACGCTTACAGCAGTAGCCAGCTCAGGTATGACCTCAGCCAACAACCTGTCTTTAATGATCTTAAACCCCTTCATTTTGGATCGTTTTGTAGTAATAATACAGCATAAACATCTCAGAGACTTTAGTTGTTACTGTACAATACTTTAAAACAGTTGACATGTTGCCCTCATGGTTAAAACAGCTCTTATTTGCGCAGACCTTTTTGAAAGCAATGCGTTTCCAGCTCCAGCGTGTCCCCATTTCAGGCTGCATGAACCACGTGACCAGGCTGTTTTCTGTACCCTCAATGTCGCAACTCTTCTACTAGACGGCTCTACCACTACAGCACGTTTTTGTTTGGGGTACAAACCCGGAAGTGAAACACTGCGACTAACAGCATTGAAACGTAAATAAAACGTAAATATCTAGTTGCTTTTTAGACCAAGTTGCAAGCTTGGTTTACGTCTGATCTGACCCAAAATGTTAGTATTCCACGGAACAAAAGTATGTTTAAATGACTATTGCGGGACATGTCAACAGCAGATTTTACTACCAGCTGTTTCCAGCCAATAGCCATGTCAACATAAGTGCTCCTCTGTTCACTTTGTTACTGGCACAAGCCCTACACCTAAGCCACCACTAGAGGGCAGTCAATGGCAATCAAAGTCAAACAGTTACTGTACTGCCATCAAAGTATGATTATGCAGGCAAAAAACACTTGTGTTTGAAATAGACATTTGTGGTTTCTAAGGTGTGATTTGGAGTCACCTAAAAATGAATACAAAGTGAACATCAATGTCCTAATGGGCCAATAATATCTTGTCTCACTTCATAACTTGCTTATCACAACCGTCTAGGTCAGGTCACTTTTTTGACTTGAGAGCTACTTTCAAAATGAGCGTCTCAACAAGATCTACACATCGAAAATCCATTTCAAGGCCCCCTAGAAGGTTTGAGCTTTAAAATAGTGGTGATTGTGTTATTTACTGTTATAGTGCTTTAGAATAATGCACTTAAAATGAAAAATAGAGGGGGAAGGTTTTCCTGTATATGCTATTACTGACCTTTGGAAACAGTATTTGAGGTTTGAGTTGACAGTTTGTGATGTTTAGGGCTCCATTTTCGTTACCATCTAAACCCCTTATCCTAAACCCCTTATCATTTTTTTTTTACTATTTTAAAAAACCTTTTGGAATAGTTCAACATGCCAATCTATTGACACATTGTGAGCTTGTAGACTGGCCATTTCAACTATTGAAAAAATGTTTAATAGTTTAAAAAGGCAAAGAAGTTAAGGGATAAGGGGTTTAGCGGTAACGAAAATGGAGCCCTTAGTCTCTTGCACCCAAAACTAAGAACTTTCACGTTTTTGTGACATGACATAATTCAGATGTTAAAATATAATTTAACTCTTGAGAGTTACGGGTCCATTTGGTTTCATTTTAACGCTCTCAAGAGTTACAGATCTATAAGGGTCCAAGTGCTGGGGGGACAATCATGTGATCTACCTGCACAGCCTGTGTGATCTACTGGTAGATCACAATCTACCTTTTGGGCAGCCCTGAGGTCTAGTCTAGGCTCTATAACAAAGGTGGGCAATTATTTTTCCCAAGGGGCCAAATGAGATACATAAAATATTGTGGAGGGCCAAGACTAAAGGCTGAACTAAAGTCTGTGCGTTATTAATTTAATTTCACGATAAAAGTAAGTGTAAGACCAACCATTTTGACACCTATTTATTCAGAATTTGAGCCACTAAAGATTTCTTTTGCTTTTGTCCACAATTCCAGGCTGGATTTGGGAAACAACAGTCAAACATACAGATCAAAATGACCATTAATCATACAGATTCTCTAGTTTTGTAGATTTCAGATGGTGAATATTTTAAATCTTGAGAGCGTAAAAATGAAACCAAATGGACCCGCAAGGGTTCATTTGGTTTCATTTTTACGCTCTCAACGAGTTACATCTGGTTAACCAACTTTCCATATTTAACTGGAACTCTCTCAAGGACCACTGGTGGTCCCCGGACCACTGGTTTAAAATCCTTTCACGGGCCGGTCAGAGTCAGCCAAAGGGCCGCATTTGGCCCCCGGGCCGCATAATGCCCAGCTATGCTCTATAATGTACTGTGTTATTATGCATTTATCATACTTCCAGGTCGGAGGTGGGGGGTCCCGGCTTCAGGCATCGCAGCGGCAGCCTGGAGTCTCAGTCTCGTCTCGGTAAGGACCCCTGCGACCCCTCAGAGAAGCCGGTGTTTACGCTGTCGCCCTGCCATCACCGTAGCAACAGCTCCGAGGCCCTGGAGGACCACCTGGGGTCCAACTACACCAGTATGTCCAGTCTGGACTACTGCGGACCACCCACCCAGTACAACTACCCCAGGTCTGTACCCCTATTACTCAACCTAATACAACTACCCCAGGTCTGTACCCCTATACTCAACCTAATACAACTACCCCAGGTCTGTACCCCTATACTCAACCTAATACAACTACCCCAGGTCTGTACCCCTATACTCAACCTAATACAACTACCCCCAGGTCTGTACCCCTATACTCAACCCAATACAACTACCCCAGGTCTGTACCCCTATACTCAACCTAATACAACTACCCCAGGTCTGTACCCCTATACTCAACCCAATACAACTACCCCAGGTCTGTACCCCTACTACTCAACCTTATACAACTACCCCCAGGTCTGTACCCTACTACTCAACCTTATACAACTACCCCCAGGTCTGTACCCCTATTACTCAACCTAATACAACTAGAGAATGTAAAAGATTAATGCTCATTTTGATCTGTATGTTTGACTGTTTTGTTTCCCAAATCCAGCCTGGAATTGTGGACAAAAGTAAAGTTAGTTTTGGGGTCTGTGGGGCTAAAAATGTCCTCAAATGGTGGTTTGTGGCTCAAATGTCAAAAAGGTTGAAAACCAATGTTTTAGTAGACCTTTTATTGTATTGCACTGTAGTCGCCTGTGCTTGGTCATGCAAGATGTTAATGAAGTAATCAATAAATACCAAATACAACTGCCAGAAGTGTTAATGCTTCTCAATTATTGAGACGTTGAATTATAGTAGGTTTTAGGAAGTAAGTACATTGTATTTATGACGCACCTTTTGAAACAAGGTTACAAAGTACCGTACAGTGGACACCATATAAAACACATCAGATTTTAAACAAACATGGTCTAATAACCAGGGGCGGATGTAACATTTCCCAATTGGGGGGGCAGGAGAAAATGCCCGTGTCGCTTCGGGCCACGGGCGATGAAGCCGCACCCATACCATTTTCGGTTACAGGACTTTTATTAGGCAACTAAAGCATCAATAGTTGTTGTTGAAGTTGCAACAGACACGCAGCATGCATAAAGCTAAAGGTCTGACTCAGAGAGTTTTCTGTTTTCAATGATGAAATGCTGTTGGTTTAGTGGTGACACAGCTGTAGTTAGTTAGTAGCAGTAGTAGTGCTTCAAATCATTTTAAATATAAGCACTTTAATTTGAAATATCTTGGGTTGTTTAACTTGTTTTGCATGCCTTCGTGTGTGGTGGGTCCGACTGGGCATTTGGCATTGCCCCCCCATGCCCATGCCTAGATTCGCCCCTGTTGTACACACTAAAGTTGCCTATAATATTTTCCTTCAACAGGAGGGTGGAGGTGTATGGAGGGAACACCGGCTCCATGCCCAACCTGGTCCACTCTCCGTCCGGCTATGCCTACGACCCCCCGGCGCCTCACTACGCCCCCTGTGGTCCGTACTACGCCGCCGCGGGATACCCAGGAGGATGTCCCGACACGGAGCCCTTCTCCAACGCCGCGGCGTACGTCTATGAGAACGAGGTGGAAGGACACTACAACCTCAACCCTAACTACCAGGTGACTTTATTTATCGTATTTCAGTGGCACACAGTTTTGAAATTATGACGCAATTACTGTAACTCATGTGCTCACTGACTCGACCCACTGGGCATTTTCTCATTGAAAAAAAATGGGTAGAGCACGGTTTTACAGAGAAATATAGCTGTGTTTTTTTTTTTCTTTTATATTGCTTTATTCATTTGGGTAGACAAATATGGAGCCTGCTACATTTTCCAAAACAATATTTTAAAAATAAATGAAAACTGTAAATGAAATTCCACGGCCCTCTCGCGTATTAGGAGGACAATATCAGTCACCAGAAAAAAGATGGGTTGTTTTCAAATAATCTGTCATGGTGAAAATGGCGTTTTAATTTATAATGAGTTTCTATGGGAAGGAGGCGGATAGGCCTACACTAAAATTAATCAAATATCTAAATACTGAATGGAGTAACTTATAAACTGTCTGGTGTGTTCACATGAGGCTGAGTAAACCATAAAATGACCAAAGGTTTTTCGAAAGTGGAATATCTCTTACTATACCTTTTTTAAATGAACCAACCCCCTTTCCTCCCGTCCAGGTGAACGGCTACCACGGCCACGACAGGTACCGCCACTACAGCGTGGACCAGGCCGACGTGGTGGGCCTGTCCCACCAGAACCCTTACGCCACGGTGCGCCCGCCGCCCCGCAGCCGGAAGGGTGCGGCGGGGCCCAGGAACCAGCTGCTGGCCAAGAGCATGCAGAAAGCACTGGTGGCCGAGCACCTGAGAGGCTGGTACCAGCGCCAGGGAGGAGGAGGAGGAGGGGGCAGCAGCAGCAACGGGCACCACAACGGTGCTGCCCGCTGCTACGACGGCTACGACAGCGGCGGCTCCCAGCTCAGCCTGCAGGGCTACCAGACCCTGCCCCTGCCGCCCTCCTCCTCCTCTACTAGCCCCGCCCCCTTCAGCCCCTCCAGTCGGACGGCCTCATACTCCTCAGGTAAGTTTCACCACCCACCGATTGGTCCTGCTGTAGCTGCTAAGCCCCGCCCTCCCTGAACTGCATGCTGTGGTCCAGTCACGGCTAAGTATGACGTGGGATTGACCATCCTCTCCACCAATAGTTTTCACTACATGATTAACCATTGTGTCCTGTCTAGATTTCTAGTTTCTGAATAACATAATATTCAAAGATTTGCACCACGTTTTCACGATTTTTCAAAAATAGCAGAGATACAAGCTCATAGCGCGCCACTCGGTGGCGCGCTATGAGCTTGTAGATCTTGCTATTTTTCAATAGTTAAAACATAATGCTTAGAACACCAAAACGCGTTCAGTACACTAAGGGTGAAAACATTGCCAATGCATGTATTTTTCCAGTGCATACATGGCAGGTCTTGTTGATGGATTTGGAAGTGATTTTAAAGGTATGCTATTGTAACTTTTTCATTAAAACTAATGTTAAATTTGATATCCAGCATGACTGTTATCCTGTATTTTTCATGAATTTCGGCCGTCAAAGCCTGTTCTAAATATGTTTTCTATCAAAAAGTGGGGGATAATAAGGAAAATGATGTCGCACGCATCAGAATGCAGCTTGAAGTGCAAAGGATGCTGGGAAATGTAGGAATGTAGGGTCAAAAATGAACAAAGGACCTGCTAATATTTTAGAAATACTGTAGGTCAACAATACAAATGACGTTCGTTTTTTGGATTCATTTACTTTTACTGCGTGGCTCCAGTGACTCCCCAAAAATGACCGGAACTACTTAGTATTTCACCAAAACCAGAGCAGAACTCCCACCACAGGAATCTGGACATCACTTAATACAGTTGACACCACTATGTTATTTAAAAAGTACTAAAATTAGACAAAATAAAAAAAACATGACATGAAAAAAAAAATACATCAAAACTTGCAGTCAACATAAACACTGCATTCCTCACACCTGTAAATCTGCAATGGGTAAAACTTTCTCTGATCAAAACCAGCATTAACGAGGACCAATTATGAGGATAGGTTAAGCGGTCCTTTATTTATTTATTTAAATTGTGCTAACGTATACGTTTTTATTTGTTTTCAGTGTCGTCGGTGAACAGCACAGGCACCGGAACCTGGCACAACCATCTGGCGGCGGGCATGTCAGACTACGAGAACATGGACTCTCCTCCGTATGCACAGCAGGGGGCAGCGTTCAACCGCAGTCCCACACACAGCAGGTAGGGGGCAGCGTTCAGCCGCAGTCCCACACACAGCAGGTAGGGGGCAGCTACAGTTTCTACATGCTGGGGACCCCTACTCAATATTTCTGACGTAAAAACCTCAGTCAGGGGCGGGTGTAACCTTTCCCAATTGTGGGAGCAGGAGTAAATGGTATGGGTGCGACTTCATCGTCCGTGTCGACACGGGTGAAGCGACACTCGCGTGTCGAAGCAACACTCGCGTGTCGAAGCAACACTCGCGTGTCGCTTCGCGTATGGGTGACTTCGATGAAGTCACATGCATACCATTTTTGGTTACAGGACTTTTATTAGGCAAGTAAAGCATCAATAATAACATCACCCCCCCTGAAAGGTTGAGTCCCACTTCTAGGCCAATGTGGCTAACAATTTATTTCAGGCTTTCCCCTTTTCACACAACGCTGATGGAACTGAAAGTCTGGGTGTTGAGGCTAGCAGGTATACTAATAGTAGATACAGTAAAGTAGTTAAAATGGGGGCAGACTCGAGGTTCCAGCTGTGCTTTCTGAATCTTTCTCTTTATGAATGGCGTCTCATCAATCGTGTGTGTGTGCGTGCGTGCCTGCCAAAACCTTGACTAAAACAGTTGATTCCTTCTTTCCTTCCTTCTTTCCTTGCTCCCTTCCTTCCTTCCTTCCTTCCCTCCTTCCTTCCTTCCTTCCTTCCTTCCTTCCTTCCTTCCTTCCTTCCTTCCTTCCTTCCTTCCTTCCTTCCTTCCTTCCTTCCTTCCTTCCTTCCTTCCTTTCCCTGCTCTCCCTGCTCTCCTTTCCCTATCCTAATGCCTTGCTCATGTGTCCAGGGTTCCTCACTCTGACACACTGCAGCCTACTAACGCAACCGACTCAGTACCAGAGGCGGCCAGAGGGGGTGCTCTTTCTACTAACACCCCCGATTCAGTACCGGAGGCGGCCAGAGGGGGCGCCGTTTCCTCAGACAACCTTTCTAGCGCTTAAAGGGTGAGATCCAGCGTGAGGCCGTTCGGGTTGACTGCGGGTTCTTAACACATTGACCGCCATGGACGTACCCAGGACGTGTTTTCAGCTAGAGGCCACTCAACATATGAATGGTTCTAAGATTGCTGGGAGACGGATACAAGCAGATATTAAAACTCTTGTCTCCGTCCGCCTCAGAAAATACATTTAACTCTGATTCTTTTCCATGGGCTATGCTAATAATATCGCAATTCTTAATGCCATGATATCCATATCGAATCGCCAGGTTCAAAATCGTGTTTTTAATATATTTATGTAGGCCTATTTGTTAATTTGTTCATGCCAGAAAGACTGGCTGATGTTATCAGGCTGCATTGATGTGTGTGATTGTACTTTTTGTTATTTATATTGATCAGAATTTCGCCCATTTTCAACATTTGACTGTACTGTATTTTATTTATTTATTTATTTATTTTTATTTATCTTTTCGGGCCTTTTTTCTATAAAAAAAAAACTTGAAAATGGATGGAATCCGCCTTGTTCTAATATAATAAAAGCTCATTTGTAGGAAAAAAAATTCAACGTATCAAATTGAATCGCAGCATAACTAAGAATTGCAATATAAATCGATTCAGAACCCTAAATATCAATATTGTATCATGTCGTGAGGTAAGTGAATTGTCACACCCCTATTCTTTTCCAGATGTTCGTGCATTCTTGTTCAAAACACGCTGTATTCAACCACCAAGTAAAGAACGACAATTGCGTTTGCAAAATATATTTTCCAGGCTAACGAATTTTGGTTTACACGGTCAATTGGCTTTGTGGGTAGAAGGGGCTTGGGGAGAGGGGCGTCCCTCCACAAGAGGGGACTAAAACTCAGCAAGCCATCCCTGGAGCTGTCCCTGCCTACAGATTTTGTTCAAAACATCACGTAAATCGTTACGCACAATCTCTGTATTAATGTGACCAACACGGATCTGTCCGACTGTGTAATGTGATCTGGCAATGTTCCGAATTCGCCAATCATGATGGAATATAAAGTAGATGCTTGTAGGAAATCTCGGATGCACTTTTTTGTTTCTTCTTCTTTTTCTTAGACCCTCCCAATATTAGATCACCTCCAGAAAATATCTAGTATCTATGACAATCGTGTCCTGGTCGTTTTCAAATCTTGACTCAAAAACCCTCTTTTTCACTGCACCATGACTCCCTCTACTGTTCAGCTATAAAATAAACAGATAGTACTCCACTATATAACATAGGGACTTCCTGATTGGTTACCACATAGTCCCGTCGGGACTTTCTCTCCACCAATGACAAACGTTATAGGGACATCTTTGTAGGGCCACTATGGCCCTGGATAGTTTCAGGGTGTGATCTAATAATGGAAGGCTCTATGAAGAGGGGGAGAAAAGATCATAACATTTCTTAGATACAGCACCATAAACTACCTGGCCTTGTTGTTTATCAGCATTTTAACACCTTTACGGTTCTGACATTTCCACCCAGGTTTGTGGACAGAGGCTACTATACATGAGTCTCCACCGAACCGCAGAGGACCAAATGAACCCTGGAGCACATCTTCATTATCTGCATCATCCTCGCCAAGCCCTCCAGAGACAACAGGAGGTCTTCTTCTATTCTAAATGGTTCTAGAAAAGTGTGGTCCCAGGGACCCTCTGGGGTCCCCGAGGAGTGTCAGAAAGGACCCTTACAGGTCTGTAACCCTTTGAGAATGTACAAATGGAACCCAACGGACCCTTAACAGGTGTGTAACTCTCAGAGGGTACGACGGGACGGTAACAGGAATTCTCGGTGCAAATAAAAGTTGGCTCTGAGTATAGACAGAGATACGCTGTCGCAAACTCCGTTCACTTCATGGGATCAGTCCAATGGCGGCTCTTCTACATAGACTTCTTTATTTTAGATTGTTTTGTAATAATAGGATATAGTATAAACATCAGGCAACAGCCTGATGTTTATTAATCCCTTCATTTTACATTTAGTACAGCATAAAGACTAACAACTCAGCTTTTATGCTCATAACTCCCTTTATTTTAGAACATTTTGTAGTACTACTAGCAGGCCAGCCTAAACAGACTTTAGTTGTCACTGTGCAATACTTTAAAACAGACGTTGCACGCCCTCATTGAAAACAATGTATTTCAAACTCAAGTTTTGTCCCTCTTTCAAGCTGCAACAGCCCTCCCGAGCGCTCAGTTTTCTGACCCCTCAATGTCGCAACATTTCGGCTGGTCCGACTTTTATTTGGGCCGACCATTCTGGTATTCAACTGGAACCAAGCGGACCGCAACTCGGAGAGTGTATACAAATGGAACCAAAGGGACAAATGCCACGGTTCAACCTGTATACTCTCAGTGTTACGGGGGTCCATTTGGTTCTATCCGTCCCATCTCTCAGAGTTGAAAGGAGAGGGAGGTTTGAGAAAGCTGTTCTACTAAAATGTCACATCGCTGCCACTATCCTGCTGCTGCGTGTTGGAGACACAACGGGGACAGTCCATGTTAATTACATGTGGAGCACATGCTAATTACATGTTAACGGGACTCTCAACACGACAGAAAGACTTTCCCACGTGCCTTCTTAGACCGGACCGGACTGGACTGAACTGAATGGGTGAGAACGGATGGCAGAGAGGAGAGAATGTGACACGACTTTATGAATCTTACAGCGACGCCGCACAAAAACAAAATATTATAAATATTAGATTTGAACCCTTGTGTTTCAATGACACTTTTCACTGTTTAAACTTTTGGCCATCTCATGAGCAACGATACAAAAAAAATAATAATAACAATCAAAGATTTTCAAAAGAAGTTAAGAATGTGTAACTATTTCAAGAAAATAACTAAAATGGCAGATCTACAAGTTCAACAACGCACCATGGCGCAGCACAGGCCTGTCACAATTAATACAATTATGAATAATTAACATTTTAATGGTTTACATTAATATCCATTAAAAACTGAAGATAAATGAGTAGACTAGAAATGCCAACCTTTCCTCGTTATTACATGTTTTACGCACTAACTGGTATGGTATAACATTTTGTGGGAGGAGGGAGATCTACCAGCTGTGAGCTTGTAGATCTGCTATTATCTCTATTTTTGGATTTTTTTTGTAGGAAAATTATTTTCATGCCGTCACCAGGCATTGCTGGTCCTAAAGTATATTTACGAAGCCTAAAAACTGAAATGAAATTTGCAATTACACATTAAAACCAAAACACATAGTAATAGCTATTTGCATGACGATGAATCGTCAGCTGAAGTTGAATGATCCTCACGGCCTAGTGAGCTTGTAGATCTGCTATTTTCACACAACAATGCTACTGTGTTTTACTGTACAACACTACAGTACCGTACACAGTACTGTATTGTGCCACAGCTTCATTGTATTTATAAATATTGCCTTATATGAAATGCAAGGTGATAGGTTGAAAAAAAAAAACGAAACGCCGTCAGTACTTTATGTCATTAAAACATGATGATAAGAATGAACACAAGGGGTTAAGTATCACGCCGTTCACAATCGTGACAAAAAGAGAATTGTAAAACTTTCTTCACAAAGTGTGTGTGTATGTGAATAATCTTTCTGAATGTATGTTCATATTGTTTATAGGATATCGTTTCTTTCATAGTGACGTAACGTGGTTGCATGTCGAGGAAAAACAATTTTTTGATAAAGATTGTTTTTTTTTCTCTCTCCTTTTCTATTTTGTACAAATAGAAAGTCACTGCCCTTTAATTAGTTGACACATTTGTACAGTGAGTGTGTAGGCTAGTTGTGTGTAATATCTGTCTCATCTCTTAATAAAATACTTTTCCATTCGGAGCAAGAACAAGAATTACAAACGTCTGTGAGACTTTCTTCAGTGTGTTTTTACCTACACAGAAACTAAATAAAACGAAATATTCCTTTAAACACGCAATATTTGGGATAAACTTGCCCTTCGCCTCCATAGTTCTTTAGGCTTAGGTATCCGTTTTTGTCAACCGTTAAACCGCTTCAAGTTATTTGCCTTTGTTACCTTTTTGGAAACATTTTTGAATACTTAAAATGGCCAGTCTACAAACTTTTAAACTATGTTTTTAAAAATAGTAAAAAAACAAAAACAAATATGTTTTTTAGTGAAGCTGACAATGGCAAGAAAGGAATGTATGTTTTGTTGCTAACAGACACGTTGTCACCTGTCGCTAATACAAACATTATATTGTAATCCATGTTACAGCCCCCAGCCCCCTCACTTCACACAGGTGTGATTTTTCTCTCACTACACCCCTTCAGAGAGTCCATGGAAACGCTAGCCTCCCGTGGACTGCCTTCACTCTGCCTTTGCAATGCATATGATGGCAAGATGCAAGAGCGACTTACAGCTGAGAACGGAACAGTTAAGAACCTACTGTGTATAGCATACCTGGGCATTATGCGGCCCGGGGGCCACCTTTGGCTGACTCTGACCGCCCCGGGGACCACCAGTGGTCCTTGGGAGAGTTCCAGTTAAATATGGGAAGTTGGTTAACCAGATGTAACTCTTTGAGAATGTAAAAATGAAACCAAATGGACCCTTGCGGGTCCATTTGGTTTCATTTTTACGCTCTCAAGAGTTAAAATATTCATCAGGTGAATTAGCCCTACTAAACCTAATACAACTACCCCAGGTCTGTACCCCTATACTCAACCTAATACAACTAGAGAATGTCGGAGATTAATGGTCATTTTGAACTGTATGTTTGACTGTTTTGTTTCCCAAATCCACCCTGGAATTGTGGACAAAAGCAAAAGAAATCTGTAGTTTGTGGTCTGTGGGGCTAAAATGTCATCAAATGGTCGACCTCTGTGGCTCAAATACTGAATGAATTGAGGGCCCTGGTGTCAAAATGGTTGGTCTTACTCTTACTTTTATCTTGAAATTTAATTATATATTATGCAGACTTTAGTTCAGCCTTTAGTCTTGGCCCTCCATAATATTTTATGTATCTCATTTGGCCCCTTGGGAAAAATAATTGCCCACCCCTGGTATATAGGCTGCTTAAACTGTGGAAACAAATACTATATAGTGCTATGTTTTATGTTTATATGAGATGCTATAAGTCTAAGATACATGAGTTGAGACTTTGCAAACGCCTGTAGCGGGTCAAGGCTGGGGCAAGTGCCACTCTATAAGTGCTATTTATTCATGGGCTAAGATGGAGTCCGAAGAGGCGTGTTTTCAGACAACGTCTCGGCCAAAGGTAAAACATTTACAAACCGTAGACGACGGGCTATTTGCAGGAAACGTTCAAGATTCTATAGGGTTCCAGGGGTTAATGCACGTCTAATCTCAGTGTATTATTAGAACTAAATCGGGCTTAATTGCCCCCCCACAAAACACACATACAGTACACACACACACCACTACCAATGTCAGCTGTTCAGCAGTGTGTTGATGCTCTCTCTCTCTCAGATTGACTGAATGTCTTCCAGGGAATTCTGGGAAATAGTTTGGAAGAACCCCCCATCATCCCCATCCACCCCCACCCCCTACCACCCCGGTCAGCTGGAACAATCATGTGTGAAGTGTTGTGAAGTGTCAAACAACCAACCAACCAACCACAGAGTACCCAGGGTTCCATTGGGCCTGCCTGTGTTAGTCCAGCTCAGGGCCGGATTTAGCTAGCCCTACTAGGGTGGGCTGGAAGAATGGCAAGGTGGGCAACTCCAAAGTTTTTTTTTTATATGAAGCAGTGGTTTTTAATCTTTTTGACACCAGGGCCCACTATTTATTTGGCATTTGAGCCATGCACGGACCACCATTTGAGGACATTTTAGCCCCACAGACCCCAAAACTAAAGATTTCTTTTGCTTTTGTCCACAATTCCAGGCTGGATTTGGGAAACAAAACAGTCAAACATACAGATCAAAATGACCATTAATCTTCGACATTCTCTAGTTGTGTAGAATTGGGGCTAATTCACATGATGGATATTTTAACTGAGTGTAAACATGGAACCAAATGATTTCATTTGCAAGGGTCAATTTGGTTGCATTTTTACGTTCTCAAAGAGTTACATCTGGTTAACCAACTTCCCACCATTAAGCTGGGGACCACCTGGAACTGTACCAAGGACCACTGGTGGTCCCCAGACCGCTGGTTGAAAACCACTGATATTATTACCTTTCATTGGGTGGGCAGGATGCACGTTTGGGTGAGCTCTGCCCACCCCTGCCCCCCTCTAGATCCGGCCCTGGTCCAGCTCCACCTGTTAGTGTCTGTCCCCCTGGTTTACCCCCTCTCCCTCCCCCCATAGAAGCACCCAGAGTGGCAGCTGGGGTGACACATGCTCTCCCATGCCGTCGTTCCACACTACCACCACCTCCTCCTCCTCCTGTCCTGCCCGTGTGGAGCCTCAAATATCTTCCACCTCGCTCCATGCATTTAATTTTAGACTCTCTGACAACAGGCTGAGGGGAGAGGAGAGTAGAGAAGAGAGAGACAACGTCACACAACACTTCACTTCAGTGTGCTGTACCATCTGCTTAGAGCTTTTATCTTCAATCCTACTACTGGAGGTTACAGCGTTTCTCTTTTCTCTCTGTTTATCTCTTCGTTAGACACGAGAAGTTTAAAGTTCGATAGAAGCACTTTCAAGTGTTCTTCTCAAATAGAAGTGTGTACTTTGTAGCATTCTTCTCAATTAGAAGTATCTACTTTATAGTGTTCTTCTCAAATAGAAGCATCTACTTTATAGTGTTCTTCTCAAATAGAAGTGTCTACTTTATAGTGTTCTTCTCAAATAGAGGCATCTAGCCTAGCCTACTTGATAGTGTTCTTCTCAAACAGAAGTAACTAGCGTTCATTTCCGAACAGAAGCGAGACGTTTAGATTCGCAGCAGCATCATGTCTGCCAGGGGCAGGGATCTAGAGGAGGACGTGGACGACATGGAGGAAGAAGAAGAGGAGATGGACGAGGACCAGCTCCTGGCCATGCTGTCCCCAGAGGAGCTGAAGGAGCTCCAGAGTGAGATGGACACCATCATCGCTCCGGACGAGAAGGTCCCTGTGGGCCAGAGGCAGAAGGACCAGACGGAGAAGCCTCCGACGGGGACCTTCGACCACCGCAGCCTGGTGGACTACCTGTACTGGGAGAAGGAGTCCACACGCATGCTGGAGGAGGAGAGGGTTCCTGCCACGCTACTGCCCAGTCAGGTAATATTACAATACTATACAATACTGCATACCTGGCCATTATGTGGCCCGGGGGGCAAATGCGGCCCTTTGGTTGACTCTGAGCGGCTTGTGAAAGGGTACTTTGGTTTTCAACCAGTGGTCCGGGGACCACTGGTCCCATGGAAAGTTGGTTAACCAGGTGTAACTCTTTGAGTGCGTAAAAATGAAACAAAACCAAATGGACCCGCAATTCATCATCTGAATTAGCCAGAGAATGTAGAAGAATGGTCTTTTTTGATCTATGTTTGCCTGTTTTGTTTGTGAAATCCAGCCTGGGATTGTGAACGAAAGCAAAATAAATCTTTAGTTTTGGGATCTGTGGGGCTAAAATGTCATCAAATGTATGGTCTGTGGCTCAAATACTGAATAAATAGAGGGCCCTGGTGTCAAAGTGGTTGGTATTTCTCTTTTATCTTGAAGTTAAATTGATATTACGCAGCTCAGCCTTTAGTCTTGGCCCTCCACAATATTTTATGTATCTCATTTGGCCCCTTGGGAAAAATAATTGCCCACCTGTGCAATACTGTATGCCAGGTGTGTCCAAAAGGTAGATCGTGATCTACCAGAAGGTCGCAAAGGCTGTGAAGATAGATCAATTGACTTTACCCTAAAATATTGATTATTGATTACCATTAAATATAGAACAGGAAGCACACTTGAATTAAGGAAACTTGACTTGATTGACCAACATCAGAAAAGAGCCTGCCAGCTCAGACCCACAAAGCAATGTATACTTTGTTTTGTAGTGCAGTGGTTTTCAACCTTTTTGACACCAGGGCCCAACCATTCATTCGGCAATTTGAGCCACGGACCACCATTCGATGAAATTTTAGCCCCACAGACCTATAGCTAAAGATTTTGCTTTTGCTTTGTCCACAAGACTGGTGTAGACGTGGGCTAATTCACATGGTGAATATTTTAAACTCTTCAGAGCACAAACATGAAACGACAAAAGGGTCCATTTGGTTCCATGTTTACGCTCTCACAGAGTTATATGTAGTTAAGCAACTGTCCACCATCAGTGCCTCTACATAGGTACATTTTTAAAAACTATTTTCCGCATTGTGATGACAATTTCTCGTTTTAGCCAGGCACTTTGCTGGCTAAACTGAAGTCAAAAAAGTGTGTGCAACCCTGCTGTATACTGTAATATATTTGTACCAGGAGAATGAAGGTACACACACTGTAAATACGTCCACATAGGAGAGAACCCATGCCTAGTCAGGTAGCCTACTGTATACACCAGGGGTGGCTAACCTGAGGCTCGCGAGCCACATGCGGCTCTTCAGCTGGTTACATGCGGCTCTTAATGGGCTTCCACATGGAACCATCAAAAACACTCTGCCTGGAGCACTCATGCATTCCCTTTACCAGTGGTTTTCAAACTTTTTATACCAGGGCCCACCATTTATTCAGAATTTGAGCCACGGAGGACCACCATTTGATGACATTTTAGCTCCACAGACCCCAAAGCTAAAGATTTTGTTTACTTTTGTCAACAATTCCAGGCTGGATTTCAAAGAAAACAAAACAGTCAAACATACAGATCAAAATTACCATTAATCTTCTAATTCTCTAGTTGTGTAGACTTCTGTCTAACCAACTTTACATCATTTAGCCTGGGGACCACCTGGAATCCTCTCAGGGACCACTGGTGGTCCCCGAACCACCTGTTGAAAACCCCTGGCCTATACAGTGGTGCCCAGCCACTCCACCAAGGACTGATTAAACGCACATGTCTTATGGCATGAGAGGGGAAATCTATTTGCGACCGTGACGGCCCTCGCGGCAGTTTTATAACAGTTGTGACTATTTGATGTGGCTCTTTGCAGTAACACAGTGAAAAACGTGGCTCTTAGTCTGTGACCGGTTGGCCACCCCTGGTATACACAATATTTAGTCTAGGCCTACTATAATATTATAATATATCTGTACTGCTCGGGAGAAAGAATCTACTCCAGGGTTTTTCAAAGTGGATACAGTGGCCCATGTGTTGCATATATTAATCATTATATTAGTGCATATTATGCACTAATCGGATACATTATGTATATGCCACAGTCAAGTTTATTATTGAGGCGGCCAATTTTAATTTATATTAAAACATATATGTACATATATTTCTTTTATTGTGTTCTTGAGTAATAGAGCGAAGAAGACAAAACAAAAATAAAGTAAAATTAATGAAAATAAAAAATATAATTGATATAATAAAGGCAAAACATGCAAGCCTTGCAAGATGCGAGGGTAGGCTACCTTAGTGACCATACAGGGGCCAACCCGTTAAAACCACATCAGATCTACAAGCCTACAGCATGTCGCTATGTGCCCAACTACCAATCTACTATTTTTACTTTTTTTAAAAAAAATATGGAAAGTATTATTAGAACTATTTAGATGGCATTTGTAGGATCGTCTCAAAGGTGGATTACTGTAAGTCTAACTCTAACCGTATCCTGATCCTTTTGCTTTCATCAGAAAACTCTTGTCGAGGAGGCAGCGAGGAAAGAGGAGGAAGAGTGGAAAGAGGAAGAAGAGAGGAAGGAGGAAGCCAAGAGAAAAGAGCAAGAGGAGAGGATCAGAGAGGCACAGATGAGGAAGGACGCAGAGAGGAGGAAGGAAGAGGAGAGGAGGAAGGAAGAGGAGAGGAGGAAGGAAGAGGAGAGGAGAGAGGAAGAGGAGAGGAAGGACGCCGGCAGGAAAGAGGAGGAAGAGGCCAAGCGAGAGGAAGTGGAATACGTCTACGAAGTGATCGAGGAAGTCGTGGAGGACGGTGAAGAAGGTGGAAGCGGAGGAGAGGAAGTGGTCGAGGAAATCATCGAGGAAATCATCGAGGAGGTGGAGGAGGAGGAACAGGAAGCGCCAGAAGCCGCCGAGGACGAAGGCTCGAGAGAAAAAGAAGAAGACAGTCCGAAGGTTCAGAAGAAACACAACACGCCGCAAGCGTCTCCAGAACCACAGAAGAAGAAGGAGGAGGAGGAGGAGGAGCCCTCAGAGGCTCGTCTAGACTCAAATCAAAGTTCAAAGTCCTCGTCTCCGGGCGACAACGGCGGAGAAGAAAGCAGCCCCCCGGCGGAGAGGGTGGAGGTGAAGAAGATCAACAAGCTGAAGCTCCCCACGCTCAACCTGCCGGGCATGATGGGAGGGGGAGGGGCCATCAAGCTGACCTCCAGACCGTCTGGGAACGAGACCAACCTGGACACCACCCTGGACAAGATACGCAAGAACAACCCCAGTGTTACCGAGGTATAGAGCAATTAAGTTACTAGAATGCAATTCTACAATTGCAAAGCGTGGTTGCCCCGATCAGGGGCGTTTTTGCCATTAGGCAGTCGCCTGGAGCGCCATGGGGGGGGGGTCCCTTGGGGGCGCCATTTTACCGTGCCTGTCATAGGTAAATTATTAACTATTTTTAAACTAAAGAACATATTATATGTGTTTTAAATGTTCAATCCTAGTTATAGAGGATAAGTATAATGTATTTATCCATGTTAGTCTCATTAGCCTGATATCCTTCTAAAGCATGTCTGGTGGTCGCCCCCCTCCCTTCATGGCGCCCTAGGCAACTGCCTAGTCTGCCTAATGGCAAAAACTCCCCAGCCACTAATTAGTTGTAATAGATAATAACTAGATCAGAACTCGGTAGAGTGCAAACTTGTGCGTTGCACACAAGTGGGCCATGGTCTACTTGTGCATGAGCGGAGGGAGCTAATACTTATGACTTTAGTTGTAAAGGTCTTTTACAACTAAAGGTCCGACCAACTGCAGACTGACTAGATTACTGTACTTGTGCTTGCTTTGCTCACACAAGTAAATAATAGTTAGCTTACATTCTAACTCAGTGGGTTTCAACCATTGGTCCGGGGACCACCAGTGGTCCTTGAGAGGGTTCCAGGTGTCCCCCAGCTAGGTTGGTAAACCAGATGTAACTCTTGAGGGCGTAAAAATGAAACCAAATGGACCCGCAAGGGTCCATTTGGTTTCATTTTTACGTCCTCAAGAGTTAAAATATTCACCATCTGAATTAGCCCAAGTCTACACAACAAGAAGATTAATGGTCATTTTGATCTGTATGTTTGCTTGTTTTATTCCCAAAATCCAGCCTGGTATTATGGACAAAAACAAAAGAAATCTCTAGTTTTGGGGTCTGTGGGGCTAAAATGTTATCAAATTGTGGTCCGTGGCTCAAACTCAGAATAAATAGTGGGCTCTGGTATCAAAAAAGTTTGAAAACCCCTGTTCTAAATAAAGCCAAAATGCGTCTGATAACATGACTCCATCTTGAATCCCAGGTCAACCTCAACAACATCGAGAACATTCCCAAGGACATGCTGCGGGACTACGTGGACGCGCTGAAGAAAAACAAGCACGTGAAGACGTTCAGCATCGCCAACACGGGCGTGGACGAGAGCATCGCCTTCAGCCTGGCCAACATGCTGCGCGAGAACCGCAGCGTGGCCACGCTCAACATCGAGTCCAACTTCGTGACGGGGAAGGGCATCGTGGCCATCATCCGCTGCCTGCAGTTCAACGAGACGCTGACGGAGCTGCGCTTCCACAACCAGCGGCACATGCTGGGCCACCACGCCGAGATGGAGATCTCACGGCTGCTGAAGGCCAACAACACCCTGCTGAAGATGGGGTAACTAACGTTACGTTCGTGTTTTCCCTAGCTGAACCTGTTTGGACGCCGAAAAAATATTCAGCGTCACGTTTTAACCATTTTCCAAAAATATTATTTTACTTAAAGCTATTTTTCTGGGTTCCAGGTGGTCCCCAGCTGACTAAATGATGTACAGTTGGTTAACCAGGTGTAACTCTTTGAGAGCGTAAATATGAAACCAACCATTTGGTTTCATGTTTACGCTCTCAAGAGTTAAAATATTCATCATGCGAATTAGCCCAAGTCTACACAACTAGAGAATGTAATCATTTTGATCTGTATGCTTGACTGTTTTGTCACCAAGTCCAGCCTGGTATATTGTGGACAAAAGCAAAATACATTTTTAGTTTTGGGGTCTGTGGGGCTAAAATGTCCTCAATGGTGGTTGCCTCCAAGCCTTTCTTTCAGCTTTCAGGAAGAAACCAAAAACACACAGGGAATACATACAATGGAATATTGAAATATAGTAATATAGTAGAAGTGCTATTATAGACACAACAGACAAGAATCATGCCACCTCAACTTTAAACACTATGAAGATGGGAGTTGGTCTTAAATCCAGGATGGTAGTATAGTAACAAACGTGTATATCTCCAGGTACCACTTTGAGCAGCCGGGGCCCAGGATGGTAGTATAATAACCAACGTGTATATCTCCAGGTACCACTTTGAGCAGCCGGGGCCCAGGATGGTAGTATAGTAACCAACGTGTATATCTCCAGGTACCACTTTGAGCAGCCGGGGCCCAGGATGGTGGTGACCAACCTGTTGACCAGGAACCTGGACCGCCAGAGGCAGCTGAGGAAGGAGGAGCAGAGGCTGCAGGAGGAACGGGCCAAGAAGGAGGCCCTGCAGATGTACGAGAACAGCCTCAACCTGCCCCCTGGCCTGCTGCAGATGTTAGGGTAAGATCAACCTGCCTATCCTGGTCTGCTGCAGATGTTAGGGTAAGATCAACCTGCCCCCTGGTCTGCTGCAGATGTTAGAGAAAGCATCAACCTGCCCCCTGGCCTGCTGCAGATGTTAGGGTAAGATCAACCTGTCTATCCTGGTCTGCTGCAGATGTTAGGGTAAGATCAACCTGCCCCCTGGTCTGCTGCAGATGTTAGGGTAAGATCAACCTGCCCCCTGGTCTGCTGCAGATGTTAGGGTAAGATCAACCTGCCCCCTGGTCTGCTGCAGATGTTAGGGTAAGATCAACCTGTCTATCCTGGTCTGCTGCAGATGTTAGGGTAAGATCAACCTGTCTATCCTGGTCTGCTGCAGATGTTAGGGTAAGATCAACCTGTCTATCCTGGTCTGCTGCAGATGTTAGGGTAAGATCAACCTGTCTATCCTGGTCTGCTGCAGATGTTAGGGTAAGATCAACCTGTCTATCCTGGTCTGCTGCAGATGTTAGGGTAAGATCAACCTGTCTATCCTGGTCTGCTGCAGATGTTAGGGTAAGATCAACCTGTCTATCCTGGTCTGCTGCAGATGTTAGGGTAAGATCAACCTGTCTATCCTGGTCTGCTGCAGATGTTAGGGTAAGATCAACCTGTCTATCCTGGTCTGCTGCAGATGTTAGGGTAAGATCAACCTGTCTATCCTGGTCTGCTGCAGATGTTAGGGTAAGATCAACCTGCCCCCTGGCCTGCTGCAGATGTTAGGGTAAGATCAACCTGCCTGGGGAGTTCTGGAGATATTGCAAATGTTTTGCGCAGTCAGGAGCTAGCGGGTGGTCCAATGATCCGTGAGTCGGAGGTTTGAATCCCGGCTCCTCTTGTCTACATGACGAAGTGTCTTTGGGCAAGACACCTCATATTTCTCTCAAAATGCAGTTTGCATGCCTTGCATGTTTTCTACTGCCATTGCTGTATGAATGTGTGTGTGAATTGGTGACTGCACTATGTAAGGCCCCTTGGGGGAAGACACTATGGGCTCCATTTTCGTTACCATCTAAACCCCTTATCCTAAACCCCTTATCATTTTGTTTCACTATTTTGAAAAACTTTTTGGAATAGTTCAATATGCCAATCTATTGATATATTGTGAGCTTGTAGACTGGCAATTTAAACCATTGAAAAATGTATTTTTTAATAGTTTAAAAAGGCAAAGAAGTTAAGGGATAAGGGGTTTAGCGGTGACGAAAATGGAGCCAATATATATATATATATATAAACACACCATCTAACATCTCTGCCACCGCTCTTTGTCCTCCTCAGGTACGTCCCTCCCATCGAGGTGCTGCAGCAACACGGCCTGGTTCCCCCCGACGAGATCCTGCGCAAGAACGGCGTGGTCCTGCCCAACGTGGAACACCTCTGGGAACCACGAGAGAACAACAACCACAACAACGCATCTCCGTCTAAGTCACAACAACAACAACAACCACAACTCAAACGCACTACGAACCACAACAACATTCCAAAGACGCCGCAGAACGGCGCAACGGCGGAACCGGCGGCGGCGGCGAGCCCGCTGAAGGACGTCCAGCTCAAAAAGACGCCCAAGAAACGCAACCCCATGTTCGTGGTGGACGACGGGCCGGCCGAGAGGTCGTCCCTGCCCAGCGTCCAGCTGAGGAAGGCCGGGACGTCCAGGGACGGACGGGAGGCGGGCGGCTGCCCCGACGAGAGGCCCAACCTGAAGGCCGTCATTCAGACTCTGAAGCCCGTGCCGCGGCGGCGCGAGCCGGCCAAGGTGGAGGAGACGCCCCGAGACCAGCTGCTCAACCAGATCAAGCAGAGCAACATCGCCTATCTCAAGTCGGTGAGTAACATCGTAACTAGGAATGTGCCACGTATCTGCGTGTACGGTTGTAATGGAATGTAACTGAACTGGAACCGTCTGCCCCATCAAATTCGACACAGTGCAGAGAGTGCCCCCCCCCCCCCCCCCCCCCCTAATCTGTGGGACACACTGTTGTCCAGGACCAACACAAAAGGCTCTGCCTGCCTAAACATCCAAAGTCCCCTCACATGGCCAATTTCCAGTCTCAGCCAATTGATTGAATTGCCCACACCTGCCAATTGAATTGCCCACACCTGCCAAATGATTACATAATCAGCCCACTTTTCACCATGAGTTTGCAGCACTCTTCGGACACAGGCAGACGGTTAGATACAGGCATCTCACAGTCACAGACAGATGGTTAAGACAGATTTTCAAGTAGGCCGGTGGCTGACGGGAACGTAGAGGTCGAGTCATTTAATTTCACTAGATCTTTAAAGACCTAGTGAAATTAAATGACTTCACCTAGACCTAGAAATTTTTGTTGTCGCCTCACAGCTAGAAGGTCCTGGGTTCGATACCCGCTAGGGACGCTGCTGTGGGTGCCGGTGGCCTCTGTGTCATCAGTGCCCATACCCGAGGGGTTGGCGAAAGGGCCTTTCTGTGTGGAGTTTGCATGTTCACCCTAGGTTAGATACCCTCACAAAAACAGCAGTAATCCTGGGCTCTGAACTGCCTCCCCCTGGCCAGCTGGGGCGCCTGATGGAGGGGACTGGAACTGGTTGGGATAACGTGTTCTTTCCATGCTCTACGTCCAACCAGGGAAACTCCCCCGTCAGGTGAAAAGAAGGCAGCATGGACTCCTCATGCATTGAAGGAAGCATGAAGCAAGTCTGCTGCCTCCCCAGGTTGGCGGACGGTGTGTAGAGCCCAGGGTCACATTAGAAATAGCTAACAACAATGGAGGTTCTCTGTGTCACTCTGTTTACAAACTCAGGTCCTAGCGTTTGACGTAGAAATGTCTAAATAAAATGTCCCTAAAAACATTTCACCCAGTCTTTAACCCATTTACGGATTGAGGCTGAATATTGCTATACCGTAGATAGCAACAAGAACCTCAAAATAAGGGGTTTACCGTCCTGAATGACTAAATGCAGGCCAAACAGGTCAAACACAGCAACATTGCCTAGCTGAGAGCTGAGTGTAATCAGTATAGGCTATATTAACTACCGCATTTTCCATACTATAAGCCACTACTTTTTTCACATGCTTTTGACCCTGTAGCTTATACAACAGTGCGGCCAATCTATGGATTTTTTACCACATTTTTTAACACAGGGGTAGTCCCTGAGAGGGTTCCAGGTGGGCTCCGCAGACTAAACGATGTAAAGTTGGTTAGCCAAATGTAACTCTTTGAGAGTGTAAAAATGAAACCAAAAACCCCTGCGGGTCCATTTGGTTTCATGTTTACGGTAAATAGTCTATTCACAGACATCAAGATGGGACATCACTGAATATGTTATGTTTTCTTCCCTCTCCTTGCTACTCTTCTTACATTATCCTTGTCTCTCACTCTTCTCTCCTCAGACTCCACTTCCCAAACAGTTGGAATCTCCTGAAACAAGTCTCTTCTAAAACAACACATCCCTATTCCAGTTACACTGTGTATTTTAAATATGTTTAATGTCTTCCTTTGGCTAGTGTATTTGCTCATTATCATATAATATTAAGGCTGTTTAGAAAAAAAACAAATAGCACTGACTTATACGTGAATTAATGTGTTCTGGTATCTACTGTATGTATGTATTAGTATTGAATGGTTTTGGGTGTTTGTTGGAATAAATTAAACCAACTTAAATCGACTGGAGTTACCCGCCCCTCTATACCAGAAATCAGATTAAGCAATTCAGATGTTTAAATATTTAAAAATTTAACTCTTGAGAGCGTAAAATGATACCAAATTGACCATAAGGGTGCATTTGGCATCATTTTACGATCTTTTTACGAGAGTTACAGATGTATTTCACCATGTTAATGTTTTTTTTTTTCAGACCTCCATTTTTAGGAAATACAGAATTGGGGGAACTTTTTTTTTATATCATGTCCACACAACATCTCTAAAGGTAGCCTATATTAATGACATATTAAAATGTTGAAAATGGGTGGAGTTCCCCTTTAAAAAAAAAAGACAAATGACTTCTGCTTCCTTAAAGATGTTTAACTTTTATTATCTTGGATGACAGCCAGCTGCATTAACACTCGACATCATTAATAATGTTATTAATGAATGCGGGTTTACACCATCAATACTATAACAACACATGATCTTAATTATGACCTAATCCATGACTTCAGAGCAGGATCTTGTTGTTTGGTTGTTGTTTTTTTGGTCAGCTGAGAGAATAGCAGATCTACAAGCTCACAACAACCCACAGCTTGTTAGATCTGCTATTCTCTGCTAATGTTCCGCTCCCAGAATAATCACTATTAACACAGGGGGCGAGAGTTCAAGTGGTTAATGGCAAAATGTAAATCATTTCACACCATTATTTGGAGTAACTCCATCCGAGGACCCCGTTTTGAAGACCCCTGGTACAAACTTAACAGTATCTGTTTGAGAGTAGCATGCACACACTGAACGTTAATGCGACAAATATCTGCACTTCATGTGAGAAACGTCAAAATATAAAATATAAAAACGCACAGATGTATCTTTTCCGCTGTACAAGGAAACATAAACATTTGATCATATGCAGTACTGTAACAGAACATAATATATAGATATATAGATACCCCTATTGGCCTGAATATAAGACTATGATTTTTTCTCAATGAAAATATCCCTAAAATGGAGTCGTCTTATATTCAGGGGCTATACTATTTGACATTCAATGTTCTTTTTTCTGTAAATGGATCTTGAAAAATGAGGGTCGTCTTATAAACGAGTCGTCTTATATTCGGGACAATACGGTATATAGATACCACAAGTAACATTAATTTAATGTTGAGTTATTTACTGAAGCAGGGGAGACACACAATACAGATGTTGGTGGAATTATTGTAATATTTGTGTGCTTTTGAAAAAAAAAACATCAACCCTTTATTAATGCTCTGCATGCTCTTATTATGAAAATACAAATATGTGAGATTGAAATGAAAAACAACAAAACGACAGATATGAATGAACAAATGAAATGGATCTTCGACCAACAAAAATGCATTTGCCGTTCATTTTTAAATATTGCATAGCTGTGATCAGAGGAGGTTTTTTTTGTTCGCTGAATGTCCAGCAACCATCATGGAGAAATCCTCATAATAATAATAATAATAGTGCCTTTCATGTTTTGCCAAGAGAATAGCCGAGCTACGATCTTGCAGATCAGCTATTTGGCAAAGTAACTAGTCATCATAGCTTCGTTGTTACTTCGTTGGTCAATGAATAAAATAAAAATCCTTTTAGTATGAACTGTGACACAGTCATGCAGCAAATTACAAATCGGGCTTAGGAGTGCTTCATATGGAATATTTTTGTTAAATGGTCAGCTCACAAAAATAATACAAACTCCAAAGGAAAACGGCTGTTGTGAGGGCGTCTCGTTATTCATTCATATTATTGCCATTTGCTCATATAAGGGCATTTCCAGTATCATTTGAGAAGTTGACTGCATTTCACCATAGAATTATGTGCAAGTTGCTTTGAGAAATAAAAATAATATTCCCCATACTTATTCATTTATTTAGACACATTTTATAATATTTCCGAGCTGCAGCACAGATCATCTAATTGCTTCGACATGCAAATAGACATTTATTAATTACTTCTTCTGACATGCAGCCATTTGTTGAACGAAATAAATATTAGATAAAAGTTAAACAATGACACAGAGGAACGCGACTCAATGGAAATGTTGTGTTTTGGTCTAACTAGCATGGATTTCTCTTTTCTTCGAGGACAGGAGAACGTTTGGCATTCTGTCTCCATTTGCGTAACTCCTACAGTGTGAGTGCAAACTTAAACAGCATGTAAACCAACATTAGACATGAAAAAGGATGATTTAGCACTGCACACACATATAGAATAAATTATAATAACACAACACAACCTCTTAAAGCTAATTTCATATCCAGTATAAATGTTTCATTAACAATTGATTATCTAACAATACAATAGGATGACAGAAAAGTAAAAATAAAATAAAACAAAAAGACGGAAGCTACAGTCAATGACCCCTTAATCCTCTCATGCCAGATGTATTCTTCCCTGTACGATGGTGCTGGGTCAAGGCAAAACCTCAAGCTAATCTTTAATTGTCCATGGAAGGGACATTTGGCCTTCGGGTGTTTGGTGTGTGTGTGTGTGTGTCCACGTGTTTGTGTGTGTGTGTGTGTGTGTGTGTGTGTTTGTTTCCACTTGTTTCTCACTGCTCCCGTTTGTGTTAAGAATTATCTGGACAGTGACATTTCATAATGGAATAATACTAGCCCTGCAGGATTGTAACATTTCATAATGGATGGTACCAGCCCTACAGGACTGTAACATTTCATAATGGAATGGTACCAACCCTGCAGGAGGTAACATTTCATAATGGAATGGTACCAGCCCTACAGGACTGTAACATTTCATAATGGAATGGTACCAACCCTGCAGGAGGTAACATTTCATAATGGATGGTACCAGCCCTACAGGACTGTAACATTTCATAATGGAATGGTACCAGCCTTCTAGTAATGGCACTGATAAACTTTTGGGTCAGGCCTGACCCATTTCTGGTACTGGGGGGTCTCTTAACACAATCAGTGCCCGGATTTCTTATAGAAAACAGAGGCAAGTTGTGCCAGAACTCTTATTCTGAAAGCCCCCCCCCCCCTTTCAACATGGAATGGTTTTGTTTTTTACAACATACCTTTGTTGACATCTAATATCTCTCTAAAACAGGTGTGGGCAAATGATGAACAGAAAATATTTTGGAGGGCCGAGCTTAAAAGGCTCAACTAAATTCTTAGTAATATACACTTTATTTCTATATTTAAAAAAGCAGTAAATGGCATTATATCTTGTTGGTAGGCAATGAAAAACAATGGCAACCAGGTTGTCAATCACACGCAATTCAGGGCAAGTCAATGCTGTTTCTAGTCCACGCATAAGGAGGACAGGGAAAACTAAGGTACTGTATGTTTCATTTTCTTACTTCCAAGTAACCTTCCACGGGCCGGCCAAAGTCAGCCAAAGGCCCCCCAGGCCTTATAATGCCCAGGTTCTGCTCTAGAAGTGCGAATATTTCAACGAGAAGCTTGTGTCGGTCAGAAATGGGGACAGAAGTGTACTGTACGCGTTGCCAGGCTACAGCAAAACCAGAAAGCTCCATGGATCAGGAGCAACGAGGCATTCTTCCTGGCCATGAATGAGGAAGGTAATGGCATCGCGCACATGCACTAACAACACACAGGATAATGAAGAACTAGAAGCAAAAAAACAACAAAAAAGTCAGGATTTTTAATTTGACTGATACCGATGGAATCGCGCTATGACGACCCGGCGCGTCATGCGGCACTAAACGTGTTAAGGGGAACTGTGGATGGGCGGGGTTAGGGTCGTCTCTTTGCACTTAAAAGGACCACTTCACCACTTTTGTAACCAGAGCTTATTTTACTGATGTTTTAGGGCACATGGAACACTTTCTTGAGGCGGTTTTAAATGTGTTATGAATGGAGGTTCATGAGGTCACGAATAAAGGAAGAAGTCACACCTTCAGTGTACTTACTGTCCACTGGAGGTGGGACTTTGTAGTCCAGGAAGGAACGTCCTAGTCTTCATAACTAAAATATCTAAAAAAAAAAAACTACATTTATACACAAAAAAACAATACAAGAAAGTGTTTTGTGTCCTAAGCTCTGGTTGCAAAAGGGGTGAAGTGGCTCTTTAAAAAGGGGAATTACACCCATTTTCATTTTTTTCCCCCCGAGAGCGTACAAATGTGAACCAAAAGGACCCTAGTGGGTCCATTTGGTTCCGGGAAAAAAATCGGTCTTAAAAGAAAAATCATCAACACGGTGAAACACAACTTGATGATGTTATCAAGTTGTGTTTCACCATGAAGTCCTTTCCCCAGACTTCCATTTCTAGAAAAAAAAAACAGAATTCAGGGGACTGTTTTTATTAAGTCCACACAATATCCCTTAGGTATATTAAACACATAGCAAGCTGCTGAAAATGGGTGGAATTTCCCCTTTAAACTTCAACTCGCTCCCTATAAAAAAGTGTGTTGTTTTGGATGTCACTCCTTGTTCATCATGCTCTCTATGAAGTGTGTGTGTGTGTGTGTATGAGGGTGTGTCATGAGGTCACTCCTTGCTCAACTTGCTCTCTATGAAGTCCTGGATCTTGTTCATGCGCTCCTCCTGCTGGTCCAGCAGGTCCAGGATGACTCCCATGGGGGTCTTCTTCAGCCCCGCCCCCTCGATCTTGTTCTCCAGACGGTTCTTCATGTTCCTCAGCCTCAGGGAGGCGTGGACCAGGATCACTGCAGGACACACACGCACGCACACGCACGCACACGCACGCACACACACACACACACACACACACACACACACACACACACACACACACACACACACACACACACACACACACACACACACACACACACACACACACACACACACACACACACACACACACACGAGTTAAATGGGAATTCCACCCACTTTCATGATAATCCTTGTGGGGACGCCGTTTTAGGTCCCTACAAGGTGAGTGTGTTGTTAGATGTAGGTCCCCACGATGTAGCAACACACACGCGCGCGCACACACACACACACACACACACACACACACACACACACACACACACACACACACACACACACACACACACACACACACACACACACACACACACACACACACACACACACACACACACACACACACACACACACACACACACAGATCAGAGAGGCGTGTGCACCAGGATCACTGCAGAGGCCAAGAGAACAAGGAGTTAAAGGGGAATTCCACCCATTTTCAAGATTTTACTAGGTCATTAATATACCTTAAGGTAAGGGCTTTCCAGACAGGAATGATAAACGCCTGCATTATTGCGGATAACGTCCGGCTTTACACGCTCTCTTTATCGCACATCGTTTTCTAAGCACAAAACGCCAGTCCCGTTGAAAATGAAATAGAAGCCGTCTGTAAGCCTTTTAGAGATGTTGTGTGGACACAACCCCCCCATTCTGTGTTTCACCATGTTAATGATTTTGCTTTTAGGACCTTTTTTTTCCTGAGAGTGTACAAATGGATCCGCTAGGGTCCATTTGATTCACATTTGTACAAATATGTTTATTTATGGGAAAATGGGTGGAATTCCCCTTTAAATATCACTGTAGACACACACACACACACAGTGTGTGGATAATTGACAGATTTGATTACAGCAGCTGTTGTTGCCATGTTGTGTTGATGGTTGTCATGGATTGTGGAATCGGACAGTGTTTTTAGCACGCTGATGTCATGCCGTGTGTGTGTGTGTGAGAGAGAGAGAGAGAGAGAGAGAGAGAGAGAGAGAGAGAGAGAGAGAGAGAGAGAGAGAGAGAGAGAGAGAGAGAGAGAGAGAGAGAGAGAGAGAGAGAGAGAGAGAGAGAGAGAGAGAGAGAGAGAGAGAGAGAGAGAGAGAGAGAGAGAGAGAGTAAACCGCTCTCTCCCATTCTAACTCATAGGAGCACATTCAAAGAAGTCCTAGACTCCACCTAGTGGCGGAGGACGGCTATGTCGCCTCCTATTTTTAGTACAGAAGTATTTCACTCTCAAATTAATAAAGTGCACATTTTGTTTTGGGCTCATTCTGGGCTTTCAATCCTTATTTTAAAACAAGGTGGAACCAGGGTAGATAGAGGATAGGAAGCCAGGACCATATTGGTTCATGGGGAGGAAACTGACATGCATGATGGAGACCCATGGATGGTTGGTCTCTATCCCACATGTCTGTTTCCTCCCATGGACCCATATGGTCATAGGTACTAGACCATCCCTGGGCAGAACAAGGCAGAGAGAGCCTGCTGGTTAGTCCAGTGGTTTTCAACCTTTTTGATACCAGGGACCACTATTTATTCAGAATTTGAGCCACGGACCACCATTTGAGGACATTTTTAGCCCCACAGACCCCAAAACTAAAGATTTATTTTGCTTTTGTCCACAATACCAGGCTGGATTTGGGGAAACAAAACAGTTAAACAGAGATCAAAATGACCATTAATCTTCTACATTCTCTAGTTGTGTAGACTTGGGGCTAATTCACATGATGAATGTTTTAACTCTGGTTAACCAACTTTCCATCATTTAGCCTGGGGACCACCTGGAACACTCTCAAGGACCACTGGTTGAAAACCACTGGGTTAGTCAGTTAGTCGGAAGGCTGACAAAATTGTCTTCTATTCTCAAAAGGAAGTGAAAACAATGACCTACACATCCGACACAATGGTGAAGTGTTAAACCCATGCTATCTGGCATTCATTCCTTTATACTTTCCTCCGTGAAGCAGGGTTTGGTGTTTAGTTTCCCAAAGCTACTATACATCTCGTGGTGTTTATCCGTGAGCTGCCTGTAACCACGTGTTCTTATTGCATTTTCGAATAAATCAAATCAAAACCACCTCCCCGGAGCTATAGTTAGTGTTTTAGCACCACCAGACATTCTTGACACCCTTAGTACTAAAGGCCAACCTGAACCGGATAAAAGTGAGACCTCTTTTGAAGTGTTTTGCTTTCGCCGATCTAACAGAATAAAATATACTGTATGTGTATATATAAAAACTTCAAGTGAAGTTAAAGGTATGGTAAGTGATTTCACTTAATTCAAATATATATATGTTTTTTTTTTTTTGCTAATCCTCCCTACTACAGGGTGTATAAGGAGTTCTTCGCTGTACCCAGTGATCCACCGGGGTCAAAAAACTCTAGTTTGGGCTTTGGGATAAAAGCCGTCTGTCCAATGAGGATGAGAGGGGACTTCCTCCAATCAGGATTGAGTGGGGGTGGGCCTTGGTATACAGTATGTGTTGTTGGCATGTTGTACTTCCCCTCACTGTAGCGTGTGTGCATGTGGACATCATGATTTTCCAAATCACTTACTATACCCCTAACCTAGTTGACGTTGTCTTTTAAACTATTAGTGCCATTAGTTCCACCACTCTGTGAAGTAAAATGTATTTATATAGCAAATGGTGCATTTATATAGCATTTACATACGTGTGCATTGCATTCTCACACACATTCGTATGCTGGAAGGCACCATCCTGGAGTTGGCGGTTCAGGGTTTTGTTCAAGGACACTTCAACACTAACCCTGGTATGGGGGAGCATGGGATCAAACTGGAAACCTTTCCATTTCACAAGCGGCAACTCTACCCCTAAGCCACTGCTGCCACTAGTGTAAATGTGATTTGCAGTAAGGTTGCTGTTTATTGTGTTTAATTAAGTTAATTCATAGTGACAGAGGAACTGTATTGATGCCAATGTGTTTCATTCATTAACGACAGGAACTGATCGGAGAACTGGTTTATAGAACAGGTCCGTTACGCACGCAACATCATTCTGCTCAGTGGGTTTCACCGGGATGAATTCAACCAAGATGAACACTTTCCCACAAGGTGAGTAAATATCCCGACTCCACCTCAGCCCGTGGCGCTTGTACGCAGACGTCTTGACGGCCATGCAGACTTATGTAGAGGTACGCTCTGGTCCGTAGCACCACTGCTTCTATGATTTTGCCTTTCAGTAGAGCTATGGTTAAGTCGATGTTATCGCACACATGATAGAACCTCACCAGCCTCTTTTCTTTTTTTGCGGGAATCTCACGCGATCTTAGCTCTACTGTAGAGTTCAATGTAACAAAACTACAGGAGGAGTGAGCCATCTCTCTTCCCTTACGATCTGCACATGTACAGTAGCGACTGCAAAGTTACAAGAACAAATATTGTGACCAATTAATCGATTATGAAAATAATTGTTAGTTACAACCCTATGATGTTATGCAGATTATGTAGATATGTGCCATATGTCTGTTTATGACATATGGCACATATATCATGTTTCTTTGACACTGTCCCTTTTCTTGATCTCTTTTTTCCTCCTCTGTCTTCCCTTTCTTTTTGATAGAAAAACAATGAGAGGGGAACTATGCACAAAAATTTCACCCAGTCTTTTAGTAAGTGGGACATTGTAAATTAGTGCTGATGATGAGTTCTTTGGGGGGAACAATCCCGATCACAAATAGTTTTGTTGTGTAAGTGGGACATTGTAGTATTTTATATCAATATTTCATATCAATTATTCCTCTATGTTTGGCAAGGAAGAGGAGAATGAATGAATGTACTATAAAAGATTTGGTTACTCCAGTTGTACAGTTGGTAACATGCTGATCACCGATTGAGTGAAAATAGATCAATCACCGATCAGTGAGCGACCGATCGTTGCACCTCAGAGTGGCCCAGGCAATGGCTCAAGGGTAGAGTTGCCGGTTGGGAACCAGTTTAATCTCCCGCTCTGGATGTCCATGCAGGATGATGCCTTGCATGGTTTTGCGACTTATGTAAAGTGCCTTGAATAAAGGTCAGGGCTTGACACTAACACTTGCCCGCTTGCCCGGGGCAAGTAAAAAAAATGGTGGGGCAAGTGAAGACTGCTACCTGGTTGCCCGATCGGGCAAGTGTGCAACATAGTGCACTATAACACAACAGATAAGATAAAGATAAATTTGTCTTGAAGGCAGTCATTGCACTCTGCCTCTGTGTCTTTCACTGCTTTCTAGCTATCCACAATTCCAGGCTGGATTTGGGAAACAAAACGGGCAAATTAACATACACATCAAAATGACCATTAATCTTCTACAGTGTAGAAGATTAATGAAATGGGGCAAATTAAGATGATGAATTTTAACTCTTGAGAGCGTAAAAATGAAACCAAATGGACCCGCAAGGGTCCATTTGGTTTCATTTTTACGTTCTCAAGAGTTACATCTGGTTAACCAACTTAACTGGGGACCACCTGGAACCTGGGGGGCAAGTGACCATGACCTGAGGGCAAGTAGAACCTGACTTGTACTTGCCCGATAGGCAAGTGCCTCGGAGACCTTAGTGTCAACCCCTGAAGGTGCTATATGTAAAATGCACCATGTACCTCTATCATCTCTCTATGTGACAAATCTGTGTGCTCATTGGTTCACTCACAGAGCAGAGGGAAGGTCAGGCCGAAGATGAACACCATCACTCCTCCGCACAGAGACAACAGGAAGTAGGAGGTCCCCATCACCGCCACCATGAAGAGCGTTGGGTTCTTCTTCTTAAAGTTCTTGATCATGGCTTTGTTCTCCCCGGCCCAGACCGAGCCCATGAACACCAGGGTCACCACGGTACCCCCCAGGAACATGCCCAGGGGGTTCAGGAACCTGGAAATAATAGAAAATATATTAGCATGACATATCTGATCCAGGGGCAGATGTAACATTTTCCAATTGGGGGGGCAGGAGAAAATGGTCGCACCCATACCATGTTCGGTTACAGGACTTTCATTAGGCAAGTAAAGCATCAATAATAACATCAGTTGTTGTTGAAGTTGCAACAGACATGCAGCATGCATAAAGCTAAAGGTCTGACTCAGAGAGTTTTCTGTTTTCAATGATGAAATGCTGTTGGTTTAGTGGTGCCACAGCTGTAGTTAGTTAGTAGCAGTAGTAGTGTTTCAAATCATTTTAAATACAAGCACTTTCATTTGAAATATCTTGGGTTGTTTTGTTTTACATGCCATCATGTTTGGTGGAGCAGCCTGGGCATTTAGGGGGCCATTGCCCTTAATTTAAAGATATCTGTGAACCTGGGAGTGTTTTTCCGTCATTTAGCCTCAGGACCATCTGGAATCCTCTCAGGGACCACTGGTGGTCCCCGGATCACCTGTTGAAAACCCCTGACCAAGAACAATAACGCTATAATACAACGTATATTGCAACGCTGCCACTCTGGGAGTGAAGTAATAAATTGGATTTTCTATTGCAGGAAGTGTCACTGTTTGGGTATATTGGGTACATGCTGTATATTCCGTCTGGGGAGGGGGGGGGGGGGTCTGTTCTGTGGTGAGAGACACTGGACTGACTTGACTGGAAGATCACGACACGTTCTGATATGATTAGCTCTTGGCTGGCGGCCACGCTGTCTGTGTCTAATGATTTTACATCAGCCACCATCAGCCTCGGGTTAGTTTGTTCTGCTATGGCAAGCCAATAATACTGTACATCTATTGAGGGAACTTAGGGATGAGGGAACACTGGAGTCAGGACATGACCCCAATCTGGGCTCAGTGTGTTGGAGGACCGTGGTCCGGGGACCACCAGTGGTACCTGAGAGAATTCCAGGTGGTCCCCAGGCTAAATGACGGAAAGTTGGTTAACCAGATGTAACTCTTTGAGAGCGTAAAACTGAAACCAAAATATTCATCATGTGAATTCGCCCAAGTCTACACAACTAGAGTATGTAGAAGATTAGTGGTGATTTTGGTCTGTATGTTTGCCTGTTTGTTTTCTTTAGGTTTGGGGCCTGTGGGGCAAAAAAAATGTCATCAAATGGAGGTCCGTGGATCTAATGCTGAATAAAAAGTGGGCCCTGGGATCAAAAAGGTTGAAAAATACTGTGTTGGAGCAACACCACAATATTAACATACAGTAACCTTGTTTATCTATAAACTACTTAGTTTGGGCTGCCCTACTTGCCAGCCAGCATAAAAGGAGTAAGTAAGTAGTACTTAGTTGTGATAATGTGTCTCTCACTACAAATTACTACATTGCAAAATTGTAAATGTATTTAAGAGTAATAATAGTCTAACAGTTGCAGTGAGAACCATAAAACGATCTTCAGCCGTACATAAATAGGTTGTTTAGTCATATATAAATGTTTTAATCATGACTCATGATGGGCGTGTGTGTGTGTGTGTGTGTGTGTGTGTGTGTGTGTGTGTGGGCGGGAGGTCAGACAAGAATGCAGCCTCATTTGAGCCCCATTCATCATACCCCATCGTACACACACACACACACACACACACACACACACACACACACACACACACACACACACACACACACACACACACACACACACACACACACACAAAAGACCAAAAGCTATACTTGTTAAGTCAGCTGTCAGTTCTTACCCTGCTATGATAAACACCCCAGGATGGCAATCATAAATACTATTTATATTATAACAATAACTTGCCCTACTATGATAAGACTGTATTATTATATTAGTCTCAACCCTACTATGATACTATATCAATGTACAGTATATCATAACAGTCTCACCTTACTATGATGGAGACTACATTAAAGGGGAACTCCACCCATTTTCAACATTTTAATATGTCATTAATATACCTTAGATATGTTGTGTATGTGGATATGATAAAAAAGTTCCCCCAATTCTGTATTTCCTAAAAATGGAGGTCTGAAAAAATCATTAACATGGTGAAATACATCTGATGACATCATCAAGATGTACAGTATTTCACCATGTTAATGATTTTTCTTTCAGACCCCTTTTGGACCCGCAAGGGTCCATTTGGTTCACATTTGTACCCTCTCAGGAAAAAAAATGAAAATGGGTGGAATGAATTCTCCTTGAATGTACAGTATATTATATTAGTCTCACCCTACTATGATGGAGACTATATTAATGTATAATAATAATAGTCTCTCACCCTACTATGGCGAAGACCAGGATGGCTGCCAGGAAGTAGTTGGTCTGGTAGTAGAGCAGGTTGTTTATAACTCTGTTGTTCCATTTGGTCAGATCTCCAAAGTCCGGCTTGGCGAAGCGGTCAGAACCTGGACACGTACAGATAGTGGACACACAGGACAGGACATATCATTCTATTAACAACAACTTTACTATATTCGCATCCTACTAGCCTGAAGGTTACAGTCATCCCTTGGTTAACATATGGCGATAAACTACTATGTTATTATTCGGACCTGGGCAGAAGTCATCCCATGGTCTGAGCGGAGCCAGCTCCATCCTGCCTGACGCCATGTTGGATCCACACAGCAGACCGTTTAGAATGAGAAGAACCCAAACTGTGTGCCGTTCCGTTCCGTTCCGTTCGATCGGTCTGTCCTGCTGTGGTTCTGTCCGTCCGTCTGTGTCCGTTCTGACAGTTCTTTCTGGTCAGCTGATCAGGTCTGTTTTCAGCAGCAGCACCAGCTGACACCATGCAGCCGCGTGTTGCCAGATCCACGTGAAAACAGGCCTGGATTAAGCAAATGAACGCCTGGAAAATAATAACAAACAAATAAACCAACAAATAAATAAATAAGTAGCAGATCAGATGTTCAAATTTTGATTGATTGATTGATTGATTGATTGATTGATTGATTGATTGATTGATTGATTGATTGATTGATTGAAATATGTAATAACAGTTGGCCAAAAAAAAAAAAAAACATTTTAAGCGAAACTCATTACAAAAACAGTGAGTGGACAACTGTATAAAAGACTGTGGATATTTTCTACATTTTCAATTGTTTTTTATTGTATTGTATTTATGACATTGATTTGCAGTATTTGCATGTTGCAAGCACATCCCAAGAAGTGACTTCACAGAAAACAAGTCCAAATTCGGTTTAATATAGGCATACATGGCATAGATCTCTGGACACGGCAACCCTAATCTGTCAACGAGGAGGACACGCCTACATGTGTAGTGAGGACTAATGTGTCTCTGTTGAAATTTGTTTCCCCTCCATTTCATTAATGACTTCGGGACACAGGATTTAGCACAACTACACTGTTTCACGGAACCTCTCGCGACAGTTGGGCAGAGCCATCTCGTATGTCGGCGTTGCGACATTGAGGGATGAAAAACTGAGCGCTTGAGCTGCAGTTCAGGCAGCCTGACTAGTGACAAACTGGAGTTGCAAAATGCATTGTTTTCCACGAGAGAGGCGCAGGAACTATTTTAGGCATGTGTGCAACATCGCAGAGTGACAACTAAAGTTTCTTTTGCATTTATGCCCACTACAGGTCCAGAACTCGTAGTCTCGTCCCTATTTGTTGTCTCCATTCCTGGTAGAACCATAGAGTAATAAAATAACAGAGGCCGGACTGGAGCGATAGCCCCGCCCCCTTGTTATTCATTTCAATACAAGTTGCTCATTGGCGCTTTGAAGCACCCGGAAGACCGCCGGAAGTGCGCCTATTTCCGCATTGGGGCACCAAAATTTGAGGAATGGGTAACTGCAGGCATGGAGTAAAAAAGATGGCGGCGTGTGGGCGTGTGGCGATCTTAGAGTAACATAGAGCAGTATTCTGATTTTCCCTTCCACCCACTTGCATTAACTTGCTCACCCAGCGCATGAAGCAAACTTCCGGGTTGGAGCAGCAGCGTTGATGCATTGCGAATGGGCCACGCGAACGCGCCCCACATGAACTCTCATGAACGCGACCGTGCGTGTGGGCGTGTGCGTGCGAGTGAATCATGGCCGCGCGTCCCTGACTCGCTGTACTTATTAAAGGCTACACTACACGGCTTGTCATGCCGCCCGAGGAGAGCTCTTTTCGGTTTAATTTTCGGAAAGTGCCGCTTGGAAGTCCACCATGAATGAATGAATGAATAGCTATGCAACGACTATGGTTTTATAATTTATTACAGTATCATGTTTTAAAGCAGTGGTTTTCAACATTTCGCCCCCTGATATGAAATAGGGTCCACTATTTATTCAGCATTTGAGCCACGGACCACCACTTGGTGGTCCGTGAGATTTCTTTTGTTTTTGTTTCTTTTTTTTTCTTTCTTTGAGTCAATTCCAGGCTGGATTTCAGAAACAAACATACAAATGACCATTAATCTTTTACATTCTCTAGTTCAGTGGTTTTCAACCTTTTTGATGCCAGGGCCCACCATTTATTCAGAATTTGAGCCACGGACCACCACTTGAAGACATTTTAGCCCCACAGACCCAAAAACTAAAGATTTATTTTGCTTTTGTCCATCTTCTAGTTGTGTAGACTTGGACTAATTCACATGCCGAATATTTTAACTCTTGAGAGTGTGAAAATGAAACCAAATGTACCCACAAGGGTCCATTTGGGGACCACCTGGAACCCTCTCAGGAACCACTGGTGGTCCCCGGACCACCTGTTGAAAACCCCTGCTCTAGTTGTGTAGACTTGGGCTAATTCAGATCATGAATATTTTAACTCAAACCAAATATTATGTGGTTTCATGAATATTTTAACATGAAACCAAATGGACCCTACGCTTGCGGGTCCATTTGGTTTCATGCTTACACTCAAAGAGTTCACATCTGGTTAACTAACTTTTAACACACACACACACACACACACACACACACACACACACACACACACACACACACACACACACACACACACACACACACACACACACACACACGCACACACACACACACAAATCAATACAAAATCTTATTCAGAGCAAAGCTTCCTTGGGTCAGTGATAACCACACTATATAACCATGTTATAACTCAGGGGTCCCTGTGGGAGTTGGTCCTTGAAACTAAACAGGTTGAGAATTGCTGCTAGAGCCATCAAAATCAATATTTGGGGGTCCCTCATTTTTTTAATGGGATCCCTATGCTCATCCATGTCAATTTGGGGGTCCTTGGCATGAAAACGTTTGGGAACTCTGCCTTGCCTTGGGTGAAAACTCCAGTGTAATCACACTATTTTGGTGTTGACAATATTATTTATTTAAATCGACATTCTTAAATATATTGTCCAAACAGAATAAATGTCATTACACCTAAACATGCTATGCATTAAGGGGAGAAATGATGATTTTCAGTGTTCTGGAACAAGACACATGGCTCTGTGCACCACCACCACCACCACCACCACCACCACCACCAGCAGCAGCAGCAGCAGCAGCAGCAGCAGCAGCAGCGAGCTGTCATTAGCCACTCTGCCCAGGGAAGGTGACTTGATGACGGGTTAGATGGAGAGACAGATCTATAGCAGAAAATGACTTTCGACTACTTGTAGGTTAGCAAACCAAGTGTTCATATGATTTTATATTCATTTCGATGCTAAATCTCCATTAATATTTCAGGTACAGCCGCTATTTAAAAAAAACGTTTTTAGAATTCGGAGTTCTACCGAAGCCCATTGTAAGTGAATGAGAAGTCCCAGGCAGTCAAAATGGCAAACGCTATCTTCGTAATATTAATACTTGGGCACCAACCAACTATTTTATAAGAACAATATCGATCTAACTAGCAGATTCGATGAGTTAGATATATTTTATATACACATATTATTGATAACTAAGCCAAAGTCCACCGCTGGCCGGTGTGTGCTGAGCGCACCGCTCCTCCACCTCAGAGCCTTAGAAATAGACAGAGTTGCGCCAACTCCGTTCACTTCATTGGGCCAGTGCAATGGCGGCTCTTCTACATGGACTTCTATTGGATAGTGACACCGAATAGTGACAGCCGGAAGTTACTGAATGCATTAAAGCCTATGGGGCTCGCGCGAGTACATGAACCACGTGACCAGCCTATTTTCTGCCCCCTCAATGTCGCAACTCTGTCTATTTCTAAGGCTCTGCTCCACTGTTCTCAGAGCTGACAGTCAGAGCTCAGCTGGAAAGCTCCCTGGAGGGGGCGGAGCCTGGTGCGCGTTCACGTGGCCCATAGTTTGGTCTAAACTGCATTCTACACTTTGACCACTATGTCTTTTTTGCTTCACTATTTCCTCCAGAAGTGGCCTCTGTATAACTCTGTGGTGGCGATCAGTTTGTGGGCGTGTGGCGATCAGTTTGTGGGCGTGTGGCGATCGTGACGTTACAAGCTGTGATTGGTCCTTATCCCGGAACTGTGGTTTATTTACTTCGCTCGTTCAAAATAGTCATCTTCTTAACAGCTAAACTAAGAGCAATGTAAACATTTATCAGTGAAATAACGTCGCTTGCACGTTGTATCCACGATGAAGGTTAGTAGCAGTTATTTTATATGTTTTGTATGTTTTCTCATGTCAAAGGAGAAGCTGTTACCGGCGACGGTAGAGCTGAACTGATGTGATGATTTTAAGCTAATGTGTTTAGCATAGATGTCGGACTGATTTGATATTACACTTCTGGCATACATGCCAGTCATACGTGTTGGCATTGGTGGTAGCTTGGTGGTATTTTATCATTATTTTACAATTACATGATTAAATTCCATCTTACAAACACAGACAACAGTTGGTTGAAATACGGTACACACGTTTATGAGGCCATAAATCACAGGGGCTGACAGAGTACACAGTACTGTCGCTACTCACTTCCTACAGTACAGTAGCTTTGAATGAATAAAACACATTATAACTTAAAAGTAGCCCTACAGACTAATGCATGGTAGGGAAACCTTTTCATGGCAAGGATCCCAACATTTTGAAAATGTAACTTTGACATGCACCATAGAAACCAAACATACTTTTACATTGCACAGATTAATTTGTCAAGCCACCCCTATGGCTTTTGCAACCTGGTGATGTTGTGCTCTTGTAGATTAGCTGTATTTGCCAGAGTGCACGCTGTGGACTCATAATAAAAATGCGCAACCAGGTAGTAGACTCCACCTGCCCTACCATTTTATTTTTTATTTATCTGCAGATGTTAGTGTCAACCCATGAATCACATAGCTATTCTGATAAATGGTGACTTATACTGTATGTGAAGTGCTCCTTTTGTAGGGTGGGTGATCACTGGCCAATACCTTGTAGTGGAGGCTGTTTGACTGTCACTGGTTGTTCACAAAGATGTGAACATGAATAATGTGTGTGTGTGTGTGTGTGTGTGTGTGTGTGTGTGTGTGTGTGTGTGTGTGTGTGTGTGTGTGTGTGTGTGTGTGTGCGTTTAGCAATCTTATAAATTATTTCATTATTTTTGACAGGTGAAATGTATGCAGAAACTGGCCAAGGAATGTGGTTTGGAGACAGAGGGCTCCAAACGTGACCTTGTCTTAAGACTGAGGTATGAAATGCAGTCACGATCAGCATACAATAAATTCAATAATACCTGATCCCAGAAATTCTGGGATCAGGTAACTTGGAATGGTCCTTGACTCCTTGCAAAAGTGTCAGACTTGACAGTATGAGAAAGTATTGTAATGCACACACACATTTTATTTCCTATCCTCTCGGGAATGGGCAGTCCATTCCCCTGTTCAGTTGTTTACAGTATTATTAAAAATTGGAAATTATTTTTTTTCTTGTATTGTATCTTATATCGTTTTAATCTTTGATTGGTCACCCCTACAACAAGGTATGGGCCGGTGTCGTATGGACATTCCTGGAAAGATTAAACGTGTGCGTTGCACCCTTAAAAGGTGTGCCAAAATGTAATGTCATTCTGTTGGCATTCACTGTTGCTTTGAATTTTAACTATAGTGTGTGTATAGTGTGACAGTCACAGGTGTGCGCCACTCTGTCATGGGTGTTTGCCAGACACATACGCATGTATCCTGTCACTTTTCTAACTTTGTTTATCCTGTATGACCTCATATATACAGAACCCCAAAGCAAGGTTGAATTTGCCTTTTTGGCAATTCAGTGCCCCACCATGAGCCCTGATTTCGGAGAAACAGCTCACTTCACTTGGCTGGATGGTAATTAAAATTCCATATTTGAATAAATCACCCTTATACAAATTGTATATAGCTTTTCTACGGCATAAGTGTTTTACTTTTGTTTTTGGAACAGGTGAACTCAACTGGGACAAGTACCGAAGACTGAAGGAGGAGTCAAAGATGCCATGATTCGCCATCATCCGGTGTTGGGAGTGTGGAGAGGACTGCAAAGATTGATTTTACAGGGAACGGCAAATGCGGGGAATACCAACGTTATTACACAGACTGAATACCAGGTCGCTGTGGTGTCTGTCAGTATTGAGGTGAGGTGAGGGGGGGCTCCTGTCATCGTATATATATATATATATATATATATATATATATATATATATATATATGATATATATATATATATATCTTATATATATATATATATATATATATATATCTTTATGGGCCACGAAAAAATACAATGTACTCAAAAGTGTCCATTCCTTTTTTTTTTTTTCTTCTTTTTTCATCCAGTGCCAATTATCTTCTGTGATCCTGGGCTCTACACACCCTCCACCAACCTGGGGAGGCAGCGAACTGGCCTCATGCTTCCGTCAATGAGTCCAAGATTCCTTCTATTCACCCAGCATTATATTCCAACCTGTTCCTTTCCCCTCCAAAAGGTGCCCCAGCTGACCAGGGGAGGCAGTTTAGAACATGTTTGAGAGGGTACCTACCCTAGGGGTGGGTCCATTCATTGGGTCCATTCATTGTCGGTGGCATTTAATGTTTGTGTTACACACACCAGCAGCTGGACATAGGAGGGGCAATATACCCTGAACAATACTGTAATAAAGCTCTGAATATGTATTCTTGTCTTGAATTTTCTCCAGTTATTACAGAATTGTCTTATTCAGATTTGTGTCCATCAAAACGATGTACTAGTTAGTAGTTAAATGCATGACTTATATAGCACTAGAATTATTTGAATGGAGTCAGTTGGTAATGCGTGTATGTTTTATGGGTGCTAATTTCCACATGAGATGGCTGGTTCCTCATACATTGGACACTTGGGGACGTGTGATGTTTTTGTCTCTATATCTACATGTATGTAGGATGTTATTTTATAATCCTTTCTACCGGTATGCATTTATTAAATAAAGGTTGAGTGTAATTCCACACAAGGTAAGATTTTGTATTAATAGCTTTGTACAAAAGTGTTTTGTACACCTACAGGAAGGTGCATTGGAGCAGGCAAACGGGGTGAATAATGAGAAAAAAAAGGTTATCTCAAAGGACCATCTATAGAGCACCAGTTTTATTCTCGCAACACAACTTTCATCAAGGTATCTGTTTACAGCAACATTAATGGTTGTATAAAAGAACTTGGAGTTGAAGACCAATCTGTTACCATGCAATGGTAACATACAGGTAGTAAAGGTGGACATTTTTGTGTTAATTGTAAATGACTCAAATACATATTTAGCAGTCTACTTTGTAAGGATGATATTAACCCATTTAGGCCTGACCTAAGTAAGTATGGGTATATATATATATATATATTTTCCAAGTTTCCATATATAATAGTGTATACACAGGGAAAAGTCTGGCGGCCAAAGGTTAATATTGGTTGAATAAAGATAATTATAGACACAAGTGATCAGTGCTACTCATCAGTCATCAGGTGGTTTCATTGTCTGTAGGGAAAATATTGTCTATTGACAATATAGGGCAATCAAAATATATACTGTATGCTTATACACACTGTGTATAAGATGCAGTAGATACTTTGATAACTTTATTACACAGTTATCATAAATGTGCCAGTGCCACAGATAAAACCACTGTCATGACACTATTCATCGGATTAGAGTGTTATAGAGTGAACAATGGATGACCTCTGAAGCATAAGGGGGTCAAAATGTTTGGGGTAGCCTATCATGTAGTCTGTGGTTTGGTTTGACAACCAGAGATTATCAAATGTGACAGCAGTTGCAGAAGAGGAGCCTAGTGCACATACTTTTTAGGAGAGACTACTATGATTATGCACAGCCACAATGAATCAAGTCATAGGGTTGGTGGGTTATAGGGTTGGGTAAAAAAACACCATGTCAACTTGCAATATTACAGTATGGACGGACATGACCAACATGTACCAACAGACCACCTGAACTGCCACAATGGTGGTGGTGCACATAGAATCAAGTTTGTTTATTGGTTCATGAAGATGTATAAACTTATTTTGACCGCTTCCAAAAAGGCCTGTCTGTCATGAACCCTTACCCATAAACTATACATTATGGATAATTAGTAAATGTCCAGTTTACAACTGAGCTAACAGGCATAAGATAGAGATAACATTCATGATCATAAGTCTTCACATTAATCATCATTCATGGGTTAATTACATGCCCAGTAGAATAAGGGTTGCACTGTGAGCATTAGATCAATATATGCTCCCATTGTATTATTCCAGAGATTAGTTATTGCAATATCAATATGTTTTCATTCATAATGATAAATCCACAATAATGAGCATAACAGTTTAAGTCCATATTTTAATCTGACCCCTCTCCGAAAAGGCCTAGATGTCCTGACCCCTTATCCATCATTCATACATTATGGATCATTAGTGTGGACTTCATCTCAACTGCTCAATTGTCAACTGCTCAAATGAAAATAGTCATAATAAATGATATACAAGTAGCCTACATAATTCAGGGCTTAACACTAACACTTGCCCGCTTGCCCGGGGCAAGTAAAAAAAATGGTTGGGAAAGTGAAGACTGCTACCTGGTGCCCGATCGGGCAAGTGTGGGACTTAGTTCACTATAACACGATCAAGATATATTTGTCTTGAAGGTGGTCATTGTGCTCTGCCACTGCATCTTTCTCCTCTTTCTAGCTCTTTCCTAGGTCCATTTGGTTCCAAAATATCATTTTGCTGTGGTTCACACAGACCCCTGAGTCCGTGACCACTATGGGAACCTGCACTGTGGGAACTTGCACTGATTTACAAGTTGAATATTTACTGTAGCTGATTGTGACTTAAACAAAACATAGTCTTTGACTGCGAAAGAAAATGTTTAAATCACCCAAGTAGAAAGTAAACTTAAATGCACCTGACCATGACCTGAGGGCAAGTAGAACCTGACTTGCACTTGCCCGATGGGCAAGTGCCTCGTAGACCTTAGTGTCAACCCCTGTAATATAGTACAAAACTGATAAAGCAGATTCATTCACACTGTGAGTATTATGCTTGCATTCCCATTGTATTCCTGACATTAAAAATAGCCTGCTGTTGGGTGCAGGAAAAAATGTCATTAAATTGCTTAACCGAAACGATTATCTGCTCAAACAATCAACGATTGCGTCATTTAATAAATTAAAGCAAATCGATAATATACAAATATTATGAGATCAAAATATGTAACTGCTTTACACCTTATTCTAGTAAGTAGTAGTAGTAGTAGTAACCTCACTGAGGAAGATATTTAACTGCTATTACAATTCGTTCTCATAGTAAGCTCACTGATAAAACCGCAATTGACTAATTAAAATAGTCATAGTAAATTACATGAATATAATAAATCAGTAGGCTCATAATAAATGCGCAATTGCATTAAAAATGTTGAAAACATGGTGAAAATCTACCTTCCTAGCTTGTTTACAGGGCAAAAGAATTACCTTCGCGGCGATCGCCACACGCCCACAAACTGATCGCCACACGCCCACAAACTGATCGCCACACGCCCACACGCCGCCATCTTTTTTACTCCATGCCTGCAGTTACCCATACTTGCAAAATTTGGTGCCCCAATCAAGGAGAATTGAAAAAGGAGTTGTCGCGAAGGCACCCACGGGGGAGTCCACATTGGTTCATGGGAGGAAACAGACATGCGCAGTACATTCCAGGAAGTTTGACTCTTGCAAACCATGCATGCCATTGGTCTCTTGGATGGTTTGACTTCCTGATCTGTACTGCGCATGTCTGTTTCCTCCCATGAACCAATGTGGACTCCCCCGTGGGTGCCTTCGCGACAACTCCTTTTTCAATTCTCCTTGGCCCCAATGCGGAAGTATTTCTCCATGAACGCGCCCGACGCAAGGGATTATGGGAACCATGAACGAGCGCCGTCGCGCACGAGCAAAGGAAAAAAACACACCAAAAAGCATCAAAAACAAGCTTGTGGGTTTGCATTGAGCTTATTATCTGTCATATAATACATACATTATGTTTTGAGAGGTAGTATATGACGTGAGGGCCGCTGGTTTATTCAGAAAACAACTTAAAAACAAACTGCCCTGTCCACGTGCACAAAGCAAACGAGCGTGCGTGCTCTCGGGGCGTTCGTGCATGAATTCCACCCGCCTGCAGTACCAAACTTGACCACCAGCGTGGCAGCTTCAAGCCTGGAGGCGCTGTCTGTAGGTGTGGGTAGAACTCCATCTTGATGATATGTAGAAGAGCCGCCATTGGACTTGGTCCCATGAAGTGAACGGAGTTGGCGTAACTCTGTCTGTGGTCTGGCTGTGGCCATTAATCCAGAGGAGGTCAGAGCTGCGCAGTGTTCGCGCAGCCGCCTGTTAGACTGTGGGAGACTTTTCACGGCTACAGCTTTGGATGCGTTATTTACTGCGCAGCATTGACGCGCGTGAGCACTGTGCGTCCATCGATGGAGGACATGGGAGCGTGAAGAATGGCTGATGAGAGAGAGCCGTGAGTAGAAATACATAAATATACCTATGATCTGTGTCTATATCTGTATATACACGTGTATAAATACATCCATACCTACCGTACGCATCTGTACATGTAGAAGAATGGCTGAGGGGAGAGAGCCGTGAGTAGAAATGCTAAAAATATGCCCATGGCATGTATGTGTCTATCTGTAATCTGAATCTATCTATACTTCTATAAATACACTAAATCTATATCTAATCCATACCTACCATATAGATCAGTACATGCAGAAGAATGTCTGAGGAGAGAGAGAGAGAGAGCCCTGAGCATTGTAGTAGAAAGTAAACACATAAATAAATAAATCCATCATATCAACAGTCACCACAACAAGTCTCCATTATAATGATTCCATCGATGTAACTAGCCCTGTCTGGAAATATCCTAAATCTACAGGCTCACAGCAGCTTTAGAAAGCCTAAAATATACAAATATATAGGGTATTTGAGATTTTAAGTTGAATACTTAATTGCATTATTCAAACCATACAGATCAGATCAAAAGAGTGTTTGAATTAGAATGCATACATTTCAGAAACCTGTCCACCAGTGACATCATCATTAGACAAAATCAAAACATGTTTTATTTATCTTAATATACGGTATCTTATTTATATTTGTATTATCGCAAGAATGATGGCTTCCATTTTCGCATTGCAACTTTATAAATATAATGCCTACAAGTTTCTATTTCTATTATATGAAAAAGATGTTGAAAAGCGGAGAAGTGATCCTTTAATTCAGGCTTCTATGAGTTATTAAACTGGAATGAACAACATTTAGAAACGTGTTAGTCTACCTTTGTATTTTCCATTCAATATTTGGATCTTTCATATAAATGAACTCTGATCGGCTTGTGTCAGATTCTAACTTCAAGCTTCATTTTAGGCATTATGTAGATCTATTAGAAAACACCTGTCACTAAATCTAGTGACTCATACTGCCCTCCTCCTAGTACATAATGCAAGGGGGCACTAACCTGCTCGTCGGGAAACAATTAGGGGATCAGTGTCTTGTTCAAGGACACATTTTAACTCTGGTTCACTAATGCTCTTGCTGCTGGGCCAGAGCTACTTTGACACTGACTCTGAGAGAGCCCAGGAACTGATCAATGTAAGGAGGCAGACTTCTGTCCGACATATCATAGGACCGACGGTTAGGTTGAGGTGTCAACCCCGTGAGAGGTTAGGGTTGGGGTTATACAGTAGTTAGGTATCGGTCCGATAGTTAGGTTTAGGTGCATTGGACCACTGATTATGTCGGATAAAACACCTGCACCCGTCACTCTACCCTTGAGCCACTTCTGCCCCATGAACACTGTGTTATTAAAATTGTTTTCATTTGTTCTCTTTTAGGGAGAAGAAAAGAAGGAGAATAGAAGAGGAACTTACTGGAAAGTACGTGGACGTGTTTGTGTATGTGTGAGTGTGGCGGGGGCGGGGGGTCCAATATGACTTAATAAAAAGTGTGTTCAGTATCACTACGCCAGCAGCACAAAACCCTAGTTCCATGTAACAGAGGGTTGAAAGAAAGTTGCGCTGTGTGGTAGTGGGCATTTATGAGTTAACAGACCGTGGAACACAGACAGAAATGACCACCATCTGCCCCCAATACCGGCCACCAAATGGTGATTGGCAATAATTGACCTAGAACTGACCTAAACGATGACACACTGAACTGACTTGCTGCAACATACGACAGCTGAAGAAGAAGAAGAAGAAGAAGCAGTAGACAGGATGTGGGGTGTATATTCAGTGTCATGTTATGTTCAGTATGGCTACAGACTGTGACTGGGACAGTGTTTATGTACAGTAACAGTGTCATGTTATGTTATGTTCAGTATGGCTACAGACTGACTGGGACAGTGTTTATGTACAGTAACAGTGTCATGTTATGTTATGTTCAGTATGGCTACAGACTGACTGGGACAGTGTTTATGTACAGTAACAGCAGGGGTTGACACTAAGGTCTCTGAGTCACTTGCCCATTGGGCGAGTGCAAGTCAGGTTCTACTTGCCCTCAGGTCATGGTCACTTGCCCCCCAAAAATATATTGTAAATTTTGCATTTACGTTTACTTCCTAGTTCCTACTTGGGTGCTTTGGTGGGGACAAAGCACCCAAGCTTTGCCCCCACAAAGCTTGAGAGCGTAAAAATGAAACCAAATGGACCCTTGCGGGTCCATTTGGTTTCATTTTTACGCTCTCAAGAGTTAAAATTCATCATCTTAATTAGCCCATAGTGGTCACAAACCCAGTGGTCCCTGACCCCAGCAAAATGATAGTTTGGAACCAAATGGACCTGGGAGAGAGATAGGTAGAGATAGCTAGAAAGCAGGGAAAGACACAGAGGCAGAGTGCAATGACTGCCTTCAAGACAAATTTATCTTGTGTTGTGTTATAGTGCGCTAAGTTGCACACTTGCCCGACCGGGCAACCAGGTAGCAGTCTTCACTTGCCCCACCATTTTTTTTACTTGCCCCGGGCAAGCGGGCAAGTGTTAGTGTCAGGCCCTGAACAGTGTCATGTTATGTTATGTTCAGTATGGCTACAGACTGACTGGGACAGTGTTTATGTACAGTAACAGTGTCATGTTATGTTATGTTCAGTATGGCTACAGACTGACTGGGACAGTGTTTATGTACAGTAACAGTGTCATGTTATGTTATGTTCAGTATGGCTACAGACTGTGACTGGGACGGCAGGTGGAACCATGTGAAGAAGTTCTTGGAGAGACCTGGACCGTTCACCCATCCTGACTTTGAACCCAGCACAGAGGTAACCCCACTGTAGACTCTTCTCCCTTCCTTAAAACACCCTGAACAATGCTCGACACGTCCCAGGCTCTTTTCCCTCCTCTAAAACACCCTTGACAATGCTCCACACGTCCCAGACTCTTCTCCCTCCTCTAAAACACCCTGGACAATGCTCCACACGTCCCAGACTCTTCTCCCTCCTCTAAAACACCCTGGACAATGCTCCACACGTCCCAGACTCTTCTCCCTCCTCTAAAACACCCTGGACAATGCTTCACACACCCCAGACTTTTTTTCCTTTCCTAAAACACCCGAGACAACACTAGGCACGTCCCAGACTCTTCTCCCTTCTCTAAAACACCCTAGGCCACGCTCCACACATCCCAGACTATTTTCCCTTCCCTAAAACACCCTGGACTTCTCCCTTCCCTAATCTGAAGTGGCTGTACAACTTTACCTAGCCTGTGGCCCTGCAGTCCATTATAGCATGTAATATAAAGAATATTATTTTTTTTATAATATATTGTTTAGAAAGATGCTAGCTTCTAGGTGCTATGTGACCCTACAGTTTACTGAGACACTACGCTGTCCGTCTGCATTCTATGTGATCGTATACTGTATGACCTGTATACAGTTATATTTTATATAATAATCATAATCATAACTCCATCAGTCTCTACAGTTCTTATTGGAGACATGTAAAATCCTGGTGATTGGAGCAGGAGGACTGGGATGTGAACTGTTGAAGAACCTGGTAGGAAACAAACCAACCACACACACACACACACACACACACACACACACACACACACACACACACACACACACACACACACACACTGCAGTCCATGCTGTTAGATGAATAGTCTAATGTTGTTTTGTTTCAGGCTCTCTCTGGGTTCCGTCTCATTCATGTGGTTGACATGGACACTATAGACCTGTCTAACCTCAACAGACAGTTTCTATTCAGGTAATAATAATCATAGTAATTCACAATCATAGTAATTAACAATGTATTTGGTAATATTTTTTAGTTTAGTATAGATGCTCTTTATCCAGAACAATTTACAATTGACAAGGAAAATGCAAGGTGATATGTCATATTAGGAGGGATTATGAAATAACCTGTCATACGTCTAAACATTCAAAATTTGAGTTGCACTTTATTTATGAAAGGTGCTCTATAAATACAGATCAGTATCGTTACTGTAGACTAGATGCCATCTAAATTGACATGCTGGACACATAGACACTAGTAGTGCAACGATACAACAGCAATACGATATGTCAGGAAGCCTCACAATACACGTTTGACGATTCAATACATGGACGATATTGGTTCGTTATGGCGGTACAATTAAACAATTTGAAGTTGATACAGTAACTATTTAGCAATTACATTACATATGTGTGAAAAGTGGATAGTGCAGTTTTGTTAAGGGAAAATGTATCATAATGGATATAAATAAGTAAAAACAGTTATATGGCAAATAGATGGCCATTGCATTAGTGTAACTCGTGTGTTTTTCTTCCTAAAATTGCTAAACAAAATGAGCAAGTAGTTAGTATTAGTGTTAGTGTTATAAAACTATAATACAAAGTCAATATTTTCTCTTTATATCTATACTATATTTTTAAAATGTAAATATATCATTAATGTATCATTACACCCTAATAGACACTATATATCGATGTGTCCAACATCAACAGACAGGTCTCTACCAATATCCAATAACATGCTGTGTCTTTATGAAACGATACAACAATGTCATAGTTCACGTTGTTTTCAGACCCGGAGATGTAGGACGCCCCAAAGCAGACGTAGCAGCAGACTTCATCAACAATCGTATTCCCGGATGTCAAGTTGTTCCGTATCCTTTGCGTGCGTGCGTGTGCGTATGTGTCTGTATGTGTGCGCTCGTACACACCAAATGTCCCCACAAGAATAGTAGGAGAATATGAGAACCAAGCATTTGTTGTTGTTCTTAATAACTTCGTAACAGACACTTTAACAAGATACAAGACTTTGATGATACTTTTTACAGACGTAAGTTCTCTACAAATGTCACTGGTACTAATTTCACCACTACTAGTACTGTCAACAGTGCTAAATTAGCCATTATTTAACCATTGTAAACATATCTTACAGAGTTTCACATCATTGTCTGTGGACTGGACTCCATCATTGCAAGACGCTGGATGAATGGAATGCTGGTATGGTTTGATTGACAGCGTCAATTTCACAAAATATACACCAAGTTTGCAGGAATGTGAATGTTCTTATTTGACAAGCAGGTTTAATGATCTTCTTTCTTCATATCACTCTTCTGAGTTTTGACGACATGGTTTCGTTTATTTCCTCCAGATCTCTCTGCTGAATTTCGACGAGGAGGGAGTGGTGGATCCCAGCTCCATCATCCCTCTGATCGACGGGGGTACCGAGGGCTTCAAGGGGAACGCCCGAGTCATCCTGCCGGGCATGACGGCCTGCATCGACTGTACCCTGGAGCTGTACCCTCCTCAGGTAGGCCTACTGTACCCTACTGTACCCCCTCAGGTAGGGCCACTGTACCCTACTGTACCCTGTAGCTTTACCCCCTCATGTAGGTCTACTGTACCCTGGACCTGTACCCCACTCAGGTAGGCCTACTGTACCTGCTGCACCCTGTGACTCTTTTGTGAAAAAAAAAAAAAAAATCAAATAAAAATGTCAAATAGTATACCCCCCACATATAACCTCATTTTGTAGTATATTTCTTTTGTTGTTTTTCTTTCTATTTATTTGGTACCTTAATTATTAGGTTAGTCTATTAGGAAATTAAATTGGGAATTAACTTCTGGAACAGCGTGGGGGTTTGAGTACTGCAGCACTCTTTTCTGTAGTCTACAAGGGAATGTTCAGAAATGGAGCCGGATGAAGCAGTCGTATGATTCAGCACGGTTTGAGGGTGTAATGGTCTGTGTTGTGTTTCTTTCTGTCCACTTACAGGTAGTAAACCTTGAAAGTGAAGGTGTAATCTCACTATTTTTTTTCCCTGTCCACCAACAGATAAACTTTCCCATGTGCACCATCGCGTCGATGCCCAGGCTCCCTGAACACTGTGTGGAATACGCCAGAATGCTGCAGTGGCCTAAGGAGAAGCCCTTTGGAGGTACAGTATGAAAGTGACCTACATTTCTACTACAATATCATGTAAAATATACAATATGTAGAATATTGATATCTAAAAGTATCACAGTCATGCAATCAGAGTCGGTTTAAGTACTGTAGACCCTGACGAAGACCTTGTGTGGTCGAAACGCATTGGTCATTTTCAGTTGCCTTGCTCATAAATAAAACGGGTTGTATACATTTTTTTCACTGAAGACGGAGTGGCTTGGTTTCACAGTTTGTGATTGTCTTTTAAACTGTGATACAGGATTTGGACAGGACAGTATTTTGTATTTATTTCTGTAGCAGTGGCACAGTCTGAATTCACTCTGGTATCAGCCTCTAGTGCAGGGTTCCCCAATTAATTTTGCTCGAGGGCCATATTTTGACGGCGGTACCAGGCCGGGGGCCGAGTCCATGAGCGCGAAAATTTGAGGTTTTATTTTTTCATTAATTAATAAATAAGGACATTTCACTTCCAAAAAAAGGTTTGGGCATTAACATCTATTTAGGCTTTTGTGAACACCCCGGACACAGTTTAAGTTGATATTCATTTCAGCTGCCCTGTCCCCTTCATATCAAACAAATAAAAACTGAGTGACTCAAGCAACTTAAAAACTGTTTGGGGTCTTTACATAAACGTTAGTTGATAAAAATGACCCAAATAAATCTTGAAAGTGAAATATAAACCAACCAATGGTCCTTGAGAGGTTTCAGATGATCCCCTCCTAAATTATGCAGAGTTGATAACCAAAGGGACCCTCCTAGATCTTTAATTCTTGAGAGTGAAAATAAATTAATTTTCAGGGCAAAACCCACTTGTATGTATGACAGTGTTCTAGCAGTGATTCTTGTCATTGTAATTTGAAGGGTGCCCAGTTTGACATGCATAGGCTAATGCCCCCCAATTAATTCTATTCATATCTGCTATTTCAATTTCTTATAATATTTATTTAGTTTATTTTTAAAGTATGTCAACTTAACTGTAAGAAAGTAATCTTAGTTATAGAAGTTTATTTGTTGCCACTAGGGGGCTAGGAACTGAGTACAAATAAAACAAAAACGATCTGGAATGGACATGGTCCATGTGGTTCCAAAAGTGCCAGACAGCCTGCAATATGATTAAAGATCGGCAGCGCCCCCTAGTGGCCCACGGAGGTATTTTCTAAAAAAAAAAAAAAAATATTTTTTTTTTTTTTTTTTTTTTTTTTTTTTTAGAAAATACCTCCGCGGGCCGCTAGGGGGCGCCACGGGGGCCGCAAATGGCCCGCGGGCCGCCTATTGGGGAAGCCTGCTCTAGTGTCTCTGACTCTGTGGCTCTAATGGACACAGGAGGCACTAGAAAGAGGCAGTTTTTGAACAAAACGTGGTCGCCACAGTCCTTCTGTCTGAGATGGAGACACAGACAGACAGACAGAAGGACAGACAGTTGCTTCAGAACAGACTAATATAGAGCAACATCGTCTCTGTCTCCTAGACGTGGCTCTGGACGGGGACAGTCCAGAACACATCCAGTGGGTGTTCCAGCAGGCCGTGGAGAGAGCTGCTCAGTTCAACATCACTGGAGTCACCTACAGACTCACACAAGGTAGGGCTACAAGCTCATAGTGCGCCACTCGGTGGCGCGCTATGAGCTTGTAGATCTGCTATTTTTCAATAGTTAAAACATAATGCTTAGAACACCAAAACGCGTTCAGTACACTAAGGGTTAATTATTTAATTATTATTTAATTATATTAGTTAATTATATTTAATACAATTCCATTTTGTTGTGTTCTCATCTTAGTCACCTGAAAATAGCTGACACACCGTGTAAAATGTACCCAAGGTGAACTCCCCCATTGAAGCCCATTGATGATGTAAATGAATGACTGACTGACTGTGTGTTCTTGTGTACCAGGGGTGGTGAAGCGGATCATCCCCGCGGTGGCATCAACCAACGCAGTGATTGCTGGTAGGAAACAAGATCATCCTAAAAGCACCTTTTCACACCAAAAAGGGCCGCTCACCTTGCAACTACTCGAAGTCTAAACCAGCGGTGGGCAATTATTTTTCCCAAGGGGCCAAATGAGATACATAAAATATTGTGGAGGGCCAAGACTAAAGGCTGAACTAAAGTCTGCGTAATATTAATTTAATTTCAAGATAGCAGTAAGAGTAAGACCGACCATTTTGACACCAGGGCCCTCTGTTTATTCAGCATTTGAGCCACAGAGGACCACCATTTTATGACATTTTTAGCCCCACAGACCCCAAAACTAAAGATTTATTTTGTTTCTGTCCACAATACCAGGCTGGATTTCAGGAACAAAACAGGAAAACATTCTGTAGATCAAAATTACCATTCTTTTACATTCTCTGATTGTGTGTAGACTTTGGGCTAATTCACAAGATGGCTATTTTAACTCTTGAGAGTGTAAACATGAAACCAAATAAATGGACTCACAAGGGTCTATTTGGTTTCATTTTTACGCTCTCAAATAGTTACATCTGGTTAACCAACTTTCCATATTTAACTGGAACTCTCTCAAGGACCACTGCTGGTCCCCAGACCACTGGTTGAAAACCACAGTACCCTTTCACGGGCCGGTCAGAGTCAGCCAAAGGGCCACATTTGGCTCCCGAGCCGAATAAAACGGTTGCAAAGAGTTGGCGCTAAAGCAGTCTTGTCCCTTCGTATGGTCAGTTGTGTTGAAACACTTGGGACAACGTGCAACAAACATATCACACAACAGGGACATGTGTCAGGACCATCTTGATGCAACCATAACCCTATACAGTATATTCCCTTCAATTCTAATTCCATTCCTCTGTACATTTGTATGCTATTATCAGTTGTATTACTATTATCATGTTACAGCCTGGGTTATATATTTTTTTATTTCAGTTGACTTCATTCAATTTGTATTCATAGCTAATCACACTAACCCGCATTTACTTGTCTTCATAGCTACCTGTGCCACTGAAGTTTTTAAAATTGCGTCAAGGTAGGTAAAACAAAACAAAAGCTCCTCCTCAAATGATCTTTTCTTTTATCAAATCATATGAATTAAAGGATGTTATACAGAGACCAGTCGACTCGCTCTGTTGGCAGATCAGAAATCTGTGTGCTAGTGGCACCGACTTGGAATCCAATGTCCAATCTAAACAGCTACTGAAGTTCCTCTCATGAGAAACATTGCTGCTTTTAGTGCATATCGTGTATATTAATTGTGTTTTTATCGTTCTTTTCAGTGCATATATCCCTCTAAATAATTACCTGGTGTTTAACGACGTGGATGGACTCTACACGTACACCTTCGAAGCAGAGAGGAAGGTTTGTGGACACAAATTCAGTCCTTTACTTTTAAAGCAGCGTTTGCACACGTTTATTTGATTATTCCCATTATTATTGTTATTGCACTGCTGGCCTCACTCATATCCTCTATGCTTTCTTGTAACTGTGTTTGATTGACAGGAGAACTGTTCGGCCTGCAGTCAGGTGCCACAGAATCTCCAGTTTTCCCCTTCTGCCAAATTACAGGAAGTTCTAGAGTATCTGACCGAGAACTCCTCTCTGTGAGTAATTCATACTTTAATACAATAATCAAGTCCTCTTATTATTAGTGTGGTTGCTATAGGTAACACAGTATTTGTTCTCTAACGTTGTACATTAAACTAAATACTCCATATATGCTTTGGCCCCACCATACGAACCTCAGACATTTACTACAGTTTAACTACATGCCCTCCGTATGGGGGAGTTTACAGATGGACGATGGTGTTATTATTCAGCTCAGCTAGATTATTACTACACCCACACATTTTGTTTTCGAATCAAATTGTGTATTTGAGCTCCAGTTATACGATGCAGGTAGTAGAAGCACCAGCAGTAACAGTAGCATGTAATAAACTGAAACAAACAAAAGAAACACTATAAACATAGGTCAACTGCTAAGGTGTAACAATAACCAAACAACATGGGATTACTGTAATTATTGCGTTGATATGTAGCGTATGGTCATTTTTGAAAACTCCGTACTCACACAGTGGACCATCCACTGAAGACATTTGTCCACAGCCACCTCGCACATGGGCACTGCCACCTCCCTCAAATCACAGTAAACATTGTTTAAATAAAACAAGCGCAACCACATTTTAACCACACAACCATACGTCACCGTCCAACCATAATTAACCAAAACCAAGCAATAGTGCTTTTGGTTAACTTTTCCCACACTAGTCATGCAATCGAATAGAAATGATAAGATGAAATCTATCCAGTTCCCACTGGATCCCTTATGTTATTTAGAGCATGCACAATATGCATATTGTATTTGTATTTATAACCTGAAACGAACACCTGACTGAAAACAAAACACTGGCATTAGTGTTTCCTTCTGATAAAGTGCTTCTCGAAAATCGCTCCACTGTGTTTGTGCTGACATAATCTGTGCAGTTTAGTGTTGATTCGCTCTGCAGAAAATTATGTTCACTTGCCAGTGGCAATGTCAATGTCTGTGGTTCTCTAGCTGCACATTGCAGTTCAACTGAGTGTGAACGGAAAGACCATCATTTTTTCAAGACTCATTTGTGGAAAAAAGAACATCAACTAGTTTAGCCCCCGAATATAATACGCCATTTTTGTTAGGTTACTTCCATTGGGGAAAGACATAATCTTATATTCAGACTAAGGCTGTCAGCATTAACTAGTTAATCGCAAGTTAACTCAGCTATGACTGATGAAGTGGGTGCAATAATAATAATTGTTAAACATCTGCATTATTTAAGTTAATTAATAATAATTGAACTTGATATGAAAAATTTTGAAAACTACTCATTTAAGCTATATTTACAACAAATAAAAAATGTGATTAATCAAAGATTAACTACAGGTAATCATGCGGTTAAATATTTTAATTGACTGACAGCTCTAATTCAGCCCAATAGGGTACATGATTAGTATAGGCTAATCTAACAATAAATCGGGAAAGTATCAGCAAGGGGCTGAATCGTATCGCCAGGGAATTCCATGTATCGTATCACTGGCAGTGCATGGGGATGCGTATTGGATCGCCCGGATGAGCACATACAGTAGGTTGGCCTCTACACCGCAGCAAATCACAGAGCAATAAGTGAACTATATCAAAACACTTGTTTTAAAGGTAATAGAGGGAACTTTTTAGCCCAAAATCAAAATAGATATATGCTGTAGCTATATTTTTGCCTACATTGCTTCTACTTTGATGCTGCACCCGCTTCGACTATTATCAAGCCATAATTCCCGGGAGACTGTTTATTATTCATTCTTATCGACGAGGCATGTTGTCTTGGAACCGACTGACATGGCTGCACTGATGAGACGAAAACCCAGAAATCCTCGATCAGCGTGTCCGGTTGGCCGCCTTGTTTTAAGCCCTGTGTCAGCGTGGCGACGTGCTGGAGGTTATGTTTAGGGTTAAGGTTAGAGGAGGCCAATATATTGACCAAAACGATTGCAGTAAAGTAGCCAAATGTGTGTGAAAACAGACTGCATCGCTATGCACCAGACCTACTGCAGCTGGCCTGTGCTGATCTGCACCTGCAGGCGGCCGCCACACGGGGGAGACAAACACCAATAGAGTGGAGGTGTTAGGTTCTGGTTTTAAACATAATCTGTGTAGTGTACAGACACTGTCTACAGTGTTTTACATACTAAAGTATATTGTTTTTTTTTTCTGTTTCTTTTTTTTAGACAAATGAAATCTCCAGCCATCACCACAACTCTGGAAGGGAAGAATAAGACTCTGTATTTACAGGTACAGCACAATACATTCATATGCAGATAACCGGCTGAATGTTATTCATGTTTGTGCTATGCTATTATTCATGTTCCTCTTTGTCACTTGTAACCAGTGGACGTTATAATTTTGTTACTGTTGAATATAATCGTTATCGTTTTTTCTCTGCAGTCGATTAAATCTATCGAAGAGAGAACCAGGCCCAACTTGTGCAAAACTCTAAAAGGTGCGTGAAACACGTGGTTCAAGTTCAAGTTTCATTTTATTTTTGTCTCCCGTAGGAGAAACTTGTCTTGGAGACAGGACCACAGCTGCAAACATAAGACAATAGACAAAAAAACAACAGGAACAAATAACATATACACACTAAGTGCTTACACCTTTGTCAGAAAAACGGCTATCTATTTAACAGTTTTATAGAGAGAGGTACGAATGAGTGTTTATACCTGTTGTGTTTGCACTGTGGCGTCCTATACCTTATACCTGATCTCACTAACTCATATTCTGAATAAAGAACATGTGAGGGGTCAGAGGTTACATTCCTAGCTCGCCTTATTACCGTCTGCTCAAAAATGGCTTGTGGGGTCAAGGGGGGAGAAGATAGGCCCATGATCTTCCCAGACGTTTTTACGGTTCTTTCTATTTGAGTCAGATTTCCATACCAACTCAAGATACCATATCTCAGTATACTGTAGATTCTATGCTAGCCCTATAGAAAATTAGCATAATGTTCACACTAACACTCATTTCTGTGGTTTCTCAGAAGTGAGTTACATTATTCTTTATTCGTATTTGATCATAACTTATGAATATGTTTGATTTTATTTTTTCAGAACTGGGTCTATCAGACGGACAGGAACTGGCAGTAGCAGACGTCACCACACCTCAGACAGTTCTGTTCAAACTCAACTTCACTCCCTGAATTGTTGTTGTTATATTATTATTATTATTATTGTTATTGTTATTATTATTATTATTGCAACAACACACAACCTTTGAATTCAAACAGATACTTTACATTGGTTCCACACTTGAAACCCCACACATTGCTTTCACAATAGTTATTTTAAGTATTGAAAATAGCAGATTTACAAGCCACAACGGTCGTAACGATATATTATATGAGCTCACAATCATATCAAATATAGCGGATCTGGTACAAGATTGTGAGCTTTAGCTTGTAGATCCGCTATATTTGAGGGAAAAAAAAGTAGTTTGGTTTGTCTTGTTCTTTGGAAGCATAATATGCAGGATATCAGCGTTTTACGATGCAATGTCATTGATGTTCATAATGTAATAGAGGAGTAGAATCATTCATGTTTATAACACATAATCATTAAAATCCTGTTGTGTTAACAGAGTATGTGTTGCGACTAGTGGCGTTTCTCTGTTCCTCTCAGAAGTAGAAGGATAAAGGCCATGGGCGGATATTCGGACCCATATCATTTTCGGTTGCAGGCCTTTTATTAGGCAAGTTTATCATCAATAATAACATCAGTTGTTGTTGAAGTTGCAACAGACACGCAGCATGCATAAAGCTAAAGGTCTGACTCAGAGTTTTCTGTTTTCAATGATGAAATGCTGTTGGGTTAGTGGTGCGGCAACTGCAGTTAGTAGCAGTAGTAGTGTTTCAAATCATTTTAATTACAATGTATAAGCACTTTCATTTGAAATACCTTTGGAATTTGGGTTTGTTTGCATGCTGTCATATTTGGCAGGGCAGTCTGGGCATTTAGGGGGGGGGCGTAATCGCCAACTGTGACGATTACGCCACAGTTGGCTTTGTCTGTGGCGTAATCGTCTTTATATAATAGATCATTTTTGAAAAAAGTCTGAGGAGAATGAATGGGGAAAATGTGTGTTTTATGTTGGGAACCTCTGTGATATGTTCTTTTTTTAAATGGCGCAGAACTGACAGCTCTACTGCCTCCTTCTTGCCAGCTGGGACGCCTGGTGGAGGGGAAAGGAACTGGTTGGAATGTGTTTCTTCCACGCACTCTGTCCAACCGAGAACATGGTCAGGTGAAAAGAGGCGGCTCGGGCCAGTGTTGCCACCTTGGCGCATTTGTCACTATATTTAGTTTTTGTCCAGACCCCCCTAGCGCCAAAATTAATGAAAAACCTTTGTTGCTGGTGAGTTGGTTGACAGGCGCCAGAGATAAAACCCTTGTTTTTCACCATTTTCCCCCTATGATAGTCCTCCTTTGTTCCTAGAAAGGACCATTGGTAACCAAATGGACCCTTTTAGATCTGTAACTCTGAAGAGTGTAAGAGTTAAATCATATTTAACCACCTGAATTATCTGAATTACCTAATTTTGAAGAATCTACACATGTAGAAAATGTAGAAGAATTGCTATTTTGACCAACATTTTGTCAGTTATTTCTCCTCTGTGGCTAAAATGCAGAATAAACAGTGGGCCCTGGTATGAAAATGGTTGAAAACCCACTGCTCTAGCACATTCTAGTGCATTTTGGAAGTGCCACTAGTGCATTTTGAATTTTGGCGGTTGACAACACTGGCTCGGACTCCTCATGCATTGAAGGAAGGGAGCATGAGGTCAGCCCGTTGCTCTCCCTCGGATGTCAGACTGAGAATAGCGCCCATACGTATTACATAATACATAGTTGACACTGGGTGAAAAATAAATGAATAGGTTGCAAATTTATTTGGAGTAAACTGACTAAGCCAGAGGGACAGGAAATGTTTGGATGTTGTTTTTGCCAAATTATACTTTGCACCTCTGATTTCTCAAAAGGTGCCATTGTGTACTTTTGTATCTTTGTATACGCGACATTGCTTTGTACTGTATACACGGTTTCTGCTGAAAATTAACATTGTGTAGCAATCTGTATCTTCGTGTGGTTTCTACTGAAAACGAAAGGTAGCACCTTGTAGCTTTGTATCTTTACATGGTTTCCACTGAAAATGAAAGAAGAACCTGTTTGTGTCTTATAATATGTTTTATAACCGTTAGGTTATAGGGAATGCTCAACCCTGATGTAGTAGTCAAAGTTTTTATAGTTTAGAATCTCAACATGTCAAGTTAGCAAGAATCTGTGCGAGGGAATACCAAAGCTGAGCGAGAAATAGCGGCTGGAAATAGAAAGCTTGAATTATCATCTTTCTATTTGCAAAGCATTTGTTTGAAACTCTACTGTAGGCCTGCGTTATGAGCTACTTTCTATCAAGAAATTTCTCTGCAGGTGATGGAGTGGAAGCACTTGACATCGCTATCAGTGTCTATCAGGTTTTATGATACTGAATCCATTGCAAACATTTTTTTCTCAGAAAACAACTCCTTGGGCTAAAAACAGCCATACTCGTCATCATAAATGTGCTTAGTCAGCACATTTGGGCAAGTGCTATGGCCGTTTTTAGCCCAATGAGTGTTTTTGTACATGGTACAAGACACCATTAGAACCACATTGGTGAAGAAATTTCTTGCTAACTATTCAGTTCCCAAATTGGTCGAATATCCGATAAAATTCCCTAACTAAACTCGGTGACGTCATGCGAGACTACAAATGACATCTACGCAACGTCACGCTAGACCCACAGATTCACGTATAACGCCTCACGGCCCGCTTTTAAGCATTGTGCGTCCCAGTAACAACACCAGTTAGACATTCCAGTTGAAGCACGACAGGAACCCAAAAAACGGCTGGTTGACGCAGCCTTTTCAAGACAAACCTCAGCCCCGGGTGTCGCGAGACCCGGAAGCGATCCGCTTCGTAGAAACCAGATCCAACGATAAAGATGGACGGGAAGGCTCCCCCTCCCTCCCGTCTAGCCCCGCGGACCCCCCCGGCCCCGGTGGAGCCCCCCCGGGGCCTCCCGTCTTTGTCCGGTCAAGCTCAAGGGGGTCGCTCGTCGCCATGCCCCGGGGGTCGCTCGTCCCCCGCGGGTCGCACGTCCCCCGCGGGCCTCTCGTCCCTGTCCGGCCCGGCCCTGTCCCAGGCGCTCCTCTCGGCCCTGGAGACCCCCGGCCTCTACGTCTTCTCCGACCTCCTGGAGCTCCCCAACGTCCGCGCGCTGGCCGGCGACGCCGCCCACGCCGCCGTCTACCAGCTGGTGCGCCTCTTCGCCTACGGCACCTACGCCGACTACAAGGCGCGCGCCGCCTCGCTGCCGCCGCTCAGCCCGGCGCAGCGCAACAAGCTGCGCCACCTGTCGGTGGTGTCGCTGGCGTCCGGCGAGCGCGGCCGCTGCCTGCCCTACGCGCTGCTGCAGCGCGAGCTGGACGTGCGGAGCGTGCGCGAGCTGGAGGACCTGCTGATCGAGGCCGTGTACGCCGGCGTCGTGCGCGCCAAGCTGGACCAGCGCAACCAGCGCGTGGAGCTGGACTCGGCGCTGGGCCGCGACCTCAGCCCCAGCCGGCTGCCGGCCATCGTCAGCACCATGCAGGAGTGGTGCTGCGGCTGCGAGGCGGTGCTGGGCGACCTGCAGGGCCAGGTGGCGCGGGCCAACCAGCGCCGCCGGAGCCACCTGCAGCGCGAGGCCGAGGTCTCCAGCCTGCACCGGAAGCTGAAGGCCGTCGCCGCCTCTTCCGCCCCCTCGCCGCCGTGCTCCTCTTCTTCCGGCCGGTTCTCCATTTCCTCCACCCGAGGAGGAGGCCTCGGCGGCCTCGGCGGTTTGGCCGGGTTCAACGGCTACACCTCGGCCAATCCGGACGAAGACGTGCTGTGGGGAGACCCCACCTCTTCCTCCTCCTCCTCCTCCAACCAGGACGGTGCCGGCAAACAGGCCAACGGCAAGAAGGCCTCGAAGGCCAAAGGGACCAGCGGCAAGATCTGGTCCAAAGCCAAAGCCATGTTCAAGAGGCAACCGGACGCGAGTCCGGTCGGGGACGAGGCGCACGCGCTCCAGATGAACCCTGACCTTAACTGAACACCCCCTTCCCCCTTAAGCCTGACCTTTTGACCTACCGCACACCCACTGGTGCTATATTCACACTGACCCAAACTCAACCAGGTCTTTGATTATTAGCCAGGCCAGGCCTGATCAGTTAGGGACCACCTAGGGGCAGGCCTTAAAATTCCCAGCCTGTTGAGAACTCCAAAGGGGAGACCTTTTTAGCGGAAACCACGTGAAGGCGCAAAGCTACACAATACTACCTTTCGTTGTCAGTGGAAGCCATGTGAATATGCAAAGCTACACAATGTTACCCTTTCATTTTCAGTGGAGACCATGAAGCTACAAGATGCTACCTTTCATTTTCAGTAGAAACCACATGAAACAAATTGCTACACGATGTTACCTTTTAATTTTCAGTGGAAACCACGTAAAGATACAAAGCTACACAATGTTACCTTTCATTTTCAACAGAAAGACATGATAGTAGCCTACCAAGCCCCTCCTCCCCCTGGCTGGCCATTGGCCAATGTTGAATGCCATGAGACGTACAGTATAGTGTTTAGCGCTGGAACTACAAATGAGCCCCCCACACATTTAGCACGAGCAAACCCTGTTTAACATTGCACACCTCTGTCTTTTGGGCACTGATGGGAGCTATCTTTCATTCAGAAGGCAGAGCTACACAGAGATACCAGGCTACTACCGTTCATTTTCAAAGGGAAGCATGTGCTGCCACGTGACCCAGCAAACGAGCATGATCCTTTTTCACCTTTCACAGGAGGAGCCTCCGAAGAAATGAAAAGGATGTCTTTTTAAGATAGTTATTTAACTGTCTGTTTGCAGATCTTTCTTTCTTCCTTTCTTTCAGTACACTTTAGCTAGAATTTCATTGTCTAAATCTAGTGCTTGCGATTTGTGAATAATTCAACAAAGAAACATTAACCCTAGCATGTGACTTGTATTGTTTTATTTTGATTTTTTTTGTACATTCACTGAAAGGTACCAGTTTTGGACATCGAGGTGGGACAAAACTGGACTATATACCTGTACAGTGTTGATATTGCGATACATACTGCCACGATATGAACATATAACATCACAGATGAGTCGACTCATGTTGGCTAGTATGTGCAAATTGTGATGTCATATTCAAAAAGTTTAAGGAATTCAGGATTTCACTTGTAGCAAAAAAAAAAATAGCAGATCTATGCATCACATTGCGAGGCCATGGCCTACTTGTGCGTGAGCAGAGCGAGTGACCAGAGAGCAAGTCATTCATTACATTACATCACCTAAATCAGCCAGTCGTGACGGTCGATACAGCGCCATCTAGAGACAGTTCTGACACTCCTGTTCACTCCCATGTTAAGGTGTAAAGACGGCCACTTGAACTCCTGGGGGGGAGCCCTACGGGGAAATGAATGGGATTTAATAGGAACCAGCAGACGACGACCTTGTCTGGTGGTTGTCGATACTTTGTTTACGAGGTGAACAAATTATCGATGCAAACAAATTAAAGAACACACGTCACAGGTTATTTTCAGATACTTGATTGAAAAAAAAAAAAAAAAGCCTATATTGACAACTTGTAAGAGCAGAATACTACTTTACTCCATTTAGCACCACACTCACAAACTCTCGCGATGCAGGGCACCTCATGAGACTTAGCTGGGAAGTCTCATGATGTAATAAACGGATTTAATGACTTTAAATTTACCCTTTATTTTAGGTCATTCTTTAATAAATAGTACAACAAACATTACAAAAAACGTACTTAAATATCTCTTATTTGCACCGCTCTCGTTGAAAACAATGTATTTCAAACCAGATATCGCTATCCTCCTCTGCATGAACCACGTGAGTGTACTGTTCACTTTGCAATTACTCTTCCTCGAAATGGCTCTGGATCAATTGTGGCTGACCGCAAACCGATCGCAACTCGCTCTGCTCATGCAAGTAATGAGACTGTCCCACAAACCCGCTCTATGGAATATCATGATAATATGTCCCTATAGGACATACAAGGTTTCTACTGCATGACAGACTCTTGGTGTGTTATCGACAGATTTCAGGCGTGCCTTAGAGTAGTTTAGGGTAGTTACTTTATTAAAGAACTGATCGTATTAGAGGAGAAATCCCATTGACAGAGCACAGAGTAAGCGGAATAAATTAAGTAAAAATGGATTTAGTTCAGACGGTTGTTAAAGAACGGTCTCCTTTTTATCAACATGATAAAACTGTCACTATCTCCATTAGTAGGATATGTACAACACGCATACTCACGCACACACATACGCACACACACACACACGACTAAAATACAAGGAACACAATAAGAAAATGTGAAGCCTTCTCTTTATCAAATATATAAGTGTACCATATCCATAAGAGTCTGTTAAAACGCTGTTGTGTTCTGCTGTGCTGTGTTGTCGTCGTGACCTCATGGACACTAAAAGTTCATACGGCGTACCGTTTGCTCTCGTGCACCGGACCACCGGGATCGAACCAGACACATAGTCCACAGAGTTCCATGTTAACCAGCTTCAAGTTTGGCTCCTCAAAGGTGGCGGTGGGGTCTCAAATTTGACAGAGGAAGGAAAAAAAAAACAAATGTTGTCTTCTGATGTTTTCTCGATAAGGTCCCAGCACCCAGTTAATACACTGATAAATCTTGTGCTTCCAATTACAGAGACTGCAAATTGCAAAAGTGTGCTTTGCCTTTAAAATATGCAGCATTTCAATTCCAACAAAATGGCGCTGTAAATTTGCTCCATTTTTATGAATTTCACCCATTTTCAACATTTTAATTAATATTTAAATTTAAATTAATATACTTTAGAGATGTGGACATAATAAAAAAATAGTCCCCCCATCCTTTGTTTCCTAGAAATGGAGGTCTGGAAAAAAACATTAACATTGTGAAATTGTGGTGACATCATAAAGTTGTGTTTCACCATGTCAAAGATTTTTCTTTTGGGATGGGCTTTTTTTTTCTGAGAGTGTACAAATGGAACCAAATGGACCCGCTATGGTCCATTTCGTTTGCATTTTGAAAAAGGGTGGAATTCCCCTTTAAGGGCTTGCCAAAAAAGTCCCCCATATAAACATATTACTCGGCATGTCTATGTCTTACATAGACACCAGCTCAGTGGCCTCGTCGTTAGTATGTGTAGTCTAGGTGCTGTTGGTCTGTTGCACTTCCCCCTGTTGTAGAGTGTGTGCATGTGCACATCTCTTTACCAGGGCGTTTTTCACCTTATAATACTGAAGAAAAGATGGATGACAAAAATAGCGGACCATGTCCAGAATCCTGGGGCACCTCCCTGTGAGATTTGGAGTGTTTTTTTAAGGAGAGTCACAGACAAAAGTTTGATGGTTCCAACGCTACGCCAGCCAAAGCAGTCCGTACATGTGCAGTTTGTCATGCCAGGCTGTAGATGGCGCTCATAGGGGAGTGCAGCTCCAGACTCTCTCCGTAGTCGGCCTCCTCCCTGATGTCCCGCCTGCTTCCCGTGTACTGGCCGATGAAAGAGCCGTCCTCGTTGAACTGGATGTCTCCGCCCTCGCCGTACTCCACCAGGCTGTCGTCGCTGTCGCTCCGCTTCAGCATCATGGCCTCTAGCGCTGGTCTCTGGATGCTCCTCTCCTCCTCTCTAGAAAATATATACATAATATATGTTTATTTATTATGTCTTGTTTTTTTATCTGCTCAGTATGATCCTAATTGCATATTTGGTTCTGAATATTTGGATATTGGATTACAGATTAGATTAATGACTTTTAAGTTTTAAATTAGTAACTTGTAACTGCAGGGGATTCACTTTTTAAAAGTAACCTTCCCAACCCTGTCCGCACCTTTAGTTTAGATATCCAGCAGTTTATTCTAAAAAAAAAAAATCTCAAAAAAGAAAAAAAAGCACATGGCTGTATGTATTGTTGACTGTGCCCATATGCTCTGAAAATAAAGCTTAAAGAGATATTTGACTTTCAAAAAAAACCTTTGGTCATTTTTTGGTCTACTCAGTATCATGTGAACACCCCAGATTTTTTTTTCTGGTGACTGATATTATCCTACCGTTTTCATTCATTTAAAAAAATATATACTATTTTATTCGTTTGGATGGAAATATGGAGACTGCTACATTTTCCAAAACATTATTTTAAAAATAAATGAAATTCCAGGGCCCTCTCACGTATTAGGAGGACAATATCAGTCACCAGAAAAAGATTGGGTTTTCGGGTTAAAATTGAGTTTTAAATTACCGTATTGTCCCGAATATAAGACGACTCGTTTATAAGACGACCCTCATTTTTCAAGACCCATTTATAGAAAAAACAACATTGAATGTCAAATAGCATAGCCCCTGAATATAAGACGACTCCATTTTTGGGATATTTCCATTGGGAAAAAAGCTTAGTCTTATATTCAGGCCAATAGGGTATAATGGTTTTGTATAGGAAGAGAGTGTGGCAGCTATGATCATCAAATATCTAAATACTGAATGGAGTAACTGAACTGTCTGGCCAAACGCTTTTTTTGAAAGTGAAAAATCCCTTTAACTGAACCTAACTGAAGGCAATATTTAATCATGTTCTATATAATATGTACAATATATACAGGTACAATACAATACTGTACAATAGTGTACAATAATACATGTTTATCATAGTTCATACGTACCGTCGTGAGTAGGGCATTGTGGACACGCGTGCTATCCTGCAATGAGAATAGTTGGATAAAATACACACCGTCAAACTTCATATTGTGCATGAATATAAATATATCATGTGCTTGTATATAGTTATACAAAACTGTGTAAATAAAATTGTTGCAGTTTTATCAATAGAGGCAATGTTTCATTTTAGTCTTTGCATACCTTTCCAGAGATCTGGAGCGTGCAGTGAAGGAATGGAAAGTATAGAGGGAAAGTTGATTTAGGTAAAGAAGTTCAATAGAAAGAGAAGGCAAAGAAAGAGAATAGATGAGACACATACTTGAGGTTGAATCATGGAGTTATCAAACAACGTGGACATCATTGTCAATATTGTTATAACTACAGGTATAGTTAATGCATTTGACTGCTACAGTAGCTGTGCGGAAGTCCATCATTACATTCATAGTGTGCAGTTAGAGATTAGCATGCTGTATCCATAGAATATTAAATATACATTTTATATTACTTCCTGTCTGTCATCATATGAATAATTCATTAGCCTGGCTAAAGCCAGCCCGAATCAGCTGTTAGCAAAAAAAACATTGCCTGCCAGTAGATAGGTCTGGAAAAGCTCAATTGTATGGCCACTTCCTACTCACCCACTACGACCCACTATGCAACAGGGTCGGATTGACCTTTGGGCGTACAGGGAGGTCTCCCGGTGGGCCACGACCCGTAGGGGGCCGGTGGTATCACAGTATGATTAAAAGCACTGTTTTTCAACCTTTTGGATCCCAAAGCTCACTATTCATTCGGAATTTTGAGACACAGACTACCATTTGAGGACATTTTTGCTCCCAAAATTAAAGATTTATTTTGCTTTTTGGTCCACAATTCCAGGCTGGATTTGGGAAACAAAACAGTCAAACATACAGATCAAAATGACCATCAATCTTCTACATTTTGTAATTAGATTTGGGGCAATTTTGATGAATATTTTAACTCTTGGAGTTAACATGTTATGTTTACGCTCTCAAAGAGTTACATCTGGTTAACCAACTATACCAGGTAGAATAGGTCCATCACACGCTGGTTGTGGTGGGCCGGTCTAGGCCAAATCACGCTAAAATTGTTCGGGCCATTTTTTTTTCCCGGTCCCAGTCCACCACTGCTAGTATGCAAACATGTCCTGATTGGCCACTCCAGTTCTCTGGATTAGGAATTGGCTGTACATTCAAGCTATTCTAGACATTGCTATTGCTGACAGGCTTTTTTGGGGGGAGGGGGGGACAACAGCAGATTCGGTTTAGCTTCAGGAGTTCTAATAATTCATATTGTAACAAGGTGCATTTTGAAGGTAACATAATGTCAGTCATCTTTCCTGTGTGCTGCTCTTATATATTCTATACAGAATTCTTTATTGTGTAAAAAAAAAACTCACCGATAATCAAAGGTTCCTTCCTGATCGTGATCCTTGATGTCATCCACTGGTTCCAGAGAAATGTCTTTTTTATCTCGAACTGAAAGAGACACAAAAAGATGTCACTGCGCCCTTAGAGGGGGATTCCACATTTTTTCTGAGAGTGTACAAATGCAACCAAATGAACCCGTTTGGGTTCATTTGGTTGCATTTGTACGCTGCTTTTGGTTCCATTTGTACGCTCTCAGAAAAAAGAAGCATCTAAAGAAATCCATTAACATGGTGAAAATACTGTACATCTTGATGATGTCATCGAGATGTTTCCCCATTCGGTGGACCGTTTCCATCGAATCCCCGACAGTTACAGTTTGCTCGATCCCGCATCGTAGAGAAGACCTACCCACATATTCTATACATATATATAGAGCGACAAATGTGCCAAGTTGGCAACACTGTTGAGTACATATCAACCTTTCCGACCTTCCTCTCCACTCCACTGAACACAGTACCTATTCAGTTGTACGCGAATACCATCTTACCTGGATATTTCCCTCCTCGACTCCTCTTGATGAAACACACAATGAGCAGGATGAGGACCATGACGGCTATAGCACACATGATCCCGATGAACCATCCTTGAGTACTGATGTCCACCTGATCCCTGGCGTACGCTGAAAATAAATACATAAACACAATTTATTAGCGATGCACGATTCGTGGCTCAAACGTGAATCTCGATTTGAGATCACAAATTCAGATTAGGATTCTCGGACAATTATCTTTTTCTCTGTTAGATAATGTCAAAGCAATGGTCCTAGTAAGACCGGGTCCTAGCAGACTTTAGCAGCTACATAAAAAGGGATCCTATACATGTACCTGTGGTCCAGTGCCTCATTACTTCAGATTCTACTTTACCCTTGGGTCGTATAATGCCAGTCAGAATAGTCAGAACTAGATCAGTGCCCTTCGTGGCACAGGTCTCCACCAGGCCAGATCAGGTTGTGGCCTCCTGGTGGCACTATAATAGGCCAATGTGAAAAGGGTGCTATTTATCGTTATGCCTGATTGATGGGAACTGAAGAAGGTACTTTAAACCAAGGGTGCTAGCATGAGCGGTTCCTTAAGATGAGGAAGGGGGTGACGTAGCAGTTGACGTAAGGTTAACCCTGACCGACCTGGTCCGTGCACGGACGGACGGACACACGGATACAGGGGGTAAAACATACTCTTCACCATACTGGTGGAGACAACCAGGCATGATCAGGTTGAGGCCTCCTGGTGGCCTACTTGTACATGAGCGGAGCGAGCTAATATGATGACATCACCTAAACCGGCCAATCGGGTGCGGCCTGGACCGTGCACAGACGGACGAACAGACAGGGGGTAAAACATACTCTCCACCATACTGGTGGAGACAACTACCTATCCGAAATGGAGTCGTGAGAAACCATTTTTCTAGCCTTATTGGTCCAATAGAGATGAACATAGAGCAGTTTACTTTTACAAAGTAAACTGCAAAAACTGGTTGTGGCCTGGTCCCTAACCAAACCCAGGGTTGTAGTAATTTAACTTCATTTTGCCCACCCAATCCAAAAGTTGCATTGCAATGATCCAGGCCGTAATTTCTTAACACAATTCCCGCTCTTAACGTAGATCTACGCTAATCAAACATAGTTCAGACCGCTGCTATTGCCGCAGATCTACAGCAATCATTGCATAATAGCGCAATTGTCCTACTGATACTGTCCTAATGCAAATGGCCATTACATCACTAGCCTCTTCCTTCTAGCTGAGGGGCCGAAATAAAGATGAACCGTCCTCTTCCTCTGCTCTGACAATTCAATCTATGTTTGGCCTCCACATCTACTGTATATAAGAGAGGATTATCATATAACAAGAGGTTTCTTCAACTATGCCTGTATCTTCTGCTGACATCTGGCTATGAATAGAATCATAGGAATTGAGACATAGAAAGGAATATTCCTTCCACACTCTGTCCTAGCTCTATAGGGAAATTGTTGAGGCATTTCATTTAGACGGATGCTATGCTGAAAGCCGTTTCGTAATGAATAGTGCCACAGACCAAGTGCAAATTTGCTTCATTAAGGCATACCATGGCAACCATTTGTGGTGGGTGGGATTTCACACCAGAAAATACAAGATGCACTGTTTCGAAAATTACTAGACGTCGAGAGGGAAGAGAGACACAGAACTAGATAGATAGGTAGAAAGCCAGGCAAGCAGGCATTTGGGTGGACAGACAGACTGACAGGGAAATGTTTTCTTGGACTGTTTCCAAAGCAGGAGGACCCAAGCGATTTCGCCATGCTTCTGTAGCAGTGGGGAACAAACTCTATTCCTTTGGAGGCAGGGATGATGAATGGCCAGACAACGACATGATGAAGCAAATGGATGTGCATGTCTTCACCACTGTGTCTTTAAAGTGGAAGAAGTTGCCTCCAAAGGAACCTGGAAGAGGAGAACGCCACCTACAGGTTCCTTCCATGTGCTTTGGACACACAGCTGTGTTGATAGAGGGTACAGTGTACATCTGGGGAGGCTATCCGTTTTGCGGTGTCCTCTATGCATTTGATGTAGACGACCACAGATGGTTCAAACCCAGGGTTTCTGGTACAGTTCCAGGGGAGAGGTGGGACCACTCAGCCTGTGTGTTGAAGAAGGACATGTTCATCCATGGAGGACACGACAAGCAGACTCAACGCACTAATGCCATGTACAAGTTGGACACCAGCACAATGATCTGGACTTTAATCAACACCAGAGGAACTCCTTTGCCTGTTTCATATAATCACACTGCCACCATCATCGGGACAAAAATGTTTGTATTTGGGGGTCGTCAGTACTGCCCAGGGAAATACGGGGTACACAACAACATCAGAGTGTTTGACACAGAGACAAACAGCTGGATGAACACACCTCCTGCACAGCTTCTTCCAGGAGGACGATACGGGCATTCAGCATTTACCTATAATGGAGAGCTGTATATATTTGGTGGCTATAACGGTAACCAGGACTTCAATGATGTGTGGAAATTCAATCCAAAGACCTTCTCCTGGAAGAAGGTTGAGCCCAAGGGTAAAGGACCAGGTCCATTGTTCTGTATGTGCTGTTGCATTGTGGGAGGACAAATCATACTTTCTGGAGGATTGAAAGGAGATGATGACACTACCTCTGATGAGCTGTTCATATTAGACATGAGTCCTAGTCTTAAGACATTATGTAAACTAGCAGCTATTCAGTACACTCTGGACCAATCAGAACTCCCACATGACATCAGGTGGGAGTTTGCAGCCATGACCAAAAAATAGCATTGAGACTTCCACACCGGTGATGTTATAGCAAACATCAATACCAACAAGGCTCACATTGAGTTGTGGCTGTGTGTATGTGTGTGTCATCAATGTTGCGTGATGATAGGAGTGCCCCTCACTTCACACAGTTTGTGATTCATTTTTTATGTACAAGTCTGTATTTGTACGTTTCTAGCCTGGCCTAACCTGAAATGATTTTGGCCTGGGGGGAGGCAGGGTGCCGTGGGATCCAGGCGGACAGAAATGAAAGCCTGGGTGTCGAGGCTAGAACGTCTAAATGCTCTGATGAACTGAAAAGCTGGGCTCTGTTGCAATGCTTTATTAGTCTTTCATTGACAGTAATAGCCGTCGTATTCAGTTGTGTTTTTCATGTCAAAGGTAGGCCTACCCATTCTGAAAACTTTGGTTTGATTGAATCAATCAATCAACCAATCAATCAATCAATCAATCAATCAATCAATCAATCAATCAATCAATCAATCAATCAATCAATCAATCAATCAATCAATCAATCAATCAGTTAAACCTTTGAAAGTCGACAGCAGTATTTCCAGTGGTCTCCTCAGCACTTTCATATGAGGGTCCATTTGGTTACCAACTGTTATTATTTAGCTGGGGGACCTTCAGGACCACTGGTTTAAAAACCACTGTCTTAGAGACAATAGGAACACATAATGTTATAATTAGGGGTGGGACTCGATTCAAATTTTTTGATCTAATTAATTTGAAGCTTTGTAATTATTTAATCTCAATTAATAGCACACCAATATTTGATCCGAGAAGCATTTTTTGTGTCAATTAATACAGGTTGGTAGTGTGTGAGTGAGTTCCACATTGTGTCCACATTGTGACGTATTATGTTGAGGGTGAAGGTTAGAAATAGTGTTAGTGATTTCGGACCAATGGAAGGACGAAAGAGTGGAGGTTCGGATCAGTGGCAGCCCTTATTGGCTTCTTGTGACATTGCGTGTACTGGTACCCCTGAAATTCGTCCAGTGAAAAAGGTTCTGTGGTGCAAAATCTATGCACACTTAAAATTAGTTAATTTCTTTAATCGCGTTATTGTTTCTGCAATTAATTAATCTCATTTAATCAGTTAAAGTCCCAGCCATAGTTATAATGTTAACACAATGTTGGCTTGTCTGTCTCGTCATATATACTGTATGTGTGCAGATCCTGTGTCAATGCATATACAGTCAGTAGTACATACTTCACACTAGAGTTGTGCCCCTACGGGGCACAGGTCTCCACCGTCCGGGCTCAGAGACAATACTCATGATACTCATGATTATATATAAATGTATCTTAGTCACTACGTCATCATGACGTCATCGTATGCACGGACATGATGGCGGACAGACACGCGCGGAAGGACGGGGTACGCACGAACATGATGGCGCAGACACGGGCGGAAGGACGGGGTACGATTTATAGTCACCACCTTACGGTGGAGACAACTAGAACTGCATTCAGTAGAGGGCCAACTTGCACAAGTAGGCCATGGGCACGGCCAGGAGATAATACTCATGACAATACTTAAAGGTAGGGGAAGTGATTTCACTTTTGTCAGATATCACCCAAAAAATATTTTTTTTCTGTTAAAATGCTCTATTATAAGGTGTGGAAACCACATATGGCGTTTCCCACTCCCCCACGTTAGCAGAGGAGCTAATAAAAGTACCCCAGGTCACCACCAATTCTCCTCCAATCAGGAGCGAGCAGCAGGTTCACATAGTGTAGCTACTGTTGGGGGTCCCCTAGTGCACCAGGCTGGTACTACACCATGAATTTCAAATCACTTCCCCTACCTTTAAAGAGGGGGTGCCGTGATGTTTGTATTTTTTCCAATTTTGTACATGTTTAAGAGGTGATGGTACTTCATTAGAACCCTTGGTCTGTTTTGTATGTGTAATGATGTCTTCCCTTTGTATTTAGGGTTTCTTCCTGGAGGCTAAAACCTTTCCAATCAAATGTGCCAATGACAAAGGCTGTAATGTAGTGACATCACACATCAGCTCCTCCCCTAACTCCTCCCCCTTTACCATACAACTACAGCTGTGGGTGTGGCTTCAGTTCAGGTGGATCTCCACCCACCAGGCAAACCAGGCATACTTAATGAGCTGGTGGGGAATTCCACATAAAAACATCATTTTAACAAATACTGTACACAAATACTGTACACTGTACACTGTACAAAATTCTTTCTCTTCATATAACAATAATACCTGATGAACATGATTTAAGTTGGAAAAATATCATGGACTCCATCTTTAAAGATCTCTTAATTACGTGATGACCTAAATCAGCCAATTGGAGACAGTAACCGTGAACCAGTTGCATTTACAGAACGCTTGCTCTGCTCATGCAAGTAGTAATAATGTTAATATAATATAATAATAACGGTACACTCGGTGGTGTAGTGCAGAGACTCCTCCGTGTGCCAGTCTCCAGTGCCCTCTCGTGTGCGAGCCGCGAGCGAGAACCTGTAGCGCGTGTAGCGGTCGTAGCGGCGCAGCGTGTAGCTGGTGACGTTGGGAGGAAACTCTTCGACGATCTCCTCTCCCCTGGACGCATTTACTGTGGAGAACAAGGACATATTACAATATATGTAGTATGACACCAAGGTCTCGGACACTTGCCCATCGGGTAAGTGCAAGTCAGATTCTACTTGCCCCTCAGCTCATGGTCACTTGCCCCCCCAAAAATATATTGTAAATTTTCGCAGATGTAACTCTTGAGAACGTAAAAATGAAACCAAATGGACCCTTGCGGGTCCATTTGGTTTCATTTTTACACTCTCAAGAGTTAAAATTCATCATCTTAATTAGCCCAGGTCTACACAACTAGAGAATGTAGAAGATTAATGGTCATTTTGATGTGTATGTTAATTTGCCTGTTTTGTTTCCCAAATCCAGCCTGGAATTGTGGATAGCTAGAAAGCAGGGAAAGACACTGAGGCAGAGTGGAATAACTGCCTTCAAGACAAATTTATCTTGTGTTGTGTTATAGTGCACCAAGTTGCACACTTACCCGATCGGGCAACCAGGTAGCAGTCTTCACTTGCCCGACCATTTTTTTTTACTTGCCCCGGGCAAGCGGGCAAGTGTTAGTGTCAAGCCCTGATGTGTAAGATAGTGTAAGGTTCCAGGCGGTCCCAGATAAACTATGTGATGGAGAGCTGGTAACAAAAATAGGCTATGCAGGGCAAGCTTTTGCTACCACATGGGTGTGTCAAATTTGTTACCTGTCTGGTACTTTAAGGTGTATCCTATAATGACTCCATTAGGCTCTGCAGGAAGACTCCAGTCCACATAGATCATGTCCAGATGTCTGAGCTGGATCCGGAAGTTCTTCGGAACAGACGGCACTACACACACACACACACAAACACGCACACACACACACACAGAGACATTAACTCGAACGTTGCATTAACTCGAGTCGGTGCTAGTGAGCTGATTCTTTGCAAGCGCAAGTAAAGTGATCGGTTTACGGTCGTCGACCACCGGTCGTTGTAATGTAGACCATGGCCTACTTGGCAAGTTTGCACTGTACAGAGTGAGTATTTTTAATAAAGTACTTCCGTGACATGGGATGAATGAGTGACTCCATGATATGCTTGTACAATAATAACTAAGAACTACAAATACACTCTGTCGAGCTGCCAAATTGCGCTTTGCAACACAAGAAGGCTGTGTACTGTATGGCCGACGCGCCGACGGACACCGTACCCAGCCGATTACAGTACTTGCGTAGTAAAGATAAACCTACCTCCTTCAAGGGTGGAGAACTGGATGGTGTTACTGGCTGGACCCTCGTATCGGTTGTTGGCCACAACGATGTACATCTTATAGTTACTGTAGGAGAACAGATCCTCCAAGACCCCCGAGGTGTCGGGACCCTCCGAGGGAAACGACTTGGATTTCAACGCCCTGCTGACCCCCATCCATCTGAGCTGGCTGCTGTCTCTCCAGTAATATACCTGGGAGGAAAAAAAAAAAACAGATGGAGATCAGTCTGAGAACCGACTGAACCCAGGGGCGGATTGGCCATCTGGAGTACAGGGAGTTTTCCCGGTGGCCTGCGCCACCTAGTGGCCTGGACAGTTTTTTTTGTTTGTTTGTTTTTTTTTAAGTCCAGGGCAGGCCAGGCAAACTAGTGTGCTCGCGCTGCTGGAGGCAGTGTTGCCAACTGTCAAGATCCAAGTGGCACTTCCAAAATGCACTATAATGTGCTAGATGCTCGCCTGGAGCATACAGATCAAAATGACCATTAATCTTCTACATTCTCTAGTTGTGTAGACTAAGTTGGGCTAATTCACATGATGAATATTTTAACTCTTGAGGGTGTAAAAATGAAACCAAATGGACCCGAAAGGGTCCATTTGGTTTCATTTTTACGCTCTCAAAGAGTTACATCTGGTTAACCAGCTGCCCCCACCAGGGTGGCCTGGCAAAGGCAAAATTGTCCCGGTGGGAAAATATGTGCCAATCCGCCCCTGACTGAACCGTAGTGGCAGGGGTGGTGTTGCAGTCGATGTACCGCACTGTCGTGTCAAGCCATTGTTGCATTGTAACTTTTCAGGAATAGAAAGCCTTGCAGCTTCTAATTGCTTGGATTCTCCATCGATGATGTCACTGGAGGACAGGTTTCTGAACTGTCTCACAGCCCTCCTGTGAGACACAAACCGACTAGGAAAAAATAGTGGTATTTTATCATGTACATTAGTGAGGACCTATTATATGAAGATACGTTGAAAAGTGGTGAAGTGGTCCTTTAAAGGTAGGGGAAGTGATTTCACTTTTGTCAGATATCACCCATTTTTTTTTCTTTTTTGTTAAAATGCTCTATTATACGGTGTGCAGACCATATATGGAGTTCCCCCCTCCCCCATGTTAGCAGAGGAGCCAATAAAAGTTTCCCAGGTGGAGGGTGAATTCTCCTCCCAATCAGGATCGAGCAGCAGGTTCACATAGTGTAGCTACTCTTGGGCGCCCCTAGTGCACCAGGCTGGTACTACACCATGAATTTCAAATCACTTACCCTACCTTTAATGCATGGTGAGTCGGTGACATCTTGTATACAGTATAAGTGTAATTGGTTGAACAGATGAATCAATAAGTGTGATTGATTGCTCCATCACCTTGTATTCCTTCAGTTCTCCCATCAGGGATGTTCTGGCCACGGGGTCCCAGTGAACGGTGACCTGGGTGCTCTCTATGTCCTCAACCCGGAGGTTGACGGGTGCTTCTGCAGGACCTGAAACACCCAGAGAATAGTCATTCACCATTCACCGTGTGTTATGTATGGAATGTTAATATGTGCCAACAAAATGTAGTTAGCACCTCATTTTATAGAGCCCAGATCCAGACATGTTACAAAACTGTGGAGGGCATCATGTTGTACGTTTGCTGGTTCAACACGATATATTTAGTGATTTCACTCAACAATGTTATTATGTTTTCTCTTTTTTTGTATAATCCTCCCTACTATAGAGTGTTATGACCATATAAGGAGTTCCTCCAGGTCCCTAGTGAGCGTACAAATGCTTGGTTCTATTTGCACGCTCTCAGAAAAAAGAAGCGTCTAAAGAAATCCATTAACATGGTGAAAATACATCTTGATGATGTCATCAAGATGTTTCACCATGTTAGTGGTTTTCCTCAGACCTCCATTTCTTGGGAACACAGAATGGGGGGAACTTTTTTATCATGTCCACCCAACACCTCTAGGGTATACTAATGACATATTAGAATGTTGAAAATGGGTGGACTTCCCTTTTAATTGGATGACACATCATTTAAGAGCTTACATTCTGTGCTTTCATAAACTGTAAAGAAATAAGGTGATCCATGTACCCTTGTGTGTGTTATTTGTGAGTTAGGGTCAGACTTACGGTCCTCTCCAGAGTATCCGATGATGACGGGAGACTCGGGACCCAGGCCGAAGTCGTTGGCCGCCTGCACTTTGATCTCGTAGGGCGTGAAGGTGTCGGCGTCGTAGATGTAGTACCTGAGCCACTTGGTGGTGGCGTTCTTCCACTCCTCCCTGGAGTCTTTCCTCTTCCACCACACCAGGTACTTCAGGTGGGGCCCGTTCCACTCTCTGTACGTCAGCGGCTGGCACCATAGAATAATTCAAGTTAAAGTCCCGATCTTCATAGTCTGAATGCTCAACTCAGATATAGGATAGACCTTTCACTCTCTGCATACAAGGCCAAAACATATCAACTGTAATATTGAATAATAAGAATCGCATTGCATGCATTTAAAAGGGCCCCTGACTAATAAGACAAACATTGCTTAAAACATTATACTGTCACCACTGGCATGTTATTTCTTTCATAAATAGAGAAAATTTCACTCAACAGGAACTGCTCCTGGCGCAGGATGATGATGTCACATAGAATAGAATAGAATAGAATAGAATAGAATAGAATAGAATAGAATAGAATAGAATAGAATAGAATAGAATAGAATAGAATAGACTTTTATTTGTCATTGCACACAAAAGTTCATACAATTGCACACAACGAAATTACTAGGGAGCTCCCATATACCCGTAGACCACACAAAAACATACAACGACAGACAGACAGAGAGTAAAGTGTAATGTCCATGTGTGGTCTAGCTCGATGGAATCTGGATGAACATGCTCATGTGACATCATCATCCTGCAACACGACCACCTCCAATTGAGTGAAAGATTCTCTATTTATGAAAGAAATAAAATATTGAAGGTGTTTTTATGTGCATGTTTTAGTTATAGAAGGCAAGTATAGTGTTTTAAGGCATATTTGTCTTATTAGTCAGGGATCCTTTTAAGAGTTCCATTCTCTGTAGGTCAGAGTAAAAATTATATACTGTATATACGGTATATATTTATTGTATTACCTCCCAGCTGATCTCCATGTTGTTCCTCCATGTTCCCACTCCTTTGATGTTCCTTGGAATCACGTCTGGAGCTGTGAGACAAAGCATCTGTTAGACTGAGCTAACCTGATAGCACTTTGGCCTATAGAGAGGTGGGGACCGACTCAGACAGGTGGTTGCACTGATTGGATCTCACCGATCTGTCAGTCAAGCCCGGACCCTCCTCTTCTAGGCCAATGATTTAGTCCAGGCCTTCACTTTTTGCACCAGCGTGGACAAATATATGAAACATCTGTTAATACAGTTTCAATAAGCGTTTCAATAAGTGGAACACGCCTTTTAGTGTACGAACCGCCCGACCCTGAACGCACCGCCGCGCAGTGTTGCCAACTTGGCGCATTTGTCGTTATATTTACATTTTTTCAGACCCCCCTAGCGCCAAAGTTAGTGAAAAGCTCCTGGCGGAAAATCCAGTGCTTTGTGGCCGATGAGTTAATTGGGGCGAAATTGACCGACAGGCGCAAGAGATAAACCAGATGTAACTCTTTGAGAGTTTTACGCTCTCAAGAGTTAAAATATTCACCATCTGAATTAGCTCAAGTCTACACAACTACATTATGTAGAAGATTAATGGTCATTTTGATCTGTATGTTTATATCGTATTAGCTTCCAGGCAAGCATCTAGTGCATTCTAGTGCATTTTGGAAGTGCCGCTAGTGCATTTTGGATTTTGGCAGTTGGCAGTACTGCCACCGGCGTGGATTGGAACCCACAACCCTAGAGGACTATAGCGACTCACGTGCTCCACTGGTCTGCAGGCGGCTGGAGCTTCGGCTGGGGCGGCTGGGACCGATGGCGTTGACGGCGATCACTCTGAACGTGTAATAGGTGAACGGCGTCAGCTGCAACATGACCGAGTTCAGGCTGCCCGGATAGGACGACAGATTCCTCCACTTCCCCGGCAGCCAATCGTCATCGTCGTACTGAACCAGGAACTCTGTGATTGGACATTAATAACAAAAAATGATCGTCTTCCTTGTAAAGCCTTTTGTAGTTTGTTTGCGTCTGGGCAGTCAGAACAACCAATCATCTGCATTATACAGCATATTGTGTGTGTGTAGTGATTGAATAGCAACACATGAGATATACTGGTTTACCACCGGATGCCCAAATGGACCCTTATCGGTCCATAACTGCAATGATTTGCTACAGGACCACAATGGAAACATGCTTTTATCCTTTCAGAAGTCTGGGTTAGAATCCAGGTGTTATAACTTGTGTGTTGTAATCCAGGTGTTTCCAACCGTATTACATTTATAATCCAGGTGTAATAGCCTAGGACTATGTTATAATCCAGGTTAGAGCCTGGATATAAAACGGAGGTCTGAAAAATCATTAACATGGTGAGATACATCTGATGACACCATCAAGATGTATTTTACCATGTTAATGATTTTTCTTTCGGACCCTACAAATGGAACCAAATGGACCCGCTAGGGTCCATTTGGTTCACATTTGCATCCTCTCAGGAAAATTTTGAAATTTTAACTATCCATTCAAAGCACAAACGTCTTCAGCAAATAGCCAGCACCAGTCTCAGTCAGACAGGTGTTTCAGACAGTGTTACCTGTAATAGGACTGTGGTTGGCGTCTCCTGGGATCCAGGTGAGTCTTACGCTGCGTTCAAAAGGATCGGAGAGCTTCAGACCAGTGGGAGGGTCCGGCCGATCTGAGAGAGACAACACATGATCCCTTCATTCATGACTTCATTCAATGTGCAATACAATGCTGATGGATGGATGGATGGATGGATGGATGGATGGATGGATGGATGGATGGATGGATGGATGGATGGATGGATGGATGGATGGATGGATGGATGGATGGATGGATTATATTATTATATTATAATAATTACGGAGAAGGTAATGAATGAAAAAAAATTGGGAAGTGTACTTTCTACTAGAGATGCACCGATATGGTGTGATACCGATGTTTAAAATACCATTTATTTGATAGCCGATACCAATACTGATATACTGTATTGCTATTACTTCCTCCTTTTGTGCAAGGGAAACTATACATCAATACAAGAAATACATACATTACAGAATCTACAGCTAGTAGTCTATAGATGACCATCAAATGCCAACATAGTCAATGCAAACTGTATGCTTGTCAACAACAGACAGCAAATATGGGCCAAACCGAAGGCACTCACTAGTTCCTACCCTTCATGGTGAGGTGAGGATTAGGGTTAGGGTAGCCTCGACACCCAGGCTTTCATTTTCGTCCGCCTTGCGCGAAAACGGAAAGCCTGGACTAACGCGTGTTGGAAAGTGGCCTTGAGGGGGGTGTCAACCTTCCGGGGTGGGCGTCGCTTTAAATGATGTGACGTAGAACAGCAGTGGACGGGCGTGGGAGGGGCCGGAGATGACGACACGTTAGTGAGATCAAATCAGAGCGCAGCACTTCCGCCATGTGGATCCCACGACACCCCCGCCCCCCAAGGCCAAAATCATTGAGGGCTAGACCAGGCTAGGGTTAGGGTTTAGGGTAAGGGGTTCCTCCTACCCATCACGATGAGGTGAGCAGAGGCCGCCTTGGTCTCCAGGTCACTCTGCACCAGGCAGGTGTAGTTCCCTTCATCTGCTCTGTTCACACTGGTGATCACCAGGTTGGAGTCATCCATGGAGATCCTGAAATATATGATATTACAGTTAAGGCAATGCAATGATTAATCTGTTTCAAACTTTTAGAGCGCAAATAAGATGCATTCCTGAGATTGTTTTTAATACTTAATATCATGTATCATTGTATATATCTCTCAAGGTTATTTCTAATGGTTCATATCACCACTGATATAACCAGTTTAACTGCAGTATTACGATGTCCTGAGGTGGCTGGGGGTGCTGATATGCACATTATTTTATAGGTTACTTGAGTCATAATACTGATGCTAGATAAAACCTTATAAACAACATTA